>JARHVA010005753.1:407500-802500 GCA_037957365.1 Torreya grandis
TAGCCTAATTAAAATTAAATGTAAACCTATAGGTTAGTAGACTTGTAGGTCCACATTCTTAACCAAAGATCAAAATCTGGTATGAAGGGGAGTGTCTTGAGCTACCAAGGTTGGTAATAAATTCATAAAAGTTTGAAGGAAGATAATAAACAATTGGAAACACCCATATATAGTTAAAAAATAACTCATAAGGTGATTGATGTAATTAAAGAGGATAAGAAGTCTAATTAGGCCTAATAGGCCTAAATTCTCACACACATGCATATGTATGAAAGTAAAAGGGAGACTTATGAATATTATGTGAGATGAGTAAGAACATGAAAATAAACATCTAATATTGGATTTGACAACAAAAGTGCTAAGACCTAGTTGAAGAATGTTTATTCCCAGGTTGTAATCAAGATACTCAAATAGTGACCTATAAGCTTATTAGAGGATATAATTGAGGAAGGATACTTGTGAGGTGAATGAGAAATATGAGTTAAATCTAGGTATTTATAAAATCATGTAAAATATTTTTATAAAGGATGGAGTCTTTGGTGAAAGATGAAAAGACTAGACAAGACTGTTAGGGTCAGATAGGCCAATTTACTGACAAACCTTCATGAGGAGACATAGTATGTTTTAATCTATTTTAAGGGTAAAAATTATTGGTAAGGTGTTGGATAACTTAATTATAGATTTATAAAATAAATTTTAGGAATTTTTACTATATGAACTAAAATTTTAAGGCTTTTTTGATTCAAAATCACTCTATCGGTCCTATACATAGTCCTCCATGCCTGAGAGGTCATTTTGTGAAGCTTAGAACATATTAGAGGAATTAAATTATGGAAAATGACATTTTTAGGTGATTATGGGGGTATAATAATCCAAAAAAAGTAAATTTATTATTTAATCAAGCCTCATACTTATATGAATAATCCTTAAGATTGGAGGTCTCTCTAAACCATGTGGTTGCCTTATGAAGGAGCCTAGGGAGAATTTTCTCTTGCTCAAAATTTTATGAAGGATTTGTGTGGGAGACAAATATCACAAGGTATGTTATGGAGTTCTCACTAATTACATATTTTATAATTTGTTATTTTATTAGGTCCCTATACTTTATGAACCATCGTTAAGACGGTAGCACCTAAAACCCTTGTTAAACCTCTCTAGAAGTCCCAATGATATAAAATATGAGTTAAATGACTTAAATTGGGATATTGTTTTATTATAAATGGTTAAAATTATCTTAATATCCCCCATGGGCACCTGAGTAGCACACTTTGTGGCACATGCGAAGTAAAATTAGTACAAAAATGGGCCTAAAATGATAGTTGTAGACCTTTGGGTAATGATTTAACTATATGAAAGCATAAATATAAATTTAAAACACTTATGTATAATTTTAATAAGTATAAAATACTTATAAAGGTCACACCATAGGTCTATAGTATGTAACATGTTTTATGTTCTCAAGACAAGCTAAGATGACTAGTGCTCTCTTTTTGACATGAGAGAAGCCTAATTACAAACCTATCAAGTACCCTTGGAGAGCTCTCCTTAAATATATTCAATTGTATTATTATGTTACATGACTTATAAAACCATAATCAAGCATTGTAGCCTATGAATTTATTGAAAAACCACTCTAGTTACCTCTTACGCCTGAACATGCATCCAAGCTAGGATTTTGGCCATTTCTTGGGTCTCCCATATGTAAAAGGTTTAAAATCATCAAATTTTTCCTATAAAATGACTATGGGGTTTTTTAATTTAATAAAACATTTCCTTGGGGTTTTACACATGTGAAGGATTTGTATAGACAAATCTTAATTTCCTAGACCTAGAGACATAATTGAGGGCTAATGGAAAGAAGAAATGTGTGGATAAATTACACTTGAATTTAATTTTTGATCATGATATTATATATATATTATTAATATCCAATTGGGTACCCAAATATGTATTTTTTTTCTATGAGAATTTTTAGAAGGTTCTATACAAGGAGCTTTATGTGTTTTGAGGGCTATAAGAAAATGAGGGAAAGTATGATCCTTAGGTCTGATAAGGAGTGTTAGAGAGTGTATGAGGAAATTAATCAGATTTATATAAGTTTTTTAAGGTATATATAGGTGAATTTATATATAATTATTACATTCATGAAATTATAAATAATATTTGAGGCATTTGGGCAAAAGAGAACTAGTGAAGATTGTGAACTTTTGTTGATGTAAGAGGAAATTTACAAGAATTGTAGAAGAATACAATGGAAGATCCAAAACCAAGCCAAATTTTATTTAATCACTTTGTAATTATCATTTTAGGTGTAAATTTATAGCCTCAAAATTAAGGAGTTAGATTCAATAACACAAGATTGCCCAAGTAACTTCCTACACCAATATGCACAAGGTATCTCATAAGCACTTGGTCATGAGAGTTAAAGATATAATTTGAAAACACATCCTCCATGGATTGGTGTCTATTTTTTTTAATATTTTTAAACTATTCTAATGACAAATTGTAATTATGTATTTCTTATGTCATAGTCTTTCTTTTCCCTCTCTCTTCTTGCTATAAAACAAGCATTGAATGGCTAAGAATACATCCTTGCATTGGTTATGGAGAAGCGATACCACAATTAAGTCTTGTATTTTCCTATTATAATAAATTAAATCTAGATATTACTATCTTCGTATTGCATAAAGTGATATTTAATGGGTTGTTTTTATGAATGTTTAGTGATAGTAAGTGTGCTTCCTTGGATTTATCCTTCTTATTCATACCTCTATGTAAGTTTGTCTTCTTTCACAGGTCATATGAAGTGTTATACATGGTTTAATTATTTTTAAAACTGATAATTTATTATTATTTTCTATTATTACCTCTTGGATGATGATCTTAATCTTTTTCAACCTTCATATCCTTCATATTTAAGCACTAGTGTGATAGGGATTGTCTTAAAACTATATAATCAGATTGTAACTTAGTATTTCATCATGAATTATTTATAAAGTATATGACCTTATATTTGGTGAATAACCTCCAATTTTCATTATTAGTTTTAGATTTAATATTTCCATTTTCCAAACCAATCAAGTAGTATAGTTGTTAGTGTAGTTGTTGTACTTGGGAGCTAGCCCAAAATCTAGAGGTTTGGTCCACTTAGAGGTCACCCGTAACCTAGGACCAATATCAATGAATAGATCAATCCCCTCAAGGGTGAAATTTTGATCTATAATAGTTTTGGCATGCTCAGTGGGACATAATTGGAAAAGGTTGTCCAATATTGATGTTTGTCTTGGGAAAAGTATAGTTGTAGCACCCTTCTTCATGTAACATCAAGAAACTTCAACAAGTTCAAAACTCTTGGTTATTGATGAGTGAGCCAATATTCATTCCAAATGTGACTATAAGTTCAAAATTTAAAGTTATCCATTTTGAATTTATTTAATTATCTTTATATTTAGTCAAAATAAAGAGATTCCCTCATACTCTCCCTTATACCAAGTCACCTAGAAGAAAGTTTTATTTACCCTTTAATCCAAGTCTTCATAAGGCTAGTAGGATGTATATAAATATTTTATTTATTTATTTTAATGGTGGTTATCCCTTAAAAATTTCATAATATGATGACATACTAGTGGCTAACCTCAAGAGTGTAACTTATTTTAGTGGAGAAACTACTCTTACTCCCACTGAACACATTAGGGACATGGAAAATTTATGCACCATCCATAATATAACACATTAAAGTGTGGCCATTAGTTTTTTGGAAGAAAATTTTAATGGAATGTATTTGGAGTGGTATAAAACCTTCTCCCCTAATTCTATTTACTCATGAGATGATTTAGGAGAGAAATTGAGTAAGAGATTTTAACATAAGAGTGATCGTTTCTCCTTGGTCAAGAAATTGACCACCATAAAGAGATCCCCTCAATAATTCATGTAGGATTTAAATTTAAGGTTATAAAATACATGGGATAGGATTCTAATAATTTTAAGACACACTCCAAATTTTGCATTCCTATATTATCTCAAGGCTTTGAATAATGATATATCTATTATGATTCAATCTATGTGTGGGAATAAATTTCTAGATGAATATGAAATTTATATTAGAGATTAAAAAATATGATATAAGCTATAAGTATTAATACAAATCTTGCTCCCACTCCTACCATAACTAGTGATGGATTTTGTTGTCCCTAGTCAATCAAGGAAGCAAAATTATGTGGAAGGGATATTTAAGACTCTTGAAAAAAAACATGGGAACAGAGAGGAAAAAAGTCACTTTCATAGACCTTTTAAAACTCCACAACAATATCGTCAGACTTATCAATCAAATAAGCCACCCTTCTAAGGGAATGATCAAGGACAAGGCTATATCACTAGTGTTAGACCATACACTAGTTATAATCCAAATGATGTCTCCATCTTAAGTTATTTGGTACCCACCCAAAATAATCACATACAAGATCAATAATGGCCCTCTCAGTGGAATAAATCTCATGAGCAATCTATCAGTCAATATGCAGTGTTTTATCAAGATTGTGTGGCACAATATTAAACAATACCTTCTCTAACACAAGATAAATTTTTAAATAAAGTTATAGATATTAGAGATCAAGGTCAATAAAGTGCTACACTTTTAAAATTTCAAGAAGAGGATTGTTGTGCAATGAATCAAGTTGGAAGCATAAGTACAGTGGTAGATAATTCTATTACAAGAAATACTAGGTATATAATGATGGATGGTGAGGAAGCACAAGAGAGTGAGAAAGGTTCAAATATAATTACCTCTATGACTCAAGGGATAAGATAGCCTAATATAGCTTATAAGTCTCAAGAAAATCAAATAAATTATCATGATAAAAGTACCTTTATACATCAAAGTAAGCAGGCCCAATGTAATGTCATATCTCTTAGATGATAGCTAAAGGTTGGTGCTCCTTATCTCAACATAGTAGATCAAATTAAAAATCTCCATGTAAGTATGCCTATGTTGGATACTTTGTCTATTCCTAGAAAAAGCTATATGTTTCAAAAGGATATATTTAAGCTCAACTCAACATCAAGAGGAACAAAGAGAGGTACTACTATGCTCACAAGCACATCTAATCCTAGTGATTCACAATAAGGTAAATTAAACAAGCTTCCTCCATTTTATGTTTCATAGAAGATAAGCTAAGCCTCAAATATGAGCCCAATACCAAAGGTGTGTTATAACAAGATGGTTTAACTAGTAAGATAGTTGGTGTTATCAGAGGTTTGAACTTAACTATTCATTCTTGTAATTATTTATCCATTGTTAAATATGTGGTTATTATTGACTTTGCACCATAATTTGCCCTTTACTTATCAAGTGACTTCACAAAATATATTGGTGGTTACTTGTCATTAGATTGGTCCTACATGGCTTTTAAGACAAGATGTGGAACCAAAGTTACCATAAAACTAGAACCTATCTCAAGGTTTCACATTGAACCATACAAACTAAATATAACCAATGTCAATTTTACTATCATTGATGAGGAGTATCACCCATGAAGAGCCAATTTTTCCTCTTGAAGACATTTTATATCTCTTCCTTGATGAATGAGGGGTAATAAATTATGAGTTTAACCCATATAGAGGTGTTAAAGAGGCTAATCTTAGTGTCTATTTGTTACATGAAGAAGGTACATCCATACCCTCTCCTTCTAAGATGAATTATGATAGTGATGGTTTACGTAAATTGTTTATTGATGGCTTAATAAGAAAAATTGGAGTAGGCACATGTATTATGCTTGTTTCTCCATCAAATTTTCTCCATCAAATGAAAGGTACTATTCTACCATTAGATTTTAGTTTATTTTTACTTGAAATGTAGATGAATATGAAACTCTTATACATGGAATTTATTGGGCAAATAATAAACAAGTAAAGTAAGTAAAATCCATTAGAGGTAATGAAATAGTTGTCCACCAAGTGAGAGGTAAGAGTGATACCAAAAACACATTGTTGAAGTCCTACAAGCATAGAGTTTGGGACCTTATGGAATATTTTGAGGCTTTTAAAATCTAATAAGTCCTAAAGGGAAAGATTCAACATGCTGATAGTTTGGCATCATTTAGAGCACAATTTTACATTACCAATGATGTTAATAATTCAAAAACTCAGCCATACATCATGGTAGTTATAAGGCCATCAATACCATATAATGATGTTAATGGGAAAGTGTTTGAAAGTGACAAGAAAATAACATGTTTTATCCAACAAGAGGATAAGTTTTTTTAAGAACCAAGCCAAGTTACAACATGAATATTGGGACCAAATTGTATAATTAAGGTCTAAAAAGATTCCTAAAGGGTTGGTTACTCTTGAGAATATATTCAATGAAAGGGCCAAATGAGAAGATATAAAGTAAGCATGTATATAAAAGAGTAACACAATGACAAAGTGTCTATCTTCAAAGATAAACTCCTAAATCTTGGAAAGGTATGTACTCCAGATAAGAAGGATGCATTTATTGAGTTATGTAGATAGTTTTTTGTTGTCGTTACTTGGGAGTATAGTGATCTCAAGGGATTTGAACCCTCATTGGCCCAACACACTATAGAAATTGATCCCAATTATAATCATTTAAGAAAATTAAAAGGCCCATCAATTCTAAATTTGAGGTGCTAATGAGAAAAGAGCTTAACAAGTTGATAGAGTCAAGAATTATCTTTCTTATCAATCAATCTTCATAGGTTGCTAACTTAGTTCCTGTGAGAAAGAAGAGTGGTGAGATTAGGTTAAGTGTGGATTTTAGAGAATTTAATATGGTGTCATTTAAGGATCACTATCCTCTACCATAAATGGAACAAATTATTCAAGTAGTGGAAATTTCTCAACATTTCTCTCTTTTAGATGGCTTTTTCAGGTTACAACCAAGTGTTGGTGAAAGAAGAAGATTAATATAAGACATCATTCACTACTAAATGGGTAACATATTCCTACAAGATAATTACATTTGATTTTTCCAATGCAGGTGTCACATTCCAAAGGGATTTGTATATGACTTTCTAAGTCTTGTTCAATGAGATGGTACTAATATACCTTGATGACAAAATAGTTTTCTTTGAAGATGCTAGTGACACTTGAATAATTTATGGATAATACTTGAAAGGTGAAGGAAATATGGGATTTATATTAATCCCAAGAAATTTATTTTTCATATTCATGAGGGTAAAATAATTGGCCATATTTCTTCTAAATATGGGCTTGCCATAGACCTTGATAGGGTGAGTGTTATACTAGCTTTGTCATTGCCTAAGCATAAGAAAGATTTTCAATGGTTTCTTGGGAAAATAAATTATGTTAGGAGGTTCATACCTAGTTTTTACAATATTTTGAGACCTATAATATCTATGTTTAAAAATAATCAATCATTTTCTGGACCAAGTAAGGGAAGTTTAGTTTTGAATCCATCAAATAAGCTATTGCTCAAGTACCCATGCTAATCAATCCTAATTTATTTAGAGAATTATTTTTATATGATTTTTACAAAATTAAAACCATTTTTATATGTTAATTCACCATAATAGTTATGTAATTGAATATCCTATAGCCTTTTTAAGTCATGGATTAGAAGGCTATGAAGAGAGGTACACATATATTGAGAAACATGTATTGGTAGTTATAATAAGCCTTAATAAATTAAGTAATATGGTGTCCAAAAACAAAATACATGTCATCATAACCAAAACAAGCATAAGATACTTCTTCTTGAACAAATAATTGAATGAGAAGAGATCTAGATGGATAACTAAGGTGATGGAGTATGATGTTGAGATAAAAGACACTAAGCTAGTAAGAGGGAGAGGTCTATGTTAACACCTAGCATCAAAAATTAAAGAAGAAGAGATGGTTTTGATATTGATATGGTCCTATTAAAGCTAAAAATTCATCTTCTCCAAGATGGACACCATAAATGGTAAGGTTCCTTCAAATAGGTGAGTGTCCTATGGGTCTACATCAAGTAAAAAGGAGACACTTCAGATTGCAAGAAATACATTATATTCTTGTGGATACGGCTATTTTTAGGAAATAACTCAATGAGTTATTTATACACATAATATTTAAAACTTTTATTGATTACTAACAATTTTTATCTTGTAAGAACCCATCGAGTCTCAATGTTTCTAAGTGCATGCCTTAAAGGGTGCACCAAGAAAGGGGTGGGTAGACCATTGGTGCATTGTAAGATTGTTATCAATTTTTACACTTTCCATATATACACTTGTATTATAAATTAATTTAAACTAAACTTATTATTCTCATTTAAACCAATTCCAAACATTTTTCATATCATTATCCCCTTTTTTATTGCCTTGACCTCCTTTCACCAGTTGATTATAGTAGGTCGACTGGGTATGCCCTATATAATTTTCAGCCTTTGATTACTATACAGGGTCAATTGGGTCAACCCTATATTATTTTTGGGTATTTTCACTTGGATTTTTGTTATCCCTTTGGCTAACCTAACTCAAGACCAAGTGATTTATCTCTTAGAAATAGACAAGTTTGACTAGGTCGACCTTGTATAGTCAACATATTCAAAAGATTTAGGGAAATATGTACCTATATATACAAATTCATTTTCAACCATTTAGGAATAGATAAGTGAAGAATAATAAGTGTCAATGAACATATACTTATTGACCATTATAATTGAGTAATAAATCTTAGGGTTCTATACTTTATTTGGAAATACAAATCTTGTCTTGTGGAGAAGTATTTTGGATGCATAGATAGGTTATGTATCCTAGAGATGATTTGTATTTGTTATCCTTACATACCACAACAATCTCTTCTAAAGCACCTTCACCAAGGAAGACATTGAGGATCAGTGGGCTCATCTTCAAAGGTAAGTATTCCTAACTTTATTTCTCTTTTGTAAGATTAGATAAATAATACAGTTATGCTTATCTTCCATGCATTAGGATTATGCATAAATTGATGTGAGTATATGTATTTTATGCATGTTTAGTTTAGTTTTTTTTTTTATAACCCCAACTTTGTGCCACAAGATTTGGTGTGCACTAGATTAGATTTACTTTCTTGTTTATTAAAATAGAGTGAATATCAAAACCTAGGACTCTTTTAGGGTTATTGAGTGATTGTGTTAGATTTTAAGTTTTGGAACCCTTCTTATCATGGCGTATTGTGACAAGTGATCCCCTAATTAGGTCTAATAGATACCCATATTATTCATGCTCCAATTTAAAAAATATATTCCCAATCAAAAGTGTAGGTATGCTTTATCTTCTTCGAGACATGATTGATTTATAGACATGATGGATTTTTGATTAAATACATTCTAGTGAACCCAACATGGACTAACCCTTGCAAGATTTATTTTATTATTTAATTCTTTTTCATCATTATTTTTATCACATATTTTCCATACTAGGTTGACTGCATTAACCCAACTTTGACTTCTATGCATAGGTTTTTAGGTATAGGCTAATGGATCAACATCATTAACCCAGTATAGGTTTTTATATTTTCATACATATAGCCCAAACTACTAGGTCAACCTAGTCAACCCTATACATTTTCAAGACTCAAAAATAAGTTTTTGCAAAGCTTGATCAACCTAATCAAACCAATTAGTAGAATTTGCAAACATATATTAGGGTTGTTAAACAATACTCTTCATTCTCTACATCTTTGATCCACTAGGATTCCTTTCTATCTCTTTTGTTATTTCTTTACAGTATTTCCTTTTATAATTTGTAGTCTTTAAAACTACCTCTACATAGTTAACTAGATCAACCCTATCAACCCATTTCTATGCTTTGTGTGTTGTTTGGATAACTAAGTTGACTTTGCTGACCCTATTCTTTTTTAGACCTTATTTTCATAGTATAGGATCAACCCTATCGACCCTATTATATATTATGTGCATACATTCTTAACTATATCAATAATATACTTTGTTTAAAAGTTTTAATTAACCTTATATGCTAGTAATTAATTCACACTTCCTTTTCATGTTGATTGCATGCTTAAAATAGATCACATAGTTTAATTAGGTGGTTTTCAATTATTTATTTAGTTTCACTATTTTATATTTTATGCACACATGACTAAATTACAAAATCTAAATAAACATTTTAACATTTGTCTACCCAAGGCCAACCTACTTGGATTTCATCACCAAGGGGGAAGCTAACTTTATGTTCTGGTCAAGTATAAAGTGTGGTTAATGATATATTCTATCTAAGCACCCAATACCCTTATCATTGTGGTGTTTGAAGTGAGTGGGTAGGCCACAATACCAAGCCTATATCATTACCACTACAAATCCCTTTTAGCCCAAATTACCTAAAACCATCCTGAGATTGACTTTTAGTTCCTTGCTTATAGCCAACTTCTCATCACATTTAAAAACATATTATAATAATCTAATAAATATTTAGGTTGACCAATTAGTTATCTATTTAATTTCCAATTTGATTACTTGCTATTTGCTCAAATATATTTTGTATTGTAAAACATTGCATTAGCCAAAATTGGTGCAAGGTTTTATTCTATGTGACTCAATTAGATCAACCTCATTGACCTAATTGATTGTGTGCTTCTTTCAGCCTAATGAGTCAACCCTATCAACCCTGTAATTTTTTTCAACCTACTGGGTCGACCTTGATGATCCTGTACATTTTTTTAGCCTAATGGGTCAACCTTGTTGATTATGTAATTTTTTTTCATCCTACTAGGTTGACACTATTGACCCTGTATAGTTTTCAACCTCTATTTTTTGCCTTCCCTATTTACCAATTTTGTCCCTATTTTTCCTTCTAGCCTTTTGATATCTACCCCTGCTTGGTATCATGAAGCCTCTTATTAAATTCTTTCTTGATAGTCTCAACCCATTCTAAATGTACATGGGTTTTTCTCTCTTACCCTACCTTCCACCATAGAAGATAATTCTTTATGGTGTAACTTTTCATCAAAATATTTTCAATATCAATCTATCTTATACTGTATAGTCAATCCAAAGAATCCTATTAGACAAATCCCAACCCATGACAATTATATACCTTATACCACTTTTACACCTTATAAACCTAGAAATCATAAATTCATCAACCCATCTACATCAAATGTTTAAGCCTCACATTATGTTACACCTATTGCATACAATGTTCATAATCTCTTATTACACCCATAACAAGATCACCAGGTATTATCACTTCCCAAATTAACATGGTTTAAACCCCCAAATTGATAATATAGATGATTACCAATTATTTAAAAACCTTGATGATAATACTATTTACACTTCTAATAATAATGGTGGCTTTACCAAGCTTCATTTTCCTTCTACCACACTTAAGACAACCAACACTAATATTGGGAGTCCCCCTTCAAATAATCCTCCTCCCACCAACATTACTAATACCCCACCTTCTAATCCACCTATTAATATAAATCAAATTCTTGCACACATAGTTTAATAAATGAACATCATGTAATTTACTAATCAATCTAAAGTGATGGACATGCAACAATTTTTTTTAAACATTACTAGTCAACCACATTAAGTCATCATGTCTCAACCAAATCAAAATTTTGTCCCTCCTCCTCTTAGATATGAAAATGGGAATATCATCCCTAAACCTCCAATGAATAAAAAAATACTTAAACATCTTCAAAATTAACCTTTATTCCCATTCATTGCATCCATATATATTGGAAACATTTCTCCAACTATCACATATAATGGGACTCAATACCGTACTATCTTTCTTAAGTCTTTTGGTAATCTCTATAAAGAATGGGTCCAAACAAATACCTTTTCTACCACCAAGCTCTTAGCCAAAACCTTTGTTGGTGATGCACTTGAATTTTAAAACCAACTTCCTAGACAATCCATCTCACAACTAAAAGATTTAGTCAATGCTCTAGTGAAGGAATTCCAACATGATGACCTTCTTGAAAATTACCTTAGCAATTTCATCAATGCCAAGTAACTTATTAATGAATCTACTCATGCTTTCATTAAATGATGGAAGTCTCTCACTCATAAAATGAACCATAACATGAATGATGCCACTTTTTAAAAACTATTTGTCACTGCTATTAAAACTCCCCTTCAATACCAATTTTGAATCTTTTCACCTAAAACATTAGATGAAGCCTTAGAACAAGAAAAAAAAAGCAAGACTTTTTTATGACTCAATTTGAAACACCTTCAATAACTATTAAAGAACATTTTCACTCATTTTATCATAACATTGATTCATCCAAGCCTCCCCAACCTCAAAATAGAGCATCTAATTCAACCAATTTTAACCCAACCCACCCACCTTGAGTCTAGATTAACTTAAGGAAAAAAATGCCACCGTCTAAACCCATGATCTTTGATCCTTCCAAACCTTCTCCAAAATGGTAAAGTATTGGTAAGTTTTGTTGGTGTCATGATACTATAGTTTATTCTAATGAATCTTATGGTTATCCTCTCCATTTTATTCTTTCTTCCTTACTTGGTCCACATTTCAATATTGATATTCTCACAAAATAATGTTATCAAGACTATATTGAATCTTCTCAAATTCAATCTCAAGAACCAAAATCACATCAACATCAACTACCTAATGAATAAAATAAATTATCCCATACCTATACCTCATACACTAATTTTAATCAAACCATAGTTTATCCTTCTTCCTACTCCAATAAGGAAAGGATAGAAAACATGACCAACTTTAAATATATTGTTGCATCCATTAAACCTCAACCTCTTAAGTCACATGAACCAAAAGAGTACCTAGTTCAAATACCTATTGAAAAGCATATCATACATGGTCCTACTTTCCCTCCTTATTTACCTATTCAAACCTCTCCTACACATCATATGTCACATTAAACATCCTTAAAATCTACCAAACCAACACATTCACCTATATCCAAATGCACCCACTAACCCAATGCAAACCATTTTAATAGTTCAATGTTACCTCACTCCAACTCACATGTTGGGGCATCTTGAGATTCCCATCCACATGTATATTTAGACTTTGGGACATATTAAAATTCCCATCCTTACATCCAATTACCAATTAGGGCATTGTGTGATTCCCACTCTTATTCTATAATGCATAATACCAACCAAATTAAGCTTCAAGAAACTTTCTCAAACTCATAGACTTGTATTTCACATGCTCATCTTTGATACAAATGTTAACTTAGATATTACTTGTTATTTTTATCTCATGTTTCTTTATTTTTTTATGAACTTTATTTCCTTTACTTTCATTTTGCTATCATCAATTTTTTCCTTACATTTTTGGTTTTATTACACATTACATTTGGCATTTGTTTTCATTTTAGTCCTTATATATCTCTTTTTTATGTTATTCTTTGCCTTAGTATCTTTATTATTATTTTTTTCCTTATTTATCATTCACCCCCATGGGTTTCCCTTTTGTGAGTTTGTTGTGTAAGACCATGGATAAAACCAAGCCCTCCTCACAAAATACTACCTTTGCTTCTTTTCTCATTTTTTCACATGTTTATTTTTGTCACCCTCGTTAGCTTATCTTTTATGAGTTATAGTATAAGACCATGGATAGGACCTATCCCTCCTCATAAAATTAACATCATGTCATTCATTTTATAATAATTTTATTAATCCTTATTCTCAACTTTAGATTTTGCTTCTTTTGATAGATGGAATTTTCACAATAATTTATGTTAGCATGTTTTCCTCTATTTACCTCATTTTTATGATAAGGAATCACACTTTATTGTCATTATATCCCATTTTAACTTTTGTCACATTTTTTATGATTTTAATTAATTAAATTTATTCCATGTGTCATTCCTCTTGATTTCCCATATACTTTCACTCCACATGGGATAAAACAAGGTTGAAGTCAATATATCACTTTTATTTCACCTAGATTTATGAAACTCTTAGTCCTCATGATCTTTGAAGTTGTCTCTCTTAACAACCTTGTCCAAAATATTCAAATGAAAGTAATGTTTACCACCCATGTTTGGTTTTCAAATTTTTTTTGGAGGAGGAATAAAAAAATCTGTCAAGAAAGTTAAAATCCAAATCATTTGAAACAATAGGAAATGATATATTAAAGGCAACATACAAATTTCAAAAGTCAAAATCATACCAAATGATGTGATTTTGAACACATATCCTATCTTCAATCAAAACTTAAACTCCATAGTTGGCCTCACATAGAGTTGAGGTCCTTTGGGGTGTGGTAGGCTAATAGATTGGAATAGGGGAATTCAAAAAACTCTATGATGCTACTTAATTTCTCATGCAAGTACCCAATATTTATAGTAGACTGACAAATCTATAAGGGGTCTTTAAGAATGGGCAAAATGTTTTGGGAATGTATGTTAATTTTACTTTTCATGCATATAACCTTCATGTGACGATCTATACACTTCATTTGTTGACCTAAGATTTGTGTGGCTAAGAGAAGTTTTTCATAGTCCTTAATGTCAAAAGTTATCTCATTTTGACAAACCTAATTTACGTGTCTTGACTTATATAAAGAGTTACTCTACCTTGGGTTTTATATCATTCTCCCCTCCCCTCCACCCATCTAATTTACCCCTTTGATAGGAAAATTATGATTCTAAAGTTCTTTTACCTCTTCTTCAAATTCATTCTTCTTCACCTCTTAAAAACATGCTAGCACTACTTTGTTTTAGTTTTATCTATCCTTAGATCAAAAAAACATGTGTGAGAAACTATGGATTACACCCTTACACCATTTATTTACCACACCATCTCATTTTCATACTAAGTCATGTCATTAGGTGGTTATGTTTTCTTACATTATATCTTCGAACAAGCAATAAGTTTGAGTTTTCATCCTTTATATATTTTGGTTTTCATTTCTCCATCATGTTTTTGTTTGATTTTTGTGAACTTAACTTATCTTACATATGAAATTTTCCATTATTACATGTTTTTATTTATGTATGCCTTCTTCATATTTGTTTCACATCTTCAATTATATTTCATTTTCAGTCTTTTTTTTTGCCTATCTTACATGATCTTACTTTTCCCTTTCTTACATATCTTTGTTCAAGTTTTCATGCATGGATATTTCATTTGTCATTCATGTTTTACATGCTTCTCAATGTGATTTAGTATATTATACATTCCTTTTTGTCATTTATGTTTTACATACTTTCCAACATGATTAAATATGTTTTAAAATCATTTTGTCATCAATTTATAATCATTTTTCATTCATTTTTCATTTATAATCATTTTGTCATCCATTTAAAATCATTTTGTCATCCATTTATAATGATCTAATTGAGTACACACCTTAAGGGGTGCACTAGGAAAGGGGTGGGTAAACCATTGGTGTTTTGTAAGATTGTTTTCCCTTTTGACATTTTTCATATACACACTTGTCTCATAAATAAATTTACCCTAAGATTATTCTTCTTAGTTTTACCCATTCCAAACATTTGTCATATCATTATCCTCCTTTTTCTTACCTTGACCCCTTTTCACCAACTGACTATAATCGATTGATTATGTCAACCCTATATAGTTTTCAACCTTTGATATTATACCAAGTTGATGGGGTTAACCTTATACTATTTTTGGGTATTTCAACTTGGAGTTTTGTTACACCTTCAAATGACCTAACTTGGTACCTAGTGATTTATCTCCCAATGTACAACTAACATATTCAAAATGATTTAGGGCAAGATCTACCTATATATACAAGCTCATTTCTAACCATTTTAGAATAGAGAATTAAATAAGAATAAGTGATAATTAACATCTACTTATTGACTAGTCTATTTGAAGAATAAATCTTAGGGTTTGATACTTTCTTTTGAGATACAAATCTTGTCTAGCGGAGAAGTCTTTTTGATGCATATATAGGTTGTGTAGCCTATAGATGATTTTTCTTTGTTATCCTTACATACCACAACAATATCTTTCAAAGAGCCTTGTCTAAGTCAGAGATTGAGGCTCGATGGGTTCATTTTCAAAGGTAAGTATTCCCAATTTTATTTCTTCTTTGTAAGAGTAGATAGATAATGTAGTTGTGCTTTGCTTCCGTGTATTAGGATTCCATATACATTGATGTGAGTATATATTTAATATTCATGTTTAGTTTAGTTTGTGTTCTCTCTAACCTCCACTTTGTGCCACAAGCTTTGTTGTGTACTAGATTATATTTACTTTCTTGTTCATTATAATAGAGTGAATATCAAAACCTAAGACTCTTTTAGGGTTGTTATGTGATTATGTTATACTATAGGATTTGTAACCCTTCATAGCATGGTGTATTATGATAATTGATCCCCTAATCATGTCTAACACATCCCTATATTGGTCATGATCTCATTTAACAAATTCATTCCCAATCAGAAGTATAGATATGCTCTATCTTCTCTAATTTAGGATTGATTTATAGACATGATGAATTTATTATTTCATACAAGATGTTTCCAAGGTGTTTTTAAATAGATCACATTGATAGTATTCTATAATAATTCCATGATGAACTAAGTAGAGGTCATTTTCACCTAGAACCACAACTTCAAAAATAATGAGAGTTGGTTACTATTGGCTTAGCCTATTCAAGAATTCATATGCTTGGGTTAGGAAATGTCAAAAGTGTGAACTCTTTTTAGGCATATAAAGTCTTATATCCCTTATTTTTAATCTTATTTAATTTGAAAAACCATTCATGTAGTGAGGACTTAAATTCATTAGAATTGTCAATCCTCTATCTAGTTTAAGCTATAGATGGGTTTTTATGGCTATTGAATATTTCACAAGGTAGGTAGAAGTAGTGGAACTCAAGGAGGCTAATGAAACTTCAAATATTTACTTCTATGAGATCTTAGTGAAAATATTTAGGGTACCAACAATAATATATTTTTTATAATTCCATCACTTTTAATGGTGTAAGAACAATGCAATGAGCCCTCCAATATGATATCTACTTGAGTACTTATTCTAACTACTACCCTCAAGGCAATGGGATATCTGAATCCACTAATAAGAACTTGATTATAATTCTAAAAAGGAAAATATGAGATAACCAATGGACTTGGCACACTAGATTGAAGACAACCTTATGGGCTAGTAGGATCATTCAAAATATTGCCATTGGTAACTCACCCTATATGCTTCTCTATAGGAGAAAAACCAAGATTCATATTTCACTTGAGTTACCATCACTTGAATTAGAATATAACATTAATAAAATTGATAATGATCATGTGGAGATAAGATTAAAAAACAAATGGCTTTGAAGGAAAAAATAAACCATGGTATGCACACTATGGAATGTCACCAAGCACAAGTGGAATTTTTTTTTGACAAGAGAGCTATCTCAAGAACATACCAAGAAGGAGATCTTGTCTTGAAGTGGGATGAAGATACATATAAACCTAGTAATCACACTAAGTTTGATTTATTATGGACTATAACTTATGTTATCATTGATTACAAAGAACACAATGCCTTTTACCCTAGAAGATTCAATAGATAGGATTTGAGTATTCCAGTAAATGGGATATACTTGAAGCCATTTTATTAAGGTACATTTTATAACTTTGAATATATGAGATTAGGTGTGTTTCCTCCCTAAGTGATTCAATCATAGATTTATGTCTTGTTTGATCTATGTTTTGTTTTCTCCAAGTGTCTTATGACATATATATGGTGTGGTGTCTTGTATTTTATTTGTCTAGTTTAGTTGGTTTCAATGTTGTTTTTCAATTCTAATTCTTAGTCTGATCTAAGTTGAGTTATAGTCATGACTACACAGACCAATGAATCTACTAAGCCACTAGTCTAGATACATAAAAAGCATACATCCCTAGGAGGTCACAAAATATGTTAGCCAAATTTTGGCTACCATATACTAGTTTAACAAAAAACTTATCTTAATAAGCCTTCACCTTGGTTATCAAGATTGAAAACTTCTCATAAGGTATGTTTAACATTATTGAAGGTAATTTTGACAATTTTATTGTAAATGTATTCCTAACATCATGCTTGTTTATTCAAAGTGTGTCTTGATCCAATGGGTTAAAAAAGGGTCAAATGTTGAGAGATCTTTGTCATGTTATGTGGTTCAAGTCAAATTCATTTAAAGCCCCCATGGGCCATACAAGTCAAGTATCCATTTCTAACATTGCGACCCATTTTAAAGTGCCTTTTTGATAATTTTTAATGTTTAATAAGGGAATATGGTAAGAAAGTGGTAGGTTTATAGGATAATGGAGTGGTTGAAACATCATCCCATTTCTGTATAGGTGTGAGGAATCTCAAGGAACACTCGTAGATTTATTTCAGTCAGTTTATATGTAGAATATGCTAGTTCTCAAATAAAAAAGTGAGGATTTAAATAAGTTTGTATAGGTTGTAGAGTGAATATAACTTCTAGACACTCCTATAGCTTCCTCTAGTCTATAAAAGTTTAAATCCATACATTTGAGGAGGTTTTGAACTCAAACAAAACAAAAAACTACTCATCCTTCCTATCACTCTTCTTGGTAACTCTAGAAGTCACTTTAGTTTTCAATTGGTAAAAGGAGAGAGAGTTGGATTAAATTCACTTGGTGTTTGATGGGGGTACCTACAACCCTAAATTTTTTGGCATTAGTTATCATATTGAATCCTCCTCTATTAAAATTCACTAAGAAATATAGATAGTCAAAATGGCCCCTCATTTTTCATAGTCAATGGTTTCCAATAGATTTTGAGCATAAGTTGGATATTAAATGAAATGGATGATTTTAGGATCTCATGTAGAGTTTAAAAATATATCTCTCACAAATTTTCTTAACTCCACCTGGCATGTGTGATCTCAAGGAGATGATAAATATTCATTTTAATCGAATTACATGCTTGAAGTAATGGAGTGTTATTGAGTTTTATGTTTCAAATAGTTGAAATCATGTTGTAAAAGAAATCACACCACCTAAATACCTTAGTAATTATTTAAAAGTTCACTAAATGATTTTCTCTATGATAGCAAGGTCTAGAACCATTTACAAGCATTATATTCTTCACAAGTTACATGTGTATGGACATAGGGAAGGGGTAGAGTTATGAACTTGTAAATAAGTCTTGAGAACAAGATAAGTGTATATAAAAGTGAAGGAATTCTCCTCAATTGTGATTATATCTCATAACATGATCCTCTTTACCCTTTTTAGAATTCCTCGTAGTCTAGAAAGCTCACCTATAGTCTTGTTAAGGTTCTTTACCAAATGTGTACCCATAAGCCTATTACAAGAAAAATAGAGAAAAATAAATGTTTATTATATATATATGGACTTGGATAATCTCAAGAAACATGTTATCAATATCCTATTTAAAATCAAATGTAGACTTATAGGTCTGGAGACCTATAGGTCCACATTCTTAATGAAAGATCAAAATCTAGTATGAAGGGAAGTGTATTGAGTTGAAAACGCCACTAATAACTTCAAGAAAGTGTGAAGGAAGATAATAAAATATTTTAAACACCCATATATAGTGATAAAATAACTCACAAGGTGACTGATGGCATTAAAGAGGATAAGAAGTCTAATTAGGCCTAAATGCTCACACATAGGCCTATGTATGAAAGTAGAAGGGATACTTGTGACTATAATGTGAGATAATTGGGTTTTTAGAGATATTATTAATATAATTAATATAACCTTATAATATTTTCTTACACCACCAGAGTTATAAGACCCAATTGAAGAAGGTTTATTCCTAGGTTGTAGTTAAGAGACTTAAACAATGACCTCTAGGCCTGATAGAAGACATATTTGAGGAAAGCTACTTATCAGGTGAATGATAAGTATGATGAATATTTAGGAATGTATAAAATAATTAAAAATATTATTAAAAAGTATGGATTCTTTGGTGAAATATTAAAATTCCAAACAAGACTGTTAGGGTCGGATAGGCCAACTTTCACACAAACCATCATGAGGATATAGAGTATGTTTTAAGATATTTTAAGGGTCAAAATGATTGGTCAAGTGTTATATATTTTCATGATAGATATTTAAAATCCATTTAAGGAATTTATAATACATTAAATGTAGTTTTAAGGCCTTTTTGACTTAAAATCATACTCTTTGTCCTATGCATAGTCCTCCATGACTGAATGGTCATTTTGTGAAGCTTAGAACTTATTAGAGGAAGTGAATGGTGGAAAATGAATTTTTGAGGTGATTAATAGGGTATCATAATCCAAATTATTTTCATTTTTTCTTTACTCAAGCCTCATACATGTATGAAAAATCCTTAAGATTGGAGGTCTCACTCAACCATGTATTTACCTTGTAAACCCGAGGAGCATTTTATTTTTCTCAAAATTGTATAGAATATTTTCATGTGAGAAAAATATAATATGGTATGTTATGTATCTCTCCCTAATTTCATATTATATCATTTTTTTCTTGGATTATATCCCAGTAATTTATGGACCATTGTTAAGATGGTAAACACCTAAAACCCTTGCTAAACCTCTCTAGAAGACCCAAAGAGAGAAAATATGAGTTAAATGAATTAAATTATGATGGTTTAGATTTTGAATGGTCATAATTATCATCCTATCTCCTAAGGGAACCTAAAAAACACACTTGGTGTTATGTGTGAAATCAAAACAATATGGAAATGGGCCTAAAATGATAGTTACAGACCTTTGTGTAAGAATTTAACTCTATGAAAGCATAAATATCAATTGAAAAAACCTTTTGAACATGTGAATAAGTATAAAATTATTATATAGTTCAACGCCAGTGGTCTTCATGAGGATGTAACAAGTTTTAAGTTGTCAAGACATGCTAATATGAGTGGTGCTCTCTTATTGACATGAGAGAAGCTTAACTATAGACCTATAAATCACTCATGGAGAGATTAAATTTAATATATTAAGTTTTATTATTATATTATAGGCCTTAACAAACCATAATCAATAATTTTAATGTATGAATTTCTTGAAAAACCACTCTAGTTATCTCTCAGGGCTGAACATGCATCTAAGCTAGGGTTATCACCATTTTTAGGTTCACCCATATATAAAAGGTTTAAAATACTCAAATTTGGTTTTGAAAATGACTAAGGGCTATTAAAATTTAATCAAACATTTCCTTGGGGTTTCAAAAATGGGAAGGATATGTATAAACAAATCTCAATTTCTTAGGCCTAGAGATGTAATTGAGGGATAATAGAAAGAGGAAATAGGTGGATCAAGTACACTTGAATTTGGTGTTCGATCATGATATTTTAAAATTTTATTAAGATCCAATGGGTACTAATTTTTTTTCTAGGATCATCTATAAAAGGTTTTAGATAAGGATCTTTATGTGTTTTGAGGGATATTAGGAAATTAAGGCAAGTATGAGCCTTAAGTGTGAAATGTAGTGTTAGAGAGTATATGAGGAGTTCAATGGGATTTATATAATTTTTTAAAGGTAGATAGAGGTGATTAATGGATAATTATTACATTCATGAATTTATAAACAAGATTTGAGCAATTTGGGCCAAAAAGAGCTAGTGAAGATTGTGAGCTTTTGAGGATAAAAAGGAAGTTTACAAGAAACATAGAAGAATGGTGTAGAATTTACTCAACCATGCCACACGTAAATTAATAAATTTATAAATATCCTTGTATGTGTAAATTTTTATCCTCAAAATGAAGTATTTATATTTAAGAACACAATATTACCCAAGTAAATTCCTATGCCAATATGCACAAGGAATCACATAGGCACTTGGTTATGAGAATTAAAGGAAAAAATTGACAACACATAATGGATTATTGTCTGTTTTATTCTATTTCGTAACTATTCTGATGAAAAATTTCAATAATGGACTTTCTATGTCAAATTCTTTCTTTTATCCTCTCTCTTCTTGATATAAAACAAGCCTTAAAAGGCTAAGAATGCATCCTCACATTGGTTATGGTGAAGCCCTACCAAAATTAAGTCTTTTATTTGCCTATTGGAATAAATTAAATATGGATATACTATCTTAATATTTTATACATTTATATTAAATGGGTTGTTTTGATTAATTCTTAGTGATAGTAAGTGTGTTTCCTTGCATTTGTCCTTCTTATTTATACCTCTATGTAAGTTTGTCTTCTTTCATAGGTCATAAGAAGTGTTATACATGGTTTTATTTGTTGGAAAAATAATAATTCATTAGTGTTTGATTTTAGTACATATTGACTAATCATATTAAGTTTTTTCAACCTTCATAGCCTTCATATTGAAGCACTAGTGTGATAAGGACTATTTTGAAATGGTATAATCAAATTATAACTTAGTATTTCATAGTATATTCTGTAGTAAGCTAAGGAGGTTATGTTTGGTGAATCACCTCCAAGTTTTCTTATTAGTTTTATCTATCATATTTCCCTTTTACAAGCTAAGTAGGATAGTTTTTAGTGTAAGTGTTGTACTTGGGAGGGAGCCCAAAATCTAGATGTTTGTTCCACTTAGAGGTCACCCACAACCTAGGACCAATACCATTGCATACCTCAAGTGAGATGGATTTAAGACACCCCATACAGGGTGAAAATTTGAGCTATAATAGTTATTACTCATATTTAGGACAATTATTCATAGGTACTTATTATTGATTTTAAAGATAATTATTTAGAGGAAATCATTTCACTCACTAAGGATCTATCTATATATTCAATTAAAATGAGAGTAGTTAATTTTCCAAGGTATCCAATTTCATAGAATTTATCACATGATAAAGGTAATTATGATTCTTAGAGGCATTTATCTTTATCTCATGCACCATTTTTTCACATAGATAATATAGTGTGTTTCAAAGTGAAAACATACACCTTTAAATTATCCTAATATATATTAAACCCAAAATATTAATATGATTTCTATAACAACTCAACATATGCATGACTCTATGAGTAGTGATAACAATGGTTAAATTAAAACACTTCATTCCTTTTCATATTTTTATATACCGACATTGATTAATTTTCATTTATGAAATATAATACTTGAACCATATGATACAAGCACCACCCATGACTATCCCATTTATAGGATGATTGGATAAAACCTTTTCACATATTTAAATTAATAAAAAAATAAAAAAATCAAATATCAAAAATCAATTCTAGACCTAAACATGATGTGAATTTCTATATTACATAATTTACATGTTATTTATCACATGTTTGGTAAATGACATATTGTTTTCATACACATCCATTTAACAAGCATATGAGTGAAATTTAGGACATAAAAATCATACATGAATATATAGATGTTGGAAATTTATTACACCTAGTATCCATGCTCATTTTGGGGGAATCTACTTCCATAGATTACATTATTACATGTTATATCTATTTATGATCTTCTTACCATGTTAAACTACATATATTTACTAACCATGCCTTACTAGTTACTCATTTATTACATAGTGTCACATGGATAAATTAATTTAATATGATGTGATATTGAAATATCTCAATAGTGTAAAATAGTTTTTACTTGTTATACACTTAACTGATGATGTTAAATATACATGATATGATAGTTATCATTTTTTATATTTTACGATTCCATTGGCCTTTTTTGTGACATCTTCATATCCTTTGTGTGTGGTCATTTGGCCTTATTTTTATATCATTTATTCCCCATGTTTATGGATCCTTATCCTTAGCCTTATTTATATCAATACTACCTAAGATAACTATATTTACCATTTTCTCAAGGAACCTGGGATCAAACCTCAAGTTATGTAGCTTGAAAAAAGGATCAGTGAGCTCAGGAAGGAGGTCACATAGCTCAATAAGACTATTGATAATGGTAATAAGAAGGTAGATAACTCCTCTAATTATGAGACTAAGATGGAAGATATTTTCAAAATAATGAAATATCTATAGGGTAATGTGGATTTTTTTAGGATTAGACAGATTGATCATATGGCCATGCACTAGACCATTTTGGAGTTCCTTGAGTTTCAATTTTGTACCCTTAGCAACATGCATCCAGGATTGTAGAAGGGTGGCACTAAAAATACTTATTCTCTAATCACCATTGACATGAAAAAGCCATCTCATAATACTACTTTTAATATGTTTAATGCATTGAAGGGACTTAATAATAGCTTCAACAAGCTCCTCAAGTGAATCTTCCTTTTCTTACTTTTTAGTTCTCTATTTTGCTAACTTGTTGCTTCTTTGTTGCTATTGATATGTTTTTTTAGTGTTTTTATCTAGAAAGATATTCCCTATTATTTCCCTCTCTTATTTATTCTAGTTTTAGACCTTTTTTTTAGCTAGAAGGTGGACCCCACTCATCAAAAATCCACTATTATACTCATGTATTATCTAGATCTTGAGCCTTTTTTGGTTATGGGTTTCCTTGTTTTATCAATATTTTGAGCCTTATTTTATATTGGGTATGGTCCCTTTCAAAACCATTTACAAATAATTAAAAAAATATATTTACCATTATGATATAATTCAACATTATTATGTTGTACCATAATGTATCAATTAGGTTGATACTCTACATAAAAAACTAGCCACTTATCCTAGAAATATCAAAATTACCTTGGATGTTAAATCCATTGTTTTAAAACAAATTAAATCAAAATTTTATAATTTTTTTAATAAAATTATTTATATATAGGTATATTATAATTACTTCATCCAAGAGAGCATCAAATTCCCTGCCAATATCGAAAACTTGGACATTTTAAGAAAATCGATCCCCACTTTAGTAATTTAATTTCTAGTGTTGATCCTAACCCTAATGATTTTTTTAAATTCATTATACACCATACCATTTCCATGATATAAACGCAATTCTTATCAAATATTTTCAATGAGTCAAATTTCATACAATAACAAATACCCAATCCATTTATATCTCTAAGAAACTCTACCCTGAAGAGAAGGATAATTACAACTTATTTATAGACAAATAAAATGAATAATTTTAAGTTCATATGAGTATATTCCTATTATATAACCTAATTTTTTTGTCCACAACACCATTACCTACTTGGATGTGAAACCCATTCACCTAAAATAATGAAATTTCCCTCCTAAGGTTTCTATTTTATTTCACAATGAAGTCATTAAGATCCTAAATGCTATTTTAACTGACATTTATATTAATATGAATGGATATCCAACATAGTACCCATTTTTAATAAAATAATTATGGTCATATGTATTTTTTTTTACTTTTTAAATCTTAATTTAGTATTCTTTAAGTATTATTTTCATCTAGACCTTCCATCGATTATATTTATGATTCCATAGTTGGATATGATATGTTTTCCCTCATGGATTCTTTTATGGTATAAAATCAAATTCACATCATCATAAAATTTCAACATAATAATACCTTCACTATTAAATAAGGCACTTATTTCTATGCTAGGATGACATTTAGAATTAAAAATGTTGAGGTAACTTACCAATGGGAAATGACCCACATCTTCCATGACCTCATTCAAAAGATAGACAAAACTTATGTGGATAACCTTATTTAAAAATTAAAATGTTTTGAAACTTATCTTAATGACTTAGATATCATCTTCAACTATCTAATTAAATAAAAAATTAAGCTTAATCCTAACAATTGTGTTTTTAGATTTACATCTAGAAAACTTCTAGCATATTTGGTATCGTTACAATCGATTGACATGGATCCTTGTAAGATCAATGATATTATTAAAATGTATATATTTTTATCCATTCATAAGCCCACACATATCTTAATAAAATTGGAACAATATCCATATCTATTTCTAAGTTATCTTATTATATATATTCAATAAACTATGTTCTCAAAAAAGGTATTAAGATTGACTGGACTGATAGTTGTCAACAAGCCTTTAATAACATGAATAAATATTTACCTTGGTCTCCTAATTTAAAAAAACCTTATAGTTATCTCCCTCTCATATTATATGTATAATCTACCCACATCTCATTTAGGTCAATGCTTGCACAAAATGATGAGTCTGGAAAATAATATGCTAATTACTAAATTATTCATGATTTTATAGATAATGAGACCCACTACATGAAAATGGAGAAATATTTCCTTGAAATATATGTCACTAATTGTAAACTGTAACAATACATGTTTTATCAAACTACTTATGTTATAATCTATTATGACCCCCTTCAACATTTATTTTCCATGTTCTTCATTGCTATAAATTAAATAAAAAATTGGATAATACTCTTGATGGAGTTTTACTTTATGATTATCTCTCAAAAATCATTCAAAGTCAAAATTATCACCTATAAAGTTGCTACCACACCTATACCAACTCAATGACACCTTTAATAACTCTTATAGATAAGGATGCCCTCTTAATTGAAGTCATCAATCAATATATCTCTATTGAAGACTATATACATAGTTTCATGGTTGATATCAAGGCTTAGGCCCTTGAATAACCTAACATTTTAGTATTTAAGTATAAAACATGTAAAAAATATATCTTAGATTAACTACCTGAGGTCACCACTAATTTACATGAGGATGTTTAGACATTTGATTATGATAGAACTAAATGCCTTCAAGGAGTTGGTATAGGATGTGTCCTTACGAATTATTATGGAAACAATATTCCTTTATATTTTCGATTGACTTTCAATGTTACTAAAAACATGTATGAATACAAAGATCTCATCCTTTGGATGCAAACAACTATTGTTGTATTTATTTAATAATTACATGATTTAGGTGAATCAAAAGCTATATGTCACTAAATTAGCAGAACTTATCAATTCAAAAGTATAATATCATAAAATTTCTACAAATATTGCTAAATAGTTTACTTCTTTAAGCAATGATTCAATTCCATGAGAGAAAATTTCTATAACTAACTCTATTTTTTCTTTATCTTCCATTTTTTCACCCTCATAAATCACTTCATGATTCACATTTCCCCATACACATGATGAATTATCTATATACAATAGTGACTAAGGATGAATCTCTTATTTTCCACATCAAATATATCACTACTTGATAAATATCATGGTATAAAACATCATCCAATTTATTGGATATCACACTGATCCTCCCAAGGTTAATTCAAGTGAAAATAATAGAATCCAAAGAAAAAATGTAAATTCATTCTTAGATTTAATATAATTTACTATCATAATTATTAAGGCACCTTAATACATTATGTTTCTTAATAATAAGTTCCTTCACTTCTTGATCAAACACATGGGGCATTTATGATGGAAACTATAATAAACATGATGTAACCCATAAATTCATATATATATGGGATATGATTGGCTTACCCTTTAAAAGGATTCAAAAAATTGTAATACTTTACAGATCTATGATGATCTTATTCAATATTCTCTAGCCAAACTTTAAAAACTAAAATATCTATAACCATTGTCTATATGGGGTTTATATCTCATCATAGAGATACCTCAATCAAAAGATATCCATTTATTCATTATTAGCACCACCACATACTTTAATAAGTGTGAAGAAGTTATTCCATTTTTTAATGTTATTGGAGTCACTGTCTCAAAACTTATCCTTAACTATATCATATGTTACTTTAGAATTACTCACACCATTATATCTAAAAATGGTTATAATTTCAAAAATAAAGACATGAAGCAAGTTTGTAAAAATTTCAAAATTATGCATGAAGTTTTGAAACCTTACCATCCTTAGTACAATGGTCAAGCAAAATAAATTAAAAAAATTGTAACAAGATCTTTTAAAATACTACTATGATTTTCATTCAAACTATAATCTTATTATTTACCCCACATTTTGGGCTTATTATTGTTAATGGTGATTTTGAATTAATGTTGCAATTAACCCTAATTCAAATAAATTGTAGGCAATAATAGAAGATATAGTAAACATAGTTTTTAATAGTAAATTGAAGATAAATTATTAAAATAGATAAAATGAAACAAAAATGAACAAGGGTAAACTATGTAAAAGAGAAACAAACTAAAAAAATTTGAGTCATCAATTGACTGGATATGAAAATAAAATATAGGAACAAATAGAATGAATAAGACCTATAATCCTCCTAAAATTTGAGCCTAAGTACCCTTAAGGACAAGAACACCTAATATAAGATAGAAGTGACAATTATTATTGTCCATGTTAGCCAATCTTATTTTTTTATATAAAACTAGAACTTTGTATTGGTTTCATCTTTGGAATGTTTGGATACCTATATGTGCCTTCTTGAATATGAAAACATTATATTTGTGCCATAAAGATATAAATAGATATGGAGTAAAAAAATATTAGTAGTTGGAGTTGTGCTAAACCTCAACACCCCCACACTATTGAGTGTTGCCTACAACCAATATTCCAAATAGGGATCAAACCTCCATGTAGTTATCCAACCTACTTCTTTGTGAAATTATGTTCCTTGTAATATGTGAGTGCATCCAAACTTGGCTTGAATAATTGATCATGGAGTAAAACTGCATAAAACTAGATTGAAACTTAGTTGAGAACTACCTAAAGTGTTTATAACCTAATTTGAAAATAATAGGGAAATTTTGATCAATGTGAACTTGTGTCAATAATATTTGTGAATTAAAATTTACAATTGTGTAATATTTATTTGAATGTGTATTCATAGCAATCTAATAGAGATGACATCACACTAGGAAACCTTAAAATAGGGAGGACTACCTTAGGGATGGTTTGATTTGAAAATATGATCATTGGAGGAACACAAACAAAATCATTAGATAGGGATAAAATAAATGGTCATTTATATCCCTATATATCATTCTTATACCCTAAGGAAACATTCTAGTATTTGGGTCTAAATTTAAGCATACATAATAATGCATATAAGTGTTTTTAGCAATCATAACATTTACATACGCAATATATCATAGTTAAAATATAAAATAGGTCTTGCATAAGGCTTAGGATATATAAAATTAGTGAAATAGGTGTCAATTAAATAAATAAGTTAAATAATGATAAAAATGGATAAAGTAATTATAATCAAGTTTACATGACCAATTTTAGGTTACTATATCCCCACCCCCCATTTAGTATAGAAATGAAATTAATAGATTAAATAAAATACATAACTTAGTTTTTAAGACACACTTTATATTTGAGCTACATATGTAAATCATGAAAGGCACTGAAACCTTGTAAAACACATGAAGTAATAATTTCATTCCTTTGTAAACTGAAATTTAAACATTTTAAACTTTGCTTAAACTTTGACAATTTAAAAGTATAAGTTGACATTTAAATATGGAAATATTGTTTATTATACTTTAAGTTACATTTTATATTTATACTTTTAGGATGCTTAAGAATGGTTTTGGACCTCTAGGAGCTATAATGTAAATTCTAGATTTGGGAGGGTTCTATTGGATTTTAGACTTAGCCATATTTCAAGATTATAGTATTTTAGGGAGGCATAATAGGAATCAAATGGATAGACACTGTAATTAATTTGGATAAATGGTATTAATGATACAAAGCCACAATAATTTTTTGAATAACCAATGGTTTGATCATCCTTTTCCTAGTGAACCCTTTAAGGTGTGCACTTAGAGAGATTGAAACTCGACAGGTTCCTATAAGAAAGAAATTGTTAGTAAATGGTAAAGTTAATAAAAATATTGTGTGTTTACATATGCCTCAATTGAAGCTCATCATGTGTAAAATGAGTGTAATAGGGAATAGTGCTTCAAGAAAGAACATCGAAACACATGAAATTAAACTAACTAAAAATGAAATACTTGAATTAGTGTTAAAATGAAATGAAGTAACTAAAAGTAACATATTCCTACCTTGACTTAAATTTATACTAAGTGATTGCATGCCAACATCCTAGTCTTAATTGTGGAGGGTGTATTACCTATATTTGAGAGACCCTAGGGATATAAGACTAATAATAGAAATAATACATGCGTATGCAGGATGGTGAAAGTAGTAATGAATTACTTAGAAAAATTGGTAAATTAAGAATATTAAGGTATGGATAGAACCAAAATATGAAGCATATAAATGATAAAATGTTGATAAATTAAGGATAAATTATTTTAGAACACACTAAATCACATTGAGAAGCATGTAAAACAACAATGGAAAAAAGGAATGTAGAACATACTAAATCACATTGGGAAGTATGTAAAACATGAATGATAAATGAAATATCAATGCCAAAAAAATCTAATAAAGATATGAAAGAAAGTGAAAAGATAACCACAAGTAAGATAATCATGTCAAATCAAACATAAAGAAAGCATAAATGATTGAAAATGAAATGTAAATCAATATGTAATAAAATTATGTCAAAAGAAGATGAATAAATAATAAATAAATGAAAATTAAGTTTAGTTCAAGATGTAAGACAAGCATGGAGAAGTCATACATAAATCAAATAATAACATGATAGATAGATGAAAATTAAAAGTTTTAAAGGATGAAAACTCAAATTTAGTTTTGTTTTAAGATATAATATAAGGAAACACAACCACCTAATGACATGATCAATATGATAATGAGATAGTATGGTAAGAAAATGGTGTAAGGTTGTTTGTGAGGAAGGCATGGTCCTATCCAAGGTCTTAGAATGGAACTCACAAACTATAAACTAAGAGGCATAATAAGGAAATTGTGATCAAGTATGTGATAAAAAATCAATGTCCAATAAGGGGAATATAATGAAAATATGATGTAAATAAGGAATGTGAGGTTCCACATGGGTGATGTGACCATCGCTAGTAAGAATAAGACATAGTAGGAAAGTGAGAAAGGCTAAGAACTATCAACAAAAAAGACTTTGGACACTTTGAATAATGAACACAAATCTTGGGATAACAAGTGAAGTACATAGATCAAATTGTGAAGTCTATATGCATGAAAACTAAAATGGGCCTACCTTACCACAACATGTTCCCCATTCCTCAAGACCCCTTAAATATTTGTTAATCTATTGTGAAGATAGGGTACTTGTGTGAGAAAGTAGGTGGCACTAGAAGTATATGATATAATGAGACCTCCTACCCTACTCTATTAGCATACAACACCCCAATGGATGTCATATCTATCATGAGGCCAACTGTGGAGTTTGAGTTTTGACTAAGATAGGAGATGTGCCAAATATAGATCATGTCCTTTGGTTTGATTTAACTTCTAGGATTTTTTTTGACTTTTAATCATTGCATTTTGTTTCCTTTATGATTTGGATTTTAAATATTTTTTCATTTTCTATTCTTCCTCCTCCATATCGATTTAGAGAACCAAACATGATTGACATATGTGACAAACACAAGAGATCTTATACTTAATCACTAGAGAAAAAGACATAAATACCAAGGTGTCTAAAGAGTCCTAGACTTGCTCACAAGTAAGTTTGAAATATCAAAATTGACTTATGTATGCCTCAAATGAAAGGAAATAAGGTAATCATGGTGATTATGAGAGATCCATCCATGTAATAAGTGATACAATGATGAATATGCTTGTAACTGATCATAAGGAGGTAAAATAGTGTTATGAAGGGGATGGGGATGTGTTATAATGAATTTTTTTGGGATAACTCCCAACAAGTGTCAATGAAAGAGATGAACTACACATTTTTTGAATGGTTGAATGTATTAAAGTTTCACCCTATGGAATGTGAATTGTAACTATTATAAATCTACAAGAGACTAAAATATGTACACCAATTACTGATTATACATTCTAATTTAATCATATGTACATGTTTAAATAGATGTCACATACATGTCATAATTGAGCTTGAAAGCAATATTTTTTTCATAAAAGACAACACATTTGATATTGAAATTGAATAAGCTAATTGAAGACTAAAATAATTAAAGAACCATTTTCTATAAATGTATATTCTAGTCAAAAAGTATAGAAGATAAGATCAACCAGTTGAGATAATAGTGATTGATCTTTTTGTCTTATTTTGTTTGATTCTATCCTAAAACTATAAGGATATAATTTTAGTTAAAATTTTCCAAGAAGATAAATAAATAATGTTAATGAGGTTGAAATTTATTATGAAACTATTTAGACCTAGAAGGGAAATTAGAATGGCTAAGATACCAATTGAGTCAATTAAATTTGAGGGTATGATTAATGGATCAAATGATCACAAATACAAATTAGTGGAATAATATGAAACAAAATAGAAACTATGTGCAATGCCCTATTATGCATAGTGCTCATGTTGGCAAGATGACTATGAAATAAAGACTAATACATTCTAATTATTGAATTATGTTGTTAAGTCATATCCAACTAAGACATGCAAGGATTTCATGAAGGATCTCATGTGTTGGGAACTATGATAAAGACCTATTATCAATAATGTTTTAATTACTTACTTATGAATGCATGATGCTTACATTTATTTAGTGAAAAGTCTATTTATGAAATTTTATTATGTCTATGAGATATATTGATTTAAATAATGTTGAATCATTAATTCTAAGCTTATGAAATTGAAACTACTTATGTGTTGAATCATATGAGATTATCTAATTATATGTTGATATTCCATGATATATTGGATATGGTTAATTGATTTAAATTACCTTGTTTGATTTAATTATATAGCTTTGGCTATTAAATTAGAGTGATTTGATGTGTGCATCAAGTGTACAGGAACATGAAAAGGGTTGATGAAGGAAAAAAACTAAACTAAGCATGGTTATATCACTAATTAATTTTAAACCTTATTAAACTCATGTTAAGAATTTGGTTGCCTAGTTCACCGCATTTATTGAATTAGCATATATGTTATGTGGGTAGTATTTAACCCTGGTGGGTAGAGCTTGTTGTCCTTATAGCCAATGTCTAGAATGTCTAGTGGTAGATTGGTATATATTCCATAAATTTATTCATTAATAATATGAAGTGGGAAAAGAGGTAAGGATGTCTTGGAGGCAACCACAAAAATATGCTAGAGCCACCATGCACCTTAATTGAGCATGTGAAAGAACATATCTTAATGAGGCATGGCTAGGAAAATGGAGGTGGTGGGATTATTCTAGGACATATTTATATAGAATTCAAGATCGCTTAGTTTAGGAATTTTTGATAATTTGAAAAAGATAGACTTAAGATAAAGAGAAGGAACATATAGGAAAAATTGCTTAGGAGAGTCGGGTTTAGATGGATGGAGGGTAGTGCCTAGGCAGTCTGAAGGTTGATAGGTGGGAGTCCTAATAATAATAATTTATGTATTTTTTTGTTCATTTGGAATTAAATCATTAAATTATTTAATTTTTATTTTTACTTTTATGGAAATAAGACCCCCTGATTTACTCTACTTATTTATCATATACCCATGGTTTAACATTAGCCACCATATAGTATTTTACCATTTGAGGGTCATGGAGAGATTATTCCTCCTTATTTGAATGATTTTTTTTTAAATTTATTATGTGAATATATTTTATATTATTGTGACACTAAGTGATGGTGGTCTTTGAGCAACATCTTCATGTTGGTAGTGTATTAAAGTCCTCATGTGTTGGGCATGGTGGAAGGTTATTTGATCCTCCCATTAATGTCCTCATAGTAATATGTAAAATTAATCTTGTGTTGGGCATGGTGGAATGTTTTTTAATACTTGATTATATTTAATATTTGTATCAATTGAAATCTTCTTATGTCGATCATGGTGTTAGGTTTTTCAACTCTCTCATTACCATTGGTAGGAGGCAATATAGTGAAACATACTATTGTTACTCTAATATTTATATCAAATTTGCTATGTTTTGAAGTATTTTATACTAGTTTTATATTTTTCAATTCTTGGATTCACTTAATTGATCATTTGAATGCTTGTTTACTTATATATGGGACTAGGAGTCTCTATGGGTAAAACTAGGAATATGGACTACATAGTCTACATAGTCTTCACTTATGTTAAAATACCCTTGCATAGTTATGCACCCTTACATTACCTTGGGATATAAACATGGTTGTATTTGGGAGTCTCAAACTCAAGGGTGTCTAGAGTAGCATCTTGATGATGATAAAATTTTAGGTAGTGAGCCTTCCTTCTTATGGCTATTAGATGTTTGGTAGTGGATGAGGAGCATCATTGAAGACTAAATAGTCCTCCATTATTTAATTAGGAATTAAGATGTGACTCTCAATTTGTAACTAAAAGGATGAATTATATGGTATAATTAATGCTTTGGCAACTAGCCTACTTCTAATATTATTACAAAAGATAGAGTTTGGATGATATTCCAATTATGGAATAAGACATCTACTTTTATTTATTAAAACCTCAATGTCAATCTAAGATGTAATTGTTTATGAATTCTTAATTTATAATATCATGGGAAGAGACCTAAATGTATCAAATTATTTAGCCTTTGGGGCACTTTTAAGTGCATAAACTAGTTGATTTACTTGATTTTATTCTTGACATGAGTAACTAGTCTAGTAAGCATTATGAATATCTATTTATTTGAATGAGAAGAATTAATGGAATTACACCCCTAAAAAATAAGAGGGACTTATATAAATAACTATGATATTTTTATTGGAAATAATAATTTAGCTTATTGATTTGAATTAAACATTGATGTTTTCTATATTATTGTGTCAAATATGAATAAAGACTCATGTTATCTTTGTGTTTAACCTTTTTGGTAAAATGAGTCATATCTGGTTATGACCATTTTTTTACCCTTAGAAAGGAGTTGATATGTATAGGGAAAATTCCATAAGATTTTATAGTTAAGTTGTTGTATGTTTTATGCCTTCCCAAAAACTTGGTAATTAATAAAACTGATGAAGTTTCATTAAGATTAGATCTTTGACATGGTTTTGAGTGAGCCATTATTTTAGAGAGATTGGATTGATCAAAATCACTTTGAATTAATTTGATAAATGGACTAAACCAATGATATTATCCATTTAGTCTCATGTTCTTCACTTTAAGCAATTTTTTTGCTTCTTTCTAAACTTGATAGAAGTAACATAGGCATACATATTTTACCTTTTTATGGTTCCATTTTTAGAACCATCTCTGTGTTTTAATTCAAATTGTTCCTTAGATGACTACCAAGCTCCTGATGGATTTTTGACTTTGTCATTTTTCCTTGGCTTGCCTCAACTACTTTTTCTCAAGTTTATTTTAGCTTTTACCTTATCCAAATTTTAGGATTTTTAAAAGTTGGTTGAATGATGACACATGGAATCATACCAATATCCCAAAGTATTATCTAGAAGGTTAAGACTCAAATTCCTTAGAGTTACAAGGAGATTCCAAGTGGTAGCATTTAGGAGCATAGAAGCTTGGGTGACTAAGTCATTAGGGTTAATACCCTAATGCCTCTACATTATATGTATTTGAATAGGTCCATGACCTAAAGAATTATGCCTTTAAGTTTGGGGCCCTTTACTTTGATTTTGCCTTAGTCAATTTTTGTGACTTTGATGAGAAGTTAAGAGTAAGACATGTTCCACCATTCTTCTAACCCAAGAGTAACATCATCATTGTCTAATGTATGATTGGTGTTGAGCTAACAAGTAAGTAGGATGTTTGCACATGGTATTATCCTATCATCCCATGATCCTTAAGAGGATTGTATAGAGTGAGGAGCCTCTAGGTTATCAAGTGAATGAGATGATACCACATGGCACCATTTGAGTGACCCATGATCCTAGAGTTGGCCATATAAAAATATTTCCCCCAAGTCAGTGGGCTAGAGGGATGCTACCATGTGGAAAAATCCCATTGACTCATGATCCTAAAGGTGATCATAAAGAGAGATTACATCTAATATGGTCGTAGTATTATGTTTCCACTTTTCATCATCCTAACGGTACATAGTCCCAAGGCTGCGAGTATAATGAAAAATCTTGTCAACCTCATAGATAAGTGGTAGGATGTCATGTGGTGAAAAACTTCCCTAAGAGATCAAGGAATAATTTGTGTGGCCTTTGAGGCTAATGAAGCAACCATGTGGATTCATCTACATTAGTTTTAAAATAGGTTTAAATTTATCACCATCACAACATCATAAGCACAAAGATATTTGGCATGAGCTCATGGAGAATTGAGTGCTGGCTAAACAAATTATGACCATGGACTTTAGATTTAGGGCATGCTCTAATTATAGAATGGTGACAATGGTAGGGATTGCTTGAGTGTTATGACTAAATTGAATTATTGTATTAGATTATGTGTTTTAGATTGACTATTTATGTTTTGATCATGTCATTCTTGTTTTTAGAGAGAAAAAATGGGCATGACATTTTGGTATTAGATCCTGAGCTATAACACTAGGAGCTCTAGGAATTTAAATTGTTTCTAGATTTATTATTTCAACATGACCTATTATATCTTTCATTTTATAATGTATAGTGAGATGAGTACATTGACCACATCATGGTGATGATCCCATTGGTGAGTATGAGCCTCCCATTCATCTAGGACTAAATGATATAGTACCCTAACTCCTCTTAGACATGCAATAGATGAGGATGTTTTACAAGATATATTGCCTATGTTTTAACATCGATGTAGCATTCCCAAGATGAAAAATAATCATTTGAAAGAGAATGTGATGGGTCTAAGAGTCTTTCCTATCACCATTATGATGGTGATAGAGGCATACATCACCATGGTGAGCGATGTGAGAGATGATACTTAGACCACCCTCCCAAGACTTGTTTGGAGAATTTTTTAGAGACTTCATCAAGTTACATCCTCCTAATTTTGATGGGACTCAAGAAGGATTTATAACATAATCCTGGTTGGAAATCCTGAGAAGATTTTTCACCTTATATGATAGTTAATAAAATGAAAAGGATCATTTGGGCACCCATGTTATTAGAGATGCAACCAAGATGTGGTGTGAAGTTGAAGAGAAAAAACTCCATTTGACACTAGCTTCCCTCACTTGGTAATTATTTGAGGAGCATTTTAGATCATGTTACATGTCTCATAGATATGTTCAAAAAAGGGTAGATGAATTTCAAGACCTTTAATAGGCAAATAACACTATGAAATAATATGAATGTAACTTTATATATTTGATTAGATATGTGCAAGTTTATACAGATGATATAATCTAAGTGAATAGGTTCATTAGAAGCCTAAATTTAGAGCTAGTTGGTGTAGCGCACATTTTAGTTCCTACAACCTTAGAAACAACTGTTGAAAAAGACTATTTGGTTGAGGAATATTAAGGAAATTCTTAGGATGATTGAGATAAATTTGATGTCAAATTATAATATCAATACAACTTGAGGTCATAAGGTGCACAAACTACACCTAAGGGAGGTTGGAAAGTAACTCAATTTAAATTTAGGCCCTCTCAGTAACAAAAATTTGAAGATAACCATTTTTTCCATAGTCAGACTATGAATAGGTTGTAGAAATACCAAGGGAAAGGTGATGCTAGACCTTAAGAGCATCAATACATTAGGATTGCATGAGCTTAATATCCTAAGTAGGCAAGACCATTAGGGTCAACTATTTATTTTACACATATAACAACTACATCCCCTTTAAGGTGAGACTAATATAAAGGTGTTTGTTTCATGTGTGGATCTCTTGATCATTATGAATGATATTTTCATCTTATAATATCAACTGCTAGTAGGTATAATTCCCTAGTACCAGAGCAAATAGTGGGTGATATAGTTTGAGGACATATGATTTATGTAGCAATAGATGATGACCAAGTTAAGAACCAAAAAATGGTAATAGAGATCACATGTATGATATAAGGAATTTCAAGTTTAATTTTATTTGATTTAGGAGTGTTGTACACTATTTTTCCTTCTATTATGGACCATTAAGGGTTGGTGGATATTAGGCAATTAGACAACTAGGTAGTTGAGTTGGCCTCTAAAGCCAAGATGTTTATTAGCTCCCTAATGAGTAGTTTTTTATTATATCTTGGTGCCTTCTCTACTAAATTTGACTTGCACATTATTCCCTTAGTCACATATAATTTTTTCTTGGGTATGTATTAGCTTGAGGCTCATAATTCCATGTTAGATTATCATGTAAAGGTTATTGAGTGTGAAGACAACCTCAAGAAAATTATGTTAATATATGGAGTTAAGAGACCCATTTCCATTTGCATAATCACTATGATGCAACTCAAGAAGAGTGTAAGGAAATGTTGTAAATTGTTTACTATCATGGTAAGTGATAGGTTAGCTTAATTAGATGGGGCTTCTTTGGATGACCACCATTTTCTATGGGAATTTCTTGATGTGTTTCTATATTTATTGTTGGGTATGACTACTCTGTAGGAGACTGATTTTTAGATTTATATGATACCTGGGGATGAGCCCATCTTGAAAACACAATAAATAGTTTCCACCCTAAAGTTTTTTGAACTCAATTTTTAGCTTGATAAAATCCTAGAGAAAGGGTTGATTCATCCTATTATGTCCCCATGGGTAAGACCAGTCATCCTTATGAAGAAGAAGGATGTATCCCTTCAATTGTGAATTGATTATTTCCAATTACATTATTTGTTACCTAGAATTTATGATTTACTTGAATAAATTTAGGGAGCCAAAGTGTTATCTAATATTTATTTTAAATATAGATATCACTAGTTATGTATAACAGAGCTTGATATTCATAAGAGTGTGTTTTGAATGTGGTGCGAGCATTATGAATTTATAGTTGCACCATTTGGGTTGACTAATGCTCCAAAAATATTCATGAATTTGATGAATGGAGTGTTTTTATCCTTTTTTAATCAATTCATGTTGGTGATTATTAATGATATTCTAATTTATCTAAAAAATGAAGAGGATCATGAGGACCATTTGAGGTAGGTCATGTAGGTTTTAAGAGAAAACCGATTTTTTATAAACTTGGAAAAGTACACATTTTCATATTCTAAGGTGTAATATTAGGGGCAGATCATTTTAGGAGAATAAATATTTATGGATCCTTCCAATATTTGGGACATTATATAATTACCAACACCCCCTAACATTGTATAATTTCACACCTTCATAGGATTTAAAAGATATTATATATGTTTTATTGAGAATTTATATCACATTGCAAATACCATAATTCACTTCAAAAAAAGGGGAAGAATTTTTTTTGGACAATAAGGTGTGAGAAAAAAATTCCACTAATGAAATAACGACTCACTAGCTCACTAATTTGGGATCTACCTAATCTTAAGTTAGAATTTCTTGTTTTCATTTATGCATCAAAGGAAGGAATAAGAATTGTACTCATGTAGGAAGGTAGATTTATTACATATGAATCTAAAAAACTCAAGGATTATATGATGAGATAACCCATGCATGATATGCAATTTACATCCATCATTCATGTTTGTATAATATGGTGATGCTTCTTTTTTGGTCATGATTTTGTTTTAAAGATAAATCATATGATCTTGCAACATAAAGTTAATCAAACTAACCTCAATGCATGTCAAATTCATTAGATGGATTTGTGTAAATATGAATATGAAATTTTCTATATCAAATGAAAATAAAATGTAGTTACTGATTCCTTAAGTAAGGAGGTGTCATGAGTTTGAAACACTGAGCTTATGAACTAACTTGAGAAGTCAAATTTTGAAGTATCTTCCTAGGGAAAATATCTATAAAGAAGTAAGATAGCTTTTGGATTTTGGTATAATTATAAAGGGTAAATTTTAAGGCTATTCCATTGAGCTTAATGGTTTGTTGTACCATAAATAACATATCTATGTTCCCTTAGCTAGTGGTTTGTATGAGATAATTCTATTTGAGTCTTATAGAGTTCTTTACCAAGTACACCTTAGAGTTAAGAAAATTCATGTCGAGTTAAGGAAATTATATCATTGGTCTAATTTGAGCTATGATATTTATTATTTTGTAGATCATTATCTAGAGTACCAGAGGGTAAAGTCTAAACATTAGAATCTAGTAGGATTGTTTTATACTCATGATATTTCAAATGGAAGTGGGACACTATTTACATGTATTTTATTATAGGATGTCCTACCTTGACTTACCATCATGATGTGATCATGGTCATAGTGGATAAGTTGAGGAAAGTAGCTCACTTTTATCTCATAAAAAACATTTATAATGCCAATTCAATGGCAAAAGTATTTTTGGATGATGTTGGTAGATTACATGGGAATCCCCTTAAGATTAATTTAGATCAAGATCTGGTGTATACTTATCACTTTTAAACTTATTTATATAATTCATTAGATTCTCAACATAATATTAGTAATTTCTACCATCCCAAGGATGATGGATAGAATGAGAGAGTCAATTAGGTCTTGGAATACATGCTATATATGTATGTTATGTATGAAAAATCTCAGTGGGAATATTATTTATATCTTATGGAATTTGCTTACAATAATAGCTATCATAGATCATAGTTAAATTAACATGGCACATTTATAAGATTTGTATGGTTATGCCTATATAATCCCATTGATTTGGGACCAACTTGAGAAAAGTGTCATGATTGGCCTTGCCATATTAGAAGATATGGAGCAGTAAGTAATTAAGATATAATATCACTTGGAGATTGATAGGGATTGGTAGAAGAAGTATGTTGATGAGAAAATAATTGATTAACATTTTAATTTTGGTAATAAATTTTTATTTAGTTTTAGACCCAATAAGAGACCCATCCATTATGGAAAAGGGTAAAAGTTTATACCTCATTTTTTTGGACCATTTGAGGTCTTGGAGACCATTAGTCTAGTAACCTATAGACTGGCCTTGACACCTAGCATATTATGTTCTTAATATATTTCATGTCTTTATTTTTCATTAGTATGTTATTAACATTGTTAATGTATTGTATTAGATGGCCTTGTAGTTTGAGATCTATAGGGATATGAATTTAAAGACCATCATAATTTTAGCATGTAGAATGTTGGCACTTTGAGGCAAAGACCTAGATTAAGTGAGGTTCTAATGGGATAAATATGATGAATCATAAACTACTTGAGAAGATGCTACACCTTTGAGGTTTTGGTATCTTCACCTCTTTTAATTAATTCCAAGTGTAATTTTGCATAAGGGAAGGGGGATGTAAGGCCCCATTTTGCATAGTGCTCATATTAGGAAGATGACTATGAAGTTATGACTTATATGTTCTAATTATTGAATTATGTTGTTAAATCATATCCAATTAAGATGTTAAAGGATTCATGAAGGATCTCATGTGTTGAGAACCATGAGAAGGACATATTATCAATAATATTTTATTTCTTACTTATGAAAGTATGATACTTACATTTCTTTAATGCAATGTTTATTTATGTAATTTGATTATGTCTATGAGATATATTGACTTAAATAATGTTGAACCATTGATTCTAAGCTTATGAAATGTAAATTAATTATGTATTGAATCATATGAAATTATCTACATATATGCTAATATTCAATGAATGATTGGCTATGGCTAATTTATTTAAATTGCCTTATTTGATTTTATTATATAGCTTTAATTATTAGGTTAGAGGAATTTGATGTGTGCATTGAATGTGAAGGAACAATAAAAGGTCCAATGAAGGAAAGAGAATATGATAAGCATGGTTATATCATTATGTAGTTTTAAACCTTCTTAAACCCATCCTAATAGGTCAATTTCCTAGTTCACCACCTTTGTTGACCTAGAATTTGTGTTAGGCAACAAAAATTTAATCCTGGTGGGTGAAACTTTTTGTCATTAGACCTAAAGATATTTCAACCAACATCTAGAATGTCTAGTGGATGATTAGTAGATATTACATGAATTTATTTAAAAATAAGATCAAATGGGAAAAGAGGTAAAAAATTCCTATAAGTAGCCACAAAAATTTGTAAGATCTTCCATGTGCCTTAGTTGAGCATGGGAAAGAACATCCCCTAATGAGGTATGTCTAGGTAAATAGAGCTTGTTAGATTATTCTAGGATGTCTTTACATATAATTATAGCTCCCTTAGTTGAGTACTTTTTTCTAATTTGAAAAAGATAAACATAGCATAAGGAGAAGTAAAATATATGAACAACTAGCTATAAGAGCTAGGTCTAAATAACCAGAAGGTAGTGCCTAGGTGGTCTCAAGGTTAATAGGTGGGCATCTTAAAACTTTATCTATTTTGTTTTTCTTTTGGAATGAAGTAATTATATTCTTTACTTATTCTTATTTTTTTCAAGGTAATAAGACCACCCTATTTATTCTACCTATTTTATTATATGCCCATGGTTGAGCAATGGATGCCATGTAGTGTTTGCCAATTATATGGCCATGGAGAGATTATTCCTCAATTGAATGAAATTATTTTAAATTTATTGTGTGAATACATTTTATGTTGTTGTGACACTAAACAATGGTGGTCTATGAGTAGTATCTTCATGATGGTAGTGTATTAAAGTCCTATGATGGGTAAAGTGTAAGGTTATTTGATCTTCCTATGAATGTCATGGTAATAATGTGCCAAAGTACTCCTCTGATGGGCATGGTGGAAGGTTGTTTGACCATTATTTAGATGTCATTATGGTATTAGTTGAAGTCCTCATATGTTGGGCATGGTGTTAGGTTTTTCAACTCTCCCATGACCATTGGCAGGAAGTAATTGAGTGAAACATACCCTTTTTACTGCAATATTTTGGTGAGCCTTGTTATGTTGTGAATACTTTTCTAATAGTTTTATATTTTTGAATTATTAGCTTCACTTGTGTGATCATTTGAAAGATTGTTTACTTGTATTTGGGACTGGGAGTCTCCATGGGTAAAATTAGGAATTTGGACTATAGGGTATACATAACTTATTACCTTGTGAAAAGACACTCTTGCTTAGATATCCATACTTTCCTTTACCTTGGGATATAAACATGTTCAGAGTTTGGAGTCTCAATCTCAAGGGTGTCTAGACCAACAACTTGATGATGACAAAAGGTTGGGTAGTGAGCCTTCCTTCTTATGGCCAAAAAATGATTGAGAATGGATGAGGATCATTTTTTAAGACTAATTGGTCCTGCATTATTTAATTAGGCCTTGAGATGTGCCTCTAAATTTATAATTAAAAGCATGAGTTTTTTGATATCATTAATGCTTTAGAAGATATCATGTTTGTAATATTCTTAGAAAAGATAGAGTTTGGATGATATTCCAACTATGAAATATGACATTTAATTCTATTTATTAAAACCTTAGTGTCAATCTAAAATGTAATTATTTATGAATGCTTAACTTATAGGAACTAGGGAAGAGACCTATATATATATATCAAAGTCTTTACCCTTTGAGGCACTTTCAAGTGAATAAACTGATGGATTTCCTTGATTTTATCCTTGACATGAGTAATTGGTCTATTAAGCATAATGCTTCTTTGTTTATCTAAATCATAAGAATTAATGGAATTAAATTGCTTCAAAAACATGTGGAACTTAGATAAATTTTTATCATAAATAAATACTCATGTTGCCTATATATTTAACCTTTTTGGTAAAATGAATCATGTCTAGTTATGACCATTTATATTCTAACCTTTGGGAAATAGTCATTATGTAAAGAAAGAATTCCCTAGGATTTTATATTTGAGTTACTACATGTTTTATGCCTTCCCAACAACATGGTCATTTATTAAAATGATGAAGTTTCATCAAGCTTAGATATTTCACATGGTTTTTAGTGAGCTATTCGTCTAGAGACATTATCTTGTGTAAACTCACTTTAAATTCATTTTATAAATCAACTAAATCAATGAGTTTATTAGTTTAGAGTCATGTTATTCACTTTAATCAAAGATTTTGCTTCTTTATAGACTTGATAGAAATAATGTAAGCATGTATATTTTACCTTTTTATGTTTCCAATTTTAGAGCCATCTCTATGTTTTAATTTAGATCATGACTTAGTTGATTACTAAGATCTTGATGGATTTTTTCCTTAGTAATATTTCCTTGGACTACCTAGTCACTTTTGCTTGAGTTTATTTTGGCTTTAACCTTAGCACTTTTTGGTGTTTTTGAAATTTTTTTAGATTATGCCATGTGGAATAATCTTGATAGCCCATAGGATTACCTAGAAGCCTAAGCCTCTAATACCCTAAAGTTCCATAAAACTACCATATGGAAGCATCTAAGAGTGTGGGAGTTAAGATGGGCTAAGTCATGGGTCTTAATACCCTAATGCCTCTATGTTCCATATATCCAAGTAGGTTAATGACCTAAAGGATTATGCCTTTGAGTCTAGGGCCCTTTTTTTGAATTTTCCTTAGTCAATTTTTGTGACCTTAATGAGTGGTTCAAATGAATCCATGTGTCATCATCCCACCAAGCTAAGAGTGACATCAACATGGTCTAATATATGGTTAGTGTTGGGATAGAGGGTGAGTTAGATGTTACCATTTGACATTATCCTAATGACCCATGATCAAAGGACTATGTAGAGTGTAGAGCCTCTACTCTAATGAGCAAGTGAGATGCTACCATGTGGCATTAACCTAGTGATTCATGATCCTAGAGTTGGCTATATAGGAAGCTCACCACTAGGCCATTAGGATAATGGGATAATACCATGTAGCACCATCTTGATGACTCATAATCTTGAAGATGACCATAAAGGGAGCTTGTCTCTAGAACTTTAGGCTAGTGGGATGTTTCCATATGGAATCATACTGATGGTTTGCATTCTCAGGGCTATGGGTGCAATAGGAAAGCTTGTTATCCCTATGGATAAGTGGTAAGACACCACATGGAAAAAAATTCCCTAAGATTTCAAGGAATAACTTGTATAGCCTTGTAAACCACTAAAGTAACCACATGGATGGAAACTACATTAGCTTTAAACTAGGTTTAAATTAATAGTCTTTTTAATGTCATTATTTTAGTGAATTTCATCTTATATTTTGAAAAGGTAAGAAGAAACTAAATGTGATTATGGCTAAAAAACTATTTCATTATGTGTGCATTAAATCAGATGATTATGGAGAATTCCTCTTTGGCTTGGGAGGATGACTTGAAAATAAGACAACACTAAAGAAAATAGTTGGTTAGATAAATAGCTAAGTGGATTACCTAGCATTAGCAAGATCCCATAAGCAAGAGCTTCCTTAGGGGATATCAATTGACATGATTAAATAATTAATTTTATAAATAGATAGAAATTAATTGCATTAATAATCAAAAGGTATTGAAATTGAATAGAATAAATTCTTTCTAAAAAATAGACTATAAATGACTAATATAGAAATAAGTGGATCGACACTAGTGATAAATGGCTTGGGTCTATTTCAAAAAATTAGGAAAGGGTCTGTGAATAGGTAAGGACATATAAAATTAGATTTGGTTGAAGGTAAGTAGGTGGAAATACCTTGCTATAATTTCCTACCATAGTGACCATTAGTGGTTGGGATGATCATTATTGGTTGGGTAGATCATCGAAAGTTGAGGCACCCATCAATAGTTACTATGTGTAGGTATGACTTGGTAAATGGTTAGATCGATGAGATCAAAAAGTTATATTCTAAGATGTGGGTTGGTGCTAGGCTAAGTTTAAAAGGAAAATAAAGTATCTAAATATTAGACAACAAATAATTATCTTATAAAATGTTGATTAGGTGGGTACTTGAGGTGGTTAACTCATTGGTGGAGTTTGATGTGATTTTGATAGAGTAATGATACTTGACACTTTGATAGAGTGGTGATCAAAAGTTGGCTCTCTAATGTGATCACTGGATCATTGAATCACTAATGATGATTTACCTACAAAAAGAGAACTCTAGATGTAAAAACTACTAATAACAATTGTAGATGGATTTAACCTCCTTTCTCCTCTCTTTTTGTAGGCAAGGAAGGAGAGTACAACAAGATGTTAACTAATATTCTTAATTTTAACTCACTCATGCATTGACTTGTATGTGGATTTAAATAATTTATTTTTAGAAAAGTAAGGTAGATGGTTTGCATAATTCTATTTGAGGTAGTGTACCCTAACTATCAACAATCATGGTGACCATTGGTGGTCATCCTTATTATCAGTAGACGAGGGCCAACAGTCAAAGTGGGTAAAAATATAGGTTAAGTCAATTGGTCAAACTAGCCATGGTTAGGCTTAGTTATGGGTTGAAAGGCTAAATTCATCCTAAGGGAGTCTTAAAGTGGTCTAGGGGAACTTTGAAAATCAAAATTATGTTATGTATATTCTTGGTGTCTACATTTTGCCCCTTTTTATTATGTAGCTTTGAATCAATAAGTTGTAAAATAAAAATAAATTACTATTTGAAGGTCTAATTTCCTTGATTATGGGAGGAGGTGACCCCCACTCAAATCAAGAATTTATGAGGTAAAACATAATCAGTTACAAGTTTGAAAATTGGTAGAGATTGATGATGATAGGTGAACATCATGAATGTGGGTGATAGGTTAGGCACTGAAGCATAATTAAGTGGAAAGTAGACTTTGTGACCATATTTAGGCATGGTGTTTGGGTATACTCATAAATTCAAGTCTCTTAAGTGATATTTATGATTTAGTGGGTATCCAAGGTAGGAAGTACACTTGACACAAATGGGTCAAGTATGCACAAGGTAGCACAAGTTCAAATATTGGTCAACATGGCAATGTTATCATTACAATCAAATGAATAGGAAAAAGTTATCACAAAACACATATTAGTCAAGTTGAAAGGGACTAATAATGAGGTGATGAGGTGGTGAAGTTGGAAGGAGAAGGTAGTCTCCATGGGTGGGTAAATTATTTGGTTCTACTAAGAAAGAAAAGGGTCTGCTTATAGGTGAGAGCAAAAAGGTGAGCCTCTTGACTATTAATGGTTAGGGTGCTTAAGGGTGACTGTCGATGGTCACCCTAACCATCAATAATTAGGGTGAAAACCCTAAAAGTCTAGTGGTTAAAAGTTAAAAGTGAATGCCATTTTTCTCATTTTCACTTTTGAATATGGAGCTCTAGTATTTAGCATTTTTAGGCAAAAATATTGTTGATGGTGACTACGAAGGTGGACCTATTGAGCTAGTATGAGTGAGAGGACCTAAGGGACCAACGAGGATGTAGTGAGCACATGGATATGGATGAGAATGGCTAGGTCTATGACTTACTCCATAGTGGTGGTCATGAAATGAGATAGGGAGTATCCTTAATTTGGTAGTTTAGCTTGATTTGGCAATTACATTTGGGTTTGAAGATGGTGGCCTAAATGGGTATGCCTTAGGGTTTTTATGTGATTTGGGTAAATTTTTAGGTGAATGGGAAAATTGAATGGGTAGGTAGGTGAATTAGGGTGGGTAGGTAAATAAGGGTGGTAAAGGAAGAGATTTTGTATGTGGTTTGGTTAGTTTTAGGGTAGGTTAGGTTTTGGGTGCTCCACTCATAAAACACCCATAGTGACCATCAATGGTCAAGTCTAACTATCGATGGTTGACATATATAGGGGAATGGATGTCTAACCAGTAGTGGTCACCATGATTGTTAGTGGTTGCTTAGTGGAAAAATGGTTTTTTGAAAGTGCTTAAAATGGTAAGTTAAATTAGATTTGAATTATTGGGTGTAGGCTAACCTTGTAAGTTTAAGGGTATATTTGGTGGGTATTAAGTAGATGGGTAAGATGGGTAGGGAAATAGGTTAATTTGTTAATTTGAAGGGTAAGGTAGGTGTGGGAGAAGGTTTAGTTGGTAAGAAATAATGGTATAGGTAACTAAGCTATGTTTCCAAATTAATTTTTACAAGCTTGAGAATAGAAATAAATGCACTATCGAGTGTTTCTCATCTTTATAGAGAACCATTAGGGGATGACCCCAAATAATTGGGCTTATATGGAGGAGGTTTGGTTGGGAGTATGAGACATTATTAACATGTGCCTTAGGATTCATCCTTGATCATAGCTTTCATCAAGAGATGGGATCTAGATATAAACACCTTCTTACTGTCAATCAAGGAGATAACAATATTGCTAGAGGATGTGCATAGGATCACATGACTACCTCTTTAGGGTGATCTAATCTATCAAATAAATTGAGAGGAGTGGGATGATCAAATTGATCTATTATATAAATAAGATAGTGATCAAGTCAAATGACATACTAGGGGGTTTAGCTATAATATGTTGTATGAGAGGGTGCCAAGAAATAGGAGACTCATGACTATGCTTATGATTGCCATCTCATGTTTTTCTCTTCTTGATTCAAGAAATAAGAGGTTCCCATAATTGTTATGAAGGGTTTTAGTTGAGTTTATACTAGGTAAAATATATTTAAATGGGTACCATTACTCTTAGTGTAGATATATAGGGAATTATGGGGATTTAGGGCCCATAAGAGGTATGGTATCGGTGTCATCCTAGTTTTACATTACTAGGCCTATGAACACATACAAGTGCTAAGGTTAGTAAGGATACTATGGATGGGATACACTTAGATTTCCCAGTTGGATTCATATAGTGGAGAGGTGACTTCACTACTTCAGGTCTAAGGGGAGGTGCACATTATGTGGATTGGTTCATGGGTGCACTATGTGCACTAGTGGTTGGAGAAATCACTTGGAGACCCTATATTGGGTTCCTAGAGTGGGATAGATATAGAAGGTAGAATTTATCTTTACATATTTATAGGTGTATAGTCAATAGGTAGGATGGGGAGGTAGAGATTATCCCTTTTGATAGGGTATGTAGATATTTTAGCTTGGTTAAGTTTATTCTAGGTGTACTCTTGAGATACAAGCATGAGGACTTAGATTCTATTGCAAGAGCCACATCTTGTACTAACTTTAATATATCACAAGGAGTTATCATCTAGGACATAAATAGATGATGTTGGCTTTGCACATGCCTACATGGAATGGTACTAAGATTTATATGTGGTTATAAATTTTGGTGATGGTGATGGTGGTAGGAGGCCAATAGATATGGACCTAGTTAGGAGAGGGGGCTAGAGGGCACAAGTACAAGGGTTGGCCCCAATGGATAGGTAGGAGTGGTGCTAACTATTACATAGGCACATGTCATATCATTACAAGGGAAAATGGATATATTACAAGGTCAAGTTGCTACATTATAAGCTTAGCTAGACATTGTGATAGGTGAGAGGAACTAGGTTAGAGATACACTAGTCTAGTCACCTAAGAATGAGATGTTCTGAGATAGACTAAGGGAGCAATAGAAACACCAACAAGTCCAATAGGGACCATTGATATGTAGAGGTATATAGCCACTATACAAGAGTTATAGTACTATGAGGTGATAGTATTCAATCACTACCTAATGAAGCCTTGATAGGGTGAGTACAGAGTGAGTTTGGAAGGTGGTGCCAACATGGTGATACTGGGTTAGTGGGCTTCATTTTTATTTAGATAGATAGGGACATCTATGGGATAAGTAGGTATTATAGGGGTGTAGGCACTAGGATTTAGTGGTGATCCAAGAGATAGTGGTGCCCTTGGGGGATAGATAAGACATATTATACTATGTTGTATATCATTTTGATTCTAGCCTATGAGCTAATGCAGTGAGATGTACATTTTGAGTGAGAGATACATGTATATCTATCTATGAACATTATTATGTTATTTGACTCATGAGTTATATATATTATCTTTATTTATTTCTCATGTTCATGGTCTATGATTTGATGTTTAATGCTTATGATATGATATTTATATTGATTATGGATTATGGTTGTGTTATAAATGTTAGACACTGATGTAGACTCACCTAGCCAGGCATGCGATGGTTGTTATTTATGGTTATGTTTTGTACTATTGATATGCTAATTTTAATGAGTATATGCTTAACTATTTATATTTAGAAATGTGATGAAATGGTTGATTGTTTTATTGCTCATGGACACTATGATATTAATATGCTTGTTATGGTTATGATTATGGTTATGTGTTTACTTATGACATATGTACCTATGCTTTTTTTTAACTTTTTTTAAAATTAAACACATGAGCTAAGTTAATTAATAACACTAGATGGGAAAATAGAGATTACAATCAAGAGATAAATGTTGTAATGAAAATATCAACCAATCATGAGAGAATATGAAGAGAGTACGATGCTTCTTCTTTGATAAGGACTAGAACAAAATCTAAGTTGGATTGGATTAATGGATATAATCCCTTTAAATACTTTGTATTAGTGTTCATTAGTTGGTTGAAAAAAGGTGACTTGACCACATAATGTTAAGTAAGCTCAAAATCCCTTGATTATAGTGTATAAAGGGGAAATGGATGAAAATGGAACCTTCTTGTGAGACTAGCATGCCTCTTCTATAGGATTATGAAGAGTTAGTATAAATAATTCTGTCATACAAAGTGTAGATTAATTGATGTGGGAAATCTACTTGTGAAAATTGACTAAATCTTACACCTTATTTTCTATGTGAGAGCTGACTATAGCTTTTAGAATTAGTTTTCTTTTATTGTAATCATGATAATGGGTCTTTTGATCTATTGTTATATATGAGTTTTTGATCGATGTGGGAAGGTTCTAAGAAATTGCTATGCTTTTGACAAATTCATTAATCAACCATCCTTCAAGGGAGTGGTATAATTTTGTATGCTTTATCTAATTATTTTGATATCTATCCTTTAAGGGAGTATTCCACCTTATCTTGAATAACTTCAAATGTGTTTTCAATAGCTATCCTTTAAGGGAATAATTTGTGAATTCTAGGAATGACCCATGATGGACATTGGTTTAGAATTTTACTTTTTATTGCTTTGTTTGATTTTACCTGACACAGACTTGCTTATGTTAGTTTACAGGTTTGCCTTTATGAAGGAAAAACTAAAAGCACAAGAAGGTTGATTAGGTGTAAAGAGGTTTAGGTGACAATTATTATGGGAATCTATCCTGGGAGAGGGGTAAAAAGTAACATGAGGATCATGCCATGGGTAGAGCCATAGTCCCATTATTTAATATTAGGCTATGATTGTGATGGATAATCACATGATATCATTTTAATTATTTGTCCATAAAATAGGGAGATGGATGTGGTTGAAATCAAGGGATGAGCTTAAGTTAAAACAAAAGGTGAAATTGATCCTTCTTAATAAAATAATGAATGTAGATGTAAAGCATTAAGGGGCTCAGGTTCTAGGTGGCCTTCGAGAGAAGATAACTGGTATGTTCCTCATCCATATTTGTGGGTTATGATATAGGGTCTAAGCCAATTGAAATTAAACTTTCCCCACTTGATTTTCTCCATATTGGTGACATGTTAATTTTACTTTAGGATGAAGTCTTTGATGTTGAATTCTCATACTCTAAGGTGTTTATTACAGGGACACTTGATGTGCTATTGATATACATGGAGATGGGTAAGGGATGATAAGTAATGCTCATCAATTAGCTCAAGCTGAGCTAAATGGTGTTGAAGATAATCATCTTCAAAAATTATATATTGCAAAGATATGTGAAGAGATGGGATTTGGAATTCAATAGGCAAGATGGCCTCCACTCCAAACATAAGAGAAAAATGGGTAGCACCTGTAGGGGTTCTAATTCTAGTGTGATATGCCCATAAGGTGAAGTGGATGTGCGAATTCCAATCCTAAATAGATACATTAACCATTTTAGTTATCATGTTATTAAGATCTTTGTTAGAGGCCTTAGTCTATCCATTCACTTGAGGGTAATAAGGCAAGGAAAATCTTAAATTAATACTAAAAGCATTATAAAGACCTTGGACTTGATTATTATTAAATTATTTACCATTTTTAGTGATAATATTGTGAGGAACAATGAAATGGTAGAGGATGTGATGGTTGATAAAATTGATAATCTTCTCCACTTTGGTCAGGACTAGAGGAATAACCTCTACCCATTTGGTAAAATATTTAGTCACAATGATGATAGAATGGTGTCACTATAAATAATGGGGGTTATTTTAAATAATAAGGTTTAGGCCCCATTATGAGAAGGGCCAAAAATTGGTGGAAACATGAAGACTATGGCTAGGTGCATGTTATAAATTGGCATGTTGTTAATACTTAACATGCTATTTCACATAATCACAACAGCCTTGGTTAAGGGTAGGCTAGTAATATCCAAGGTGAAGGATGAGTTTAACTATTATGAGGCCACTAAAGTGTCCCCTATAGATGCCATCATGTTTTTCCTTAATAGCCTTAGAGGCTTCATGATTGTAAAGGAAAAAAAAGGAGACCATCAAAGCCATGCTTGTAAAAAATTCCCCTCATAATGGTGTAAAGTGAGGTACTCTAGATAAATGTTCTTTAAGCATTCCTAGAAATACCAAAAGGAACTATGGCAAGGTTAAGATAGTCAAAGGTTTGTTGATACTAAAGGTCAGGTTGGGTCTCTTCCACATTAAATATGGTGGGAGAGTCTATTTTGATATAGGAAGGTTGGGTAAGGATTTGGATAATGATACATACATTAGAGTTAGAGGGTGTAGATGGGATCTGAGAGGTGAGGGAAACCATGGTGTTGGTTAACTTATTGGTATATTGTGGGGTTGATTGGATGTGGTAGTGTTTAAATAATGTTAAGAGTTCATCAAATAGTTATTTTTACTATTGAAAAACATCATTCTTACACTGGTAAGAGTCATTGATTTAATTGACAACAATTTGGGAGTCACCAAAGATATTGATTGTTTTGACTCCTAAGGCTAAAGTATTTTGAAGGCTTATGACTAGGGCTTTATAATCAACCATATTGTTGGTACATTCAAAATCAAGCATGAAGGATAAAGGAAAATGGTCATCATCAAAGGGAATAAGGATGATGCTAGCTCTCCCACTATATTGACATTTTGATCTATCAAAGAACATGATGGCTTGGTAGGTGAAGTTTACCTAAGAGAGTTTCATGACGGACTCATCAAGGAACTCAAGAAGGGGAGGTTGATTGTCTACTAAAGGTGCCTTAGACAATTAATCATTAATAACCTATCTATTAATTGACTTATATCAAAGGAACTCAAGGTTAAACTCTCTTAAAAGCATGAGCCATTTGGCCATGCACTAGTTTTGGTATGGCTTGGAGTCCATGTACTTGAGTGGGTTGGTATTAGTTATGACATAGGTTTTTGGTTAAAGAGGTAGTGGGAAAGTTTGGTGTCCATGAAGACTAAACATAAGAAAATTTTCTTGGTATGGGTATACCAAGTCTTGTACTCTACAATCATATGATTAATGTAGTATATGGATTGATCTGTGTTGTTCATCCTGATGAGCGAGCATTGCCCCTAGGTAGTGGTTAGTGGTGGAGATATATAGGTAGAAAGGTTGGTCATCCTTGGGATGGGTAAGGACAAGTGGTAATAGAAGGTATTCTTTAAGTGAATCAAAGGCCTTTTTATAGTTGTTATTCACTTAAAAGATAATCCTTATTCAAAAGGTGGTGGAAGGGTTGGCATTGGTCCAAAAGCTGGGGGATAAAGAAATAAATGGATTAGAGTTTCCCATACAAAATGTGGATTTGATTGAGGTTAATTAGAGGAAGCATGTCAAGGATGGATTTTATTTTGGTAGGATAAACTTCAATACCCTAAAAAGAGATAATAAAACCAAGGAGATTTCCTGATAAGACCCCAAAATTGCACTTATTAGGATTAAGGTGGACATGGTAATGTATAAATCACTCAAAGATGATCTTGAGAATGGCTGGATGATCCTTTTGAGAGTTTGTATTTTTCAAAAAGGTCATCCACATAGTCCTCTACAATCTTATGGATAAGGTCACGAAAGATATAAGTCATGGCACATTGATAAGTTTTAGCAGCATTCTTTAATTTGAAAGGCATATCCCTATAGAAAAAATTTCCCCATGGGGTGGTGAAGATGGTTTTGTGTTGATCTTTAGGGGAAATTAGGATTTGATTGTAACGTGACAATCCATCCATGAGAGATAACATCTCATGGTCAATTGTAAGATCAACTAGCTGGTCAATGCTCAATAAAAGAAAGTCTTCTTTGGTGTAAGTGAGGTTGAGTTCATAGAAGTCCACATAAATGCGTAGTCCCCCTATATATTTGGTGATAGGCAAAATATTTAAAACCCATTAGGGATAGTCAATGGGTTGAATAAAATTAATAGATAAAAGACATTAAGGCTCCTCTTTGATGAGAAGGGCTATGCGAGGGTGCATACATCAATGTTTTTATTTGATAGGCTTGGTATCATGGTTAGTGACTATGTTATGGGTAGAAATGGTGGGGTCAATACTAGGCATATTGCTATAAGACAAAGCAAATGCTATGTTGTGTTCTTGGAGTAAAGAGGGGAAATCTTGAAGTTCCTTAACATTAAGCAATTGGATGATTTTGATAATGTAGGGGTTGTCACGAGTGTCCAAGTTGATATCCATGGTGGATTCATTTAACATGGTCAAAGTCTCAAGAGGAAGGGATTTATGGATGGAAGAATCTAGGGCACTAAGGTAGGTGAGAATGAAATCATCATCGTAACATTGAATAGTGTTAATAGTAGGAGAGTCATCTCCCATCATCTTAGGATGGGTAAAAGGGATGGTTATGGTTACCACCTCCTTTTGATAAGTTAGTGGTCCTATTTTGATCATGTTGATGAAAAATAAAGTTAGGTGGGATGATTCATCATCCTCACACATAGGTGGAGTAGAGGTTAATGAGGAAAGGGTGTCTTCTTCAACAATGGTGATGATATGTGGTTTGGTTTGCTTCTTGGTGGGTAGAATGAAACCAAGGCCATTTTTCTCATGAAGTTTTATGATTTTAATGGAAATCAATTCATGTAGGTCATGCTCATATCATCCAAGACCAACTCCTTTCCAATCACACCTATGGAGGTATGTCTTAGCAAAGATTAGGTTACCTAAATAGGAGAAACTAATGGTAAATATTCAAGGTGAAAGAGAGGTGATGGAAGAATAAAGGGGTTTGTTGAGTCCCCCATAGATTAAATGGGTTTGATAATGGGGAGGTCTGAAAGGAATAATGGTTTTGACATTAGGGTCATATCCTAGGTGGTTAGTAAGTTTCCCATACTCATGAGGAGTAAGAAAGGTGTCAACAGCTAAAAGGCAATATTCCCCTAGTGAAAGGTGGTAGAATGTTGATTCCAAAAGGTCTAAGGTGGGGATATGATCAGAAGGTATGGATGAGTTAGTTGATGCCTCATTGGTGAAAGAGGATATGGCATCTACGTTTGTGGTTGAATGTTGGTCTTTAGATATTGAGAGTGTGATAGAAGGGGGTAAGAGGACATCTTTGGGTCGGTAGGTCATGTTTCATGTTAAGAAGGGACTTGGGTAAGCTTATATGGTGATGACCAAGCCTTCATGCTCAAATTTACTGCAATGATGAAGAGTAGAGGGGACATAACCCATGGAGTGGATCTAAGGTCATCTTAGAAAAACATTGTATTTGAATTTTCCTTCCACTAAATAGAATAGTTTGGGGAGCATGCATGGTCCTAAATAGATATGAAGGACAAAAGTGCCTAGGGTAGTGGCCATGGTGTCATTAAAGGATTAGAGGATGGCTAAGGTTTTAGACATGAAATTATTTAATAGATTGAGTTGGTTATAGGCATGGGAGGAAATGATGTTAGTACTAGTTCCCCCATCAATAATGACCCATTTGATGTGGGTTTGGTTGATGTAAGTAGTAACAAAGAGAGGGGGATCTAGGTCATCAAGATGGATATGAGGTATTTATAAATCCTTGAAGGTGACAAGGTTGGACATTTGGAGAGTGCTATAAAAGGTTGATAGAGGTTGAGGGTCTTTAGGTTGGACCTCAACTGACTATAATGTCTCTATCATTAATTGGTGATGATGAGGTGAAGTAGTAATCAACTCATATAAGCTCATCTTCTTTAGGGTTTAGTGAAGTTGATTGATCACCACTCTCCTAATTGATTTAAAGGGGTTAGATTGAGAGGTACCCAAGATAGATATCTTGGGTTTGGTTGAAGGTGAGGGTGTTTAATTATGAAGTGGAAGATGGGTATGTCCATAGAATGGACACTTTAACCTTCCCTTTATCCTTATACTAAGTGTGTGTTCATGTGACCACATGGATAGTATGGACAAAGGTAAGAGTTGGGGTAAGAGACTTGTTGGGCTCTTCATCACACTAAGGTGAGAGTGGAGGAGTAGGTATGCATTGGGTAGAGGGTGTTGCTGGTTATATTGGTATAGGGCTCATGAGAGGTTCATATATTAATAGATCGTCCTCCTCATAGATATGATGGATTATGGTTTGGATATCTTTCTAGTTATTTGTGTCATACCCTAATGTCTTATGATAGGAGCACATGTGGTGGTCATTATACCAAGTAGCTTTTAAACCAAGATGGTCAAATGGTCTGATAAGAGGTAAGGTCAATTAAGAAGTGTGAAATAACCTTTGAAAAATGGTAGATTAGGACTGAGCTGAAGGTGGAGAAGGTTTAGGAGTTTTGGTCTTGGTTGGTAAGGTGGAAGTCCTTTTGGTAGTGGGTTTGGTGATAGAAGGTTTGGGTAAGGTGGTGTGTTTGGTTGGTGGCTTTGGTTTTGGTAAGGTAGAGTTTGATAAAGCAGAGCTAGAGGTTTCAAGGTAGTTGGCTTAGTTATCACTGGTGCAATGAAGATAGGTGTGTCAAAAATCAATTGTAAAAGTGTAACCAAAAGCAATGGTTGAGTTTTGGTTGAGATAGTTGGTTTTTCTATTCAAAGTGGAGGGATGAGGCCTTAAAATAGAAGGCAAGGTTAAAAGAGGTAAAAGTCTAGTCTTCTAAACTCTTGGTGATTTTACCTCCTTGTTTGATTTGGCTTAGTGTTTGGTTGTTGAGTTTGGTAAGGTTAGGTCCAATTTCAAGGGTGGGTGATTAAGACTCTATGTATGGAAGTTTCTAAGGTTTTTGGTCAGTTTGGATGGTTTGGTTAGAGAAGGTGATTTGGTTGTTTGGAATTTGGGTGCATTATATGGTTGAGGAATTGTTGGGTTGGTAAAAGTTGTTATTGGTTTGGTTGATAGGGTAGGAGTTGGGATAGCATAAGTTGTGGGTTGGTATACCAAAGGTATGGTTGGAGGTTCCTATTTTGTGATGTAAGGGATCCCCAATTGTTACCAAAAGGTATCTCAATCCATGTCAAATTTGGTGAAAAAATCTAACCTCTAAACTAATCTAGAGAAGGGTTTGTAGACTAGTTTGATTCCTTGAGTGGTGGAATCAAAGTATAGGCCCATAGGTTAAGAAGGAGGAATGGTAACCTCATCCTTTTCCTAAATCAAAGGATGTAAGGTTTGGATGGGTGATTCCTTTATGGGATTTTTATGTGTGGTGGCTTCCTCTTTGGGAATGACCTCCAAATGGGGAGTATATTTATGGGTGGTAGAGGGGGAAGGTAACGTGGTGATGGTTATTTATTTAGGTGTGTTAGCTGAAGGAGGAGTTGATGACTCCACTAAATCAATAAGTGGAGGAGGAGAAAGGGGTGGTTCTTCAATTGTGGTCTTTAAAGGAAGATAAGGTAAATTCACTACCTAAATAAGTGGAGGGGGTGTAGAATAGGTATATGGGGTGGTAGGTTCCTCAATAATGAGCATCTCAAGGACCATATTGATAGTATGGGAATAATGAGAACAATCAACCATGTGGATCTCATTTTTGGTAGTAGCATGATTTGGAATATGTTGCCTAAAAATGTCAAGGGCTTAGTTTTTAGGTGCGTTGGGGTTATCTAACACAAGTTCCCCCTTATCAATGAGAGATTGGACAATGTTCTTGAAGGTATTATCCCTACTAATATTGTGCCCAATTACTCAGTGGAAAGCATATAGATAATTCTCATTATATCATCTAGGAAAAAGATGAGAAGAATCAAATTTTTGAGGTGGTTTGATAGGAGGAAGTTGTATGGTGTTGGCCTTCAATAACTTCTCCAAGATTGAGGCATAGGATTCCCCAAGTGGGGTGAATTATTTTTGGTTGTTCTTGTTGTAGTTTTTTGTGTTTTTCTTAGAGGAATTTGGTTGGTTAATAGATGATGGAGAGATATATTTAAGGACAAATGCATTTAAAATTCCCTTATTATTGGTTCTGGTGCTGGTTTGGTTGCTCGATTTAGAGGAAGAAGCCTCATTGGTTTTATAGGTAGAGTTCTTATTTTTTAGTTTTAGCTTCCCTTCATTAATGGCTCTATTTTTATCTTAAACACCATGGTAAAAGCTTCATTAATTTTTTTTAAGATTTGGACATGTATTGTATAAGATATGTGTTTGACACATGCTTGAGTGAATAGTTCTATCAGTTCAGATTGGGGTAAGGAAAAGGATAGTTGATTAATCAGGCTCCTCCAATGAGCTACAAAATCAGTAATAGATTCACTAACAAATTTCTAGATAGAGTAAAGGTTAGTGATGGAAACCTTCTTGGAGATATTTATCAAAAAGTGACCCAAGAAAGTTTGGACTAGCTGGGTGAAGGAGAACAAAGAATGTTTGGTTATGATACTATACCAATCCAATGTCAGTCCTAAAAAGAACATAGGAAAAGTGTGGAGCAAGAGTGCATCATCATAGGTGATCAAATAACATGAGTGCCTAAATGACTTGAGGCATTGTTAGGGATCCTCTTTATGTTATTAGTTTTACATGTCAAGGTCAAATTACTACTCCTATCATATGAAACTTTCCTAAAACTGGTCATTAGCCCTTTACAACTAGTCAAACTGGTCATTTATGGCCTAAAAGCATTAATTTTGGTCAAAAAGATTAAAAAACAATCTCAAAAGTCATTTAATTATCTCAAAATAGCTTTTAATATGTTTAAAATTATGAAAATATCCTAAATGTAAAGTTTGAAGTCATGAAAAGGCGTTTTCATATGATAATAAGACCAAAATGCACCTATTTCACCCAACACAAGCTAAATTAAAGAATGAAAAAGGGTCATTTTTTTCATTATTTGGCATCTAATACTTCTAAAATATTCTAAACTTGGTGGTGGAAGACTTGTTTTGGCTTTTAAAGGGCAAAATGGGCTTATTTTCTTCATTTTGCAAGAGGAGTACATATTTTGTACATATTCCATATAATAAAGGGTAGTGAAAATAATTTTTAGGTTATATCCAAGCTTTCAAATGAGTTTCATGGAAATTCATGGCCATACAAGCTCAAAACCAGTCCTCTTTTGGTACTTTGCTTGTTGGCATAAAGAGACCTACCTATAGGTTTTCTAATGGTATAGTATGATGCAAGAGATTAAAAATCTAAAATTTGGGGTGAATAATCTAGACTCAAAGGGATTATTTATGGTAAAAGTGGTTCTTTAATTGGATTACCTAGGCTCATGAACCATCAAGTTGAAGATAGGTCAATTTATGTTACCCTGCAACCAGAAAGGCAACTAGTTTTCTCCATTTTTTCCTCACTTGGGAAGAGTTTAAAGTAAATTAAAATTGTTCCAAGATATTGGGGACATGTTCTAACTTCACATGTAATTTTTAGTATGTTGTTCATGTAAGTTAAAGTCAAACAAAGGTCACAAACTTAGCCAATCAAAGAAAGAGCATTATGATCTTCAAAGGTGAATTGTATAGTCAAAAGGAGAGATGGTAGTTTCAAGTTTTAAAAAAATATTATATTGTATGGTCTATATCGTGTTTATCATGATTTACAATCATAATTCTCCAAGTTTCATGGCCAATAAACCCATATCCATGCTCTCAAAGTTCTTAAATGGGCTAGTTTAACATTCTTTAAAGAATTTTTGCTAATTTTAAGGCTTTTGGAGAATACTAGGTTTGAATTTTGCCCTCTTTCATTCCTATAATGGCCTTCAAATTCATTTGGTATGATTTTTTTGTGCCCATGATTGCATTTATATCATCATTCTAGTCTTCTCATACTCATTTTTTCTCCTTTTCCACCTTCATTTCATCCACCCTAGATCACTACCATACTCTAAGTCTTCCACTTTGTTTTGTGCTAAATTTTCACCCACCTTTCATGATTCCCTCATATTTTCACCTTCCTTCATCCCTGCCACACTCATCCATATCCATAACCTAGTCTCACCATTAAGGTTCCAAATGGTTGATCAAGAGCATATAATATAGAGTGTTGTAGGCTATTCAAGGGTTCATGTAGTTAAAAGGGAGGACCTATAGTAAATCAAACACAACAAAGAATCTAATAAAATAATTTCATCAAGGAAAAGGGTCTCTCTATAGTGACTAAAAATGACCTCATCAATAAACTACGAGGAGGAATGAAGATCAAATCTGCCTTTGAGCCTTCCTTAAGGTAATAAACAAGCTACTGTCCATACAAGATATGGCATAATCTAGTCATTTTTAGTGAGATATGGCTCTAAGAAAGGGGGACATTGTGATGTAGACAAGAACATTTAAATCTATCTGACCTTCATGGGAGCTAAACATTGATTTAGTGCCCTTAATATGTTTCAAAAGGGTTCAAAAAACCATATAGTCACTTATATGAGCACCTACAACTGGATATCATAAGGAAGGTAATGGTTTGACTATACATCAAAGAGTTGACCACTTTAGTGAGGTTATGATTGGTAAGTAGTTTTTTGTAATGAGTGATATTCATGAACCTCTTAAAGGGTTTAATTAAAGGAAATAGATCTAAAACATAATCAATCACCAAACACAACCCTACTAGGATCTTATAGGCTTACTCTCAGGTTTTAAACACAACCAATTTTTGATAGCAATCAATAGGTCATTATGGACTATGTTGGTTAATGTGTTGGTTGAATTTGGATAGTAGGGTGAGTGATATCTTTATAAGGATAAAATACAAAATATATATGGGTTAATATGTACAAAATATCACCCTACAACTTTTTCATACACCTACATGCCTATGTTATCAAGTAAGAGAAGGTTTACTTGATAAAGACCAAGGACTCTTATAGGTTTTTGGGTCTAATCCACTATCATGGAATATCTTTAAGGTTTATATATTATACAAATTCACTTAAGGGAGATATATTACAAAGTAATATAACACTGAGAAGGGCTTAAGATATATGATAGGAACCTATAATCATTGTATGGATAAGGCCTACAGCCAAGAAAATAAGCATGATCTTGGAGAAGCTAGAGGGTGCAAACCTTTAGGAGGATTAGTAAGTTTTTTGAAAAAAAATCAATAAAGATGAAGATTCAAAGTTGATATATGATTTTTTCACATCCTCTAGATCAAGAACCCCTATTTCATTGTCTGTACAAGGTCAAATCTTCTTAAGCTCAATCAATTACATGGAGTTTTATTATTTTGTATTCATGGTGTTTTAACTTTAGGATGGTGGTATTATATGGTTATATGTATGAGGTTATGTATTAGGGAAAAATTAATTACAAATATTTCAATTTGAGCATAATGCAAATTCTCACTTAAGCCCAATATGAAATCCTATAGGCTTGTTTTGGGGTACGTAAAGGTGATGTCTTTCTAGGCTCATGAAGGCTAATGATAAAGCATTAATGAAATAAGACATGATATAATTACAAAAACATAGAAATAAACCTATTTCCTTTTCCATAAAAAAGAGACTTACAGCCTAAAAACACCTATAGCTGCCTTGATGGAATACCATAGTCAAAAGTATGTTTGATGCTTGAAAAGAGCTTTAAGGGTTTTTGGGCTCTCAAGAGTTTTCTTACTTGGAGAATGATTATTTAAAAAGAGAAATATAAGGTAAAAATAATTTTAAATATTAATAAATATAAGGTTACATCTATGAAAAGACAATCAAAACCCTAATAAATCACCTACAGCCATAGAAGCCAAATAGAGCCTACAGCCTAATATGAAAACAATCTACAACTAGCCAATAGTAGGTTGTAGTTAAAGGGGTTATGAGGGTTTGATGAGACCTTATTTTAAGAGGTTACCATAGTTTTCATTTTCTTAGAGCTTCAATCATGGTCAAGGTCTATACCTAGGTTATGAAACCCTACCTACAACCATCAAATATAAACAAACAAAATTAAATGCTAATGGAGGTTTTTTTAAGGTTTGAAACTATCAAAACATGAAAATGGAAAGAGGTTGTGGGTAATTATGAATTAAATGCATAATTTTAATTAATTAATATTTTATTTTAATACCTAGTTAATCCAAACTAGTTATGATCACCTACAATTAACATTTTAGGCTTTTAGTCCTAATAGGGTTTGGGGAGAATGCTTGATATGCAGTAGTTCATGATGTTTTCCTTAGCCTATAAGGAGCATATAAATATATTAATTAATGAAATAATAAGTTATATTAATCATTATTATCCTTTTAATATTTCATTACAATCAAACCCTATAGTCATTATATGGAATATGCCATTTTGAAGCCTAGAAATGCTTTGTTTGGAGGTCAAAATATGATTGGAAATAGGGGCAGATGTTGTTTTAAAATTATTGAAGAGAATTTTTATAAATATTAATATTTTTTTACCTTTAAAATGTCAAAAAAACATTTAAAAAATTTCAAATATCCAAAACTCAGTCAAACACGTAGATAGTCGATGCACAGGGGTCATTTTTAAGAGAAATTTGAGTATTATGGGAGCTACAAGTGGTTTAAAAATATAAAATTTTGTAAATAGGGTCATAAGGACATTTAATTTTTTTAAAAATGTTTCATTACCATTAGATGAGTGGACATACTCTCTTTTTTGTCTTAGACCTCAACATGTCTGTTTAAGGTCACCATTGGAGCTGACATCATTCTGGAGTGCCACAGAGGTTTTTAAGCCAAAGTAAAAGTTTAAAAAGAATTTTATGATGCTTTTAAATCATAATAAGACCTTTAAATAGTGTGAAAACTCTAAATTTTAAGCAAACCATGCATATACAAGGTTTTGCAAGTAAATAGGCATATAGACCAAAAAGGGGTTTTTATAACTTTTCAAGAAAAATGTTATTTTAGACTATTTTGATAGAATGGTATAGGTAAAATGATGATTTTTTAAAGTATTTTTTAATTATGGGAAGATTAATTTTCATCTTGGTGAATATTTTCACTTTTTTTAGTTCTAGACACCCTTCCAAGCCTTCTATTCAGATGCTTGTATCCTTCATCACCTATGGAGTTTGGAAAAAAACTCTTAGTATGATTTGAGGACCCATATTTAATTATAATTAATGAAAAATTGGGATCATTTGAGGGGATTTTATTTATGAAAAATCATTAAGAGCGTAGGCAGCCCAAAATGCAAGCTAAACCCTACAGGCAAATTTCCTCCACATGGTAACTTTTCATATCTTTTTCATGGGAACCCATATTTTTAGGGATGTTATGGGGGTAATTTTGATACACATAAATGGAAATATTTTGTTATCTTGAGGTATGTGCTTCATGAATCATTATTTTTAAGATTCAATATTAGAACCCTCCTCGACCCTTAAAAATTAATTTTGAAAAAAGTTGATTTTATTTACATAAAACCATCATGGATCAAAATAAAACACATTAAAACATAAGGTAAACTCAAAGGATTCCATAAATGTCAATTTTATGCACAGAGTTGTATAGAGGAAGGCATAAATCATGTTTTTTTAGAAAAAAATATGTAAAATGAAGTACAAGCCAATTTAATGAAATATAATCAATGGAGAGTGAAGAATAAGACTTTCTATTCATCCTAAAATATTCATTTGGTAATAAATAATCTTGGAGGTGTCCCTACTAACTCAATCAAAATGGCTAGTTTGTAGGAAAATGGAGCAAAATAGGCCTAGTCAACCTTGTTGATTAAATGGTAAGTTTTTCCTCATCAAAATCACATATCTAGTGATGAATAAAGTTTTTATAGATATAATTCATTATTTTTTAAGGTTTCATGGCTTATTTTTGTAGGTTAATGGACTTTAAATGCATAGATTGGCTTTTAGGCCTTTTTGGTCTAATAGGCCTATCTGGTCAAATAGTAAAGTTGGAGTATGGCATTGGATGGCTATTTAAGAGTTAAATTCGAGTTTCCATGCAAATTTTAGACTATTTAATGGATATTCATACACATTTCATTATTTAAGGTCCATTTTCATGTAAAGGAGGGATATTTGGAGTTGATTGGTCAAATTTTTAGTTAACTATTTATTAACATCATGTTTTTTTGCTTGGTTTTCATGCAATCAAGGCTTTTAAACACTTATAAATCATATTAAAGTTGACTTAATTTTTTAAAATTTTCATATAATCATGCATGAAACACTCTTGACTTGTCCATGGGCCCACCACTTTCTTTCTATGCCAAAATTTGAAGACCATGTAATTTTTGTGGAGTTTAAAGATTTTTAATGATTATTTTAATATTATAAAGGGATTAGGTCTTGAGTTAACCAACCAAGACTAATCCTTCTTCAAAATCAATTCCACATTGGATATGGATTAGTTTTTTAACTTATATATTTCCCTTTTTCAAGCCATTTGGAATAATTCCTGAGATTGGAGAGAAATTGTAATTGACACCATTTATCAATTAAAGAAGATCTTTTGCATATGAATTTGATATTAGATCAGAGTGTCTTTTGATTGTGTACTAGCATAAAAGTGAGATCTATGTCCCATTTTTATAGGTCCTTTCCACACCTACTATGAAACTTTCACCCTCTACAAGTCATTTGAAGAGATAGGAATAAAATTTTACAATCTAAAATCCTCTCAATCCTTCATCTAAAATACTAATATTTAGGGGAAATTTGAAGAATTCTTATTGATTTATATGCGTGCATTAATTTTAATAGTTTTTATAAGATAAAAAAATTATGTTCATCACCCCATTATTTATGATTTTCCCTTAAGTTTGCCCTTCCCCTTTTCATCCCAAAATAGCAATAATTTTATTTTAATAGATAAATCTTAAGGGAACCAACCCTCTCTAGAGGTTTTCCTTAGTATAGAGTCACCCACACTCTAATAAGTTCCAATTATATCAGCTAGAGTGAGGGTGTGCTTTACACATATTTAAACATGGTACACTCTAGAGTGATAATAGTTTTTGGTATGCCCAATGGGACTTCATTCTACACACTAGCCTTTGGAGGCATTCAAAATATCAGTGTAACTTTCACGAACTCAAAGCTAGTTCAAAAGATCAAGTATTATTTCAAATATTGACTAATTTTATAACTTGGTTTACTAATGGTCTCCAATATCTTGTTTTAAAATGGATCCATATTATCCTCACTATGATTAGTATTACCAACCACACTATGATCTTCACCAAGAGTTTAAGGATCTATATCAGTCATATATACCAGAATACTACCTTGATCCTCCCTATTAAAAACCAATATATCATAATACTTCCCTTTAACAACCCTATCATAAGCCATCCTATCCATCTAGCCAATTTAATCATGGCCATTTTACAACTATCCAATCCATACCAACACTTAAACAAACTTTAGTCAACCTTGACAAGCATGCACTAGAGTTGTATTCATAGAGCTATTATGGCCAAGATACCCATACTAACTTGATTAATCATTTGAGAGAGTGATTTTAGTAGATAAAAGAGAAATGGGTACCTATTGAGAGAACCAATTGGAACCATCTCACTGGTGAGATGATAGATGTAGGTGGTTACATTTAGAGCATTGAGGACAAGCTAAAAGGCCTTAAAGAGTAATAGGTTTAACCATAACATTATTATATGCCATCCATTCCTCCTCAAGAGACCATTTTAAGTACCCCTTTGAGTTTTCCAAATTATTCATGTGTTTCTCAAACCTTCCCTTCTTGGAGATCTATCTAAGAAAACTATCAAAGAAAGAAGGAGATTGTTATGGAATAGCCTACTGTTGAGCTCCAAGACTCCATCCTATCTCAAGGGTCTTCTTTTGTTATTTATCTTCATGAAGACATTGACCACTTTAAAGAGAAGATATTCCAAGAGAATATTGATAAGAAAATTAGAGATTTGGAGTTAAAGACAAGGAAAGAGGAAGAGAACCAAAACTAAAAGGTCAAAAAAGAGCCTTTATCTTTACCATCTTGGAACTAAATCATGGATTCAAGCAATAAAGAGGAACAATCAAGAATCATTCAAGATGTTAAATTCAATAAAGAGATCACTCATCCTCCACTCATTTCTCCTTAGAATCCAAAGTCCTTTCCTTCATGAAAAGCCATTCAAGAAAAAGTGTAGAGAGATGAGGTGAAGGTGATCCAAGAAGAGCAGCCTCATGAGCGAAATCAGGTATCTATGGTTACTTATATAGACCTTTAACATATTATTGAATACTTTTAGGGATATACCATGACAATTTTGGAGAAATAACCTCTCCCTTGTGAGTTAAGTAAAGAATATGTAGCTCAAGAGATAAAGAATGATGATTATTCCAGTGATCAAGAGGAAGAAATCATTATTGGGACACCACTTGGCAAGGACAAACATGATTTAGTATTTCATGATGCCAAATAAGAGGAGTTGCAAGAGGTTTTTCAAGATCTTGAAGTAGCTGATATAGATGAAGTATAAACAAATATTTCTTCAAAAGGTAACCATGAAGACAACTCACATAAAACCATTATTGAGATGGAGAATATTCTTAAAGAAGATGAGACAAGTGCAATAGATCAAGAATCTTATTTTGAATCCATCCAAAAGGTAAAAATGTGTGATCAACATGTTTCAAATGGTAATATTTCAAATGAATTTCATGTCCTTTTACTAGATCATGATGAAGAGGCCTTTTGGGATGATTTGGAGAGTTTTTGTGCAAAGTTTGATGGTCCATCTCCACCCCAAGTAGAGATTGAAGAATATTCTATAATAAGTATTTTTTAATTTGTACATCAAGAAGAAATTAAAGAATTTTAGCCATGTTTAAATCTCTACCAAAAGGTTAAAGATCTTAGCAATACACTACCTCAATTGGAGCCTAATGGACACATTAATCTAAGTATATAAGATGAATTGCCAATACAATTATTGAATGAAAATGTGTCAAATCATGATCAGCCTATGAATGAGGTAGATATATCACTCTTGATGAAACAAAGGAGAATATGGGAGGAAGATGATTGGATCCTAAATCCATATCTTCAATCCATGCACCTAAGAATGGAATTTGGAAGCCTAGTTGCATCATCCTGAATATATGAACATATAAGTGCTCCCATTTATAGAAAAGATCTATCAAAAGGAAGGAAATACATTTAAAGGATCCACGATGCATCAAATAGTCTTCCATATGATCCAGGAGGACCAACAAGATGGAAGTTAGTTTTTACATAATAGACTACCTTTTGTTTTTTTCTCTAAGTAAACATCTATTCATGCTTTCAGTATTGTTGTTTCTTTTCTAGTTATTATTGTCCTTTCCTCTAAGGGCATACATGCACATGTTTCTTATTGTTCATCTTAGTTCTCTTGTTTATGTCTTTGTCTCCAAAATACTTCCCAATTTAGTGTTCATATGAGATTGTTATAACTAGAGTTTTTGATTTATTTAACCAATAGGCTGGTCAACCCCTGAAAGTTACCAAAATTGTTAATAATTTTACCTATCAAGGTTAAATTACTACCCCTATCATATAAAACTTTCCTAAAACTAGTCATTTATGGTCTAAAATCATTAATTTTAGTCACAAACATCCAAAACTAGTTTCAAAATTCTTTGATTTATCTCAAAAAAGCTTTGAATATGTTCAAAATTATGAAAATATCCTAAGTCTAAAGTTTTAATTCATGAAAAGGTGTTTTCATTTGCTAATAAGCCAAAAAGGCCCCTATTTCACCCCACACATGCCAAATTTTCAAATTAAAACATGAAAAAGGGTAAAAAATTGTATTTTTTCATGAACTAGCACGTGATACTTCTAAAAAATTATAAACTTGGTGGTGGAAGACTTGTTTTGTCTTTTAAAGGGGCAAAATGGGCTTATTTCCTTCATTTTGCAAGAGGAGTAAAAAATTTGTATAGATTCCATACAATAAAGGGAAGGGGAGATAATTTTTAGGTCAATATAGTCTTCACAAGAATTTCATTATATGTCATGGCCATATAGGCCCAAAACTAGTCCTCTTTTGGTACTTTTCTTGTTGGCATAAAGAGACCTGCCTATAGATTTTCTAATGATATGGTCTGCTAGAGGAGAGTGCAGATCTAAAATTTGATGTAAATAAACTAGAATCAAAGGGATTACTAATGGTCTAAGTGAATATTCAATTTTATTCTCTAGGCTCACGATCCATCTAGTTGAATATAGGTCAATTTTTGTTGCCTTACAACTATAAAGGCAACTGATTTTCTCCATTTTCTCCTCACTTGGGTAGAGTTTAAAGGAAATTAAAATTATTCCAAGATTTTGGGGACATTTCCATGGAATTTTAAAGCTATTATTCATGTAATTCAAGGTCAAACAAAGGTCACAAATTTAACTAGTAAAAGAAAGAGCAGTATGAGCTTCAAAGGTGAATTGTATGGTCAAGAGGAGAGATGGCAGCGTCAAGTTTTCAAGAAAAGTTTATATTTTAGGGTCTATATCATGTTTATCATGATTTAAAATCATAATTATCCAATTTTCATGGCCAATAAACCCATCTCCATGCTCTCAAATTACTTAAATGGGCTAGTTTGGCATTCTTTAAGGAAGTTTTGCAAATTTTAAGGTTTTTGGAGAATACTAGGTTTGAATTTTTCCCTATTTCACTCCTCTAATGGAATTAAAATTCATGTGGTATGTTGTTTTTGTGACCATTTTTTCATGTATCTCCTCATTCTAGTCTTCTCATACTCCTTTTTTCTCCTTTCCCACCTTCATTTCATCCACCGCATCTTACTACCATACTCCAAGTGTTGCACTATGTTTTGTGCTACATTTTCACCCTCCTTTCATGATTCCCTCATCTTTCCACCTTCCTTCATCCCTACCACCCTCACCCATATCCATAACCTAGTATTAACATTAATGAGATAAATGGTTGATCAAAAGAATATAAACATATAATAAAGAGTGTTGTAGTCTATTAAAGGGTTCATGTAATCAAAAGGGAAGACCTAAAACAAATCCAACACACCAAAGAATCTAATAAAATCATCTCATCAAGGACAAGGGTCTCACTATAGTGACTAAAAATGACCTCATAATGTAATATTAAGGAGGAATGAAGACAAAATTTACCTTTGAGCCTTCCTTAAGGTCATAGATAAGCTACTATCCATAAAAGATATGGCATAATCCAATTATTTTAAATGAGATATGACTCTAAGAAAGTTGGACATCATGATGTAGAAAAGAACATTTAAATATATCTCACCTTCATGGGAGATAAACATTGGTTTAGGGCCCTTAATATGTTTCAAAAGAGTTAAAAAAACTATATAGTCACCTATATGAGCACCTACCATAGGAGATCATAAGGAGGTAAAGTAATGGTTTGACTATACATCAAAGAGTTGACCATTTTAGTGAGGTTATGACTAGTAAGTAGTTTGTTATAATAAATGAGATTCATGAACAACTTCAAGGGTTTAATTGAAGGAAAGAGATCTAAAACATAGTCAATCATCGAACACGGCCTTACTAGGCTCCTATAGGCTTACTCTCAGGTTTGAAGCATAGTCAAGTTTTGATAATGGTCAATAGGTCATTATAGACTATGTTGGTTAATGTTTTGGTTGACTTTGGATAGTAGGGTGAGTGATATACTTAGAAGGATAACATACAAAGCATATATGGGTTAATATGTACAAAATATCACCCTATAGCCTATTCATACATCTATAGGACTATGCTATCAATCAAGAGAAGGCCTACTTGATAAAGAACAAGGATTCTTCTAGGTTTTTGGGTCTAATCTACTATCATGGAATAGCTTAAGGGTTTTTAGATTAAACATAATCACTTAAGGGAGATAGATTAAAAAGGAATATAATAATGTGAATGTCTTAAGATATATGATAGTAACATATAGTCACTGTATGGATAAGATCTACAGCCAAGAAAATAAGAATAATCTTTTAGAAGGTAGAGGGTACAAACCTCTATGAGGATTAGTAAAAATTTTGAAAGTTTTTAAATAAAGATGAATATTTAAAGTTTCTATATGCTTTGTTTACATACTCAAAATCAATAAACCCCTATTTCATTGTCCATAAAAGGGTAAATCTCCTTAAGCTCGATCAATTACATGGAATTTTGGTGTTTTTTATTCATGGTGTTATAACTTGAGGATGGTGGTATTATATGGTAATATACATGAGGTTTTGCATTAGGTCAAAATAAATGACAAATATTTCACTTTTATAATAATTCCAAATCTCACCTACAACCCACTATGAAACTCTATAGGCTTACTTTGAGGTAACCTACAATGGTTTGGAAAAGGTGAAGTCTTTCTAGGCTCATAAAGTCTAATGATGAAGCATCAATGCACTAAGACATGACATAATTACAATAAAGGAGCACTCAACCAACAAAAATTTCACTAAAAATGAGACTTACATCCTAAAACCACCTAAAATTACCTACACCAATACTACCATTGGATGAGTGGAGATACTTTATTTTTTATCTTAGACCTTAGCATGTTTGTTTGAGGTCACCATTAGAGCAGGCATCATTCTGGAGTGCCACAGAGGTTTCTAATCCCATGTAAAAGTTTTAAAAATGGTTGGATGATGTTTTTACATCATAATGATACATTTAAAGGGTGAAAAAACTCTAAATTTTAAGCAAACCATGCATATATAGGCTTTTGTAAGCAAATAGGCATATAGGTCAAAAAGGGGTTTTTTTAACTTTTCAAGAAAAATATGATTTTATAATATTTTTATATAATTTTACAGGTTACATGATGATTTTTTCAGGATTTTCTAATTATGGGAAGAGTCATTTTTATCTTGGTGAAGATTTTCACTTTTTACAGTTCTAGACACCCTTCCAAACCTCTTGTTCAGATGCTCGTATCTTTTAACACAAGTGGAGTTTAGCATAATGATATTAGTGTGTTTTTAGGAAAAATATTTAATTATAATTAATTATAATTTTATATAATTTAATGGGATATTATTTATGAACAATTGTTTAGATCATAGGTAGCCTAGAATGCAAGCTATACCCTACAGGCAAATTTTCTCCACATGGTAACTTTTCATATATTTTGCATGGGAAATAAATATTTTAAAGGATGTAATTGGGGTATGTTTGAAACAAATAAATGGAATTTTTTTGGGATTTTTGGGTCTTTGTTTCATGAATCATCATTTTGAAGATTCAACTTTAGAACGCTCTTAAACCCTAAAAAAACTAGTTTTGAAAAAAGTTGATTTTATTTCCATAAAGCCATAATGGATCAACATGAAACATTTTAAAAATTTAGGTAAACATATATAGGATAACATAAATGTAAATTTTATTCATGGATCTATATAGATGAAGGAAGAAATCATGTTTTTTGTGGAAAAAAACATTTAAAATGAAGTACATGATAGTTAAATGAAATATAATCAATGGATCTCAAAGCTTAATATTTTTTATTCATCCTATAATATTAATTTTTTCAAAAATAATATTGGAGGTATCACTATAAGCTCAATCAAAATGGCTAGTCTGCAGGAAAATGGAGTAAAATAGGCCTAGTCAACCTTGTTGACTAAAAGGTGAGTGTTTTCTCATCAAAATCACATATCTGGTGATGAGGAAAGTTTTTAAAAATATAATTAATTATTTTTTAATTTTTGTGGATTATTTTTTTAGGTTAATAAATTTCAAATTCATAGATTGGATTTTAGGTCTTTTTGGTCTAATAGGCCTAGTTGGTCAAATATTCAAGTTGGAGTTTGGCATTAGATAGTTATTCAAAGAGTTCAATTTGAGTTTTGAAACTAATTTTATGATATTTAATTTATATTCATGCACATTTAACTATTAAAGGTTCATTTTCATGTAAAGGAGAACTATATGGAGTTGATTGGTCAAAGCTTTAATTGATTATTTATTAACATCATGCTTTTCTCCATGGTTTTCATGCAATCAAGGAATTCAAACACTTCCATCTCATATTAAAGTGGATTTACTTTATGAATATTGGAATATCATCATGCATGAAACACTCTTAACTTTTCCATGGGCCTACCACTTTCCTTCTACACAGAAATTTGAAGACCATACAATTTTTATGGAGTTTAAAGATTGTTAATGATTAGTTTAATATTGTAAAGGGATCAGGACTTGAGTTAACCAACCAAGACTAATATTTCTTCCAAATCAATTCCAAATTATCTATACCTTAGTTTTTGACATATATTTAGCTTTTCTCAAGCCATTTGAAATAATTCATGAGGCTAAAGAGAAATTGTAATTGACACAATTTATGAATTAAATAAGATCTTTTGCATGTGAGTTTGATATCAGATCAGAGTGTATTTTGATTATGTACTAACATACAAGTGAGATCTGTGTCCTCTTTTTTTAGGTCCTTTCCACACCTACTATGAAAATATCAGCCTTTATAGGTCATTTAAAGAGATATGAATATAATTTTATAATCCAAAATCCAACACACACTCTAAGAATTTCTAATTGTATTAGCTAGATTGAGGGTGTGATTTACACATATTCAATAAGGGTGCACTCTAGAATGATAACACCTTACTTTGGAACTTGGATAACTTGTGAAGTTCCCATTGAGGAGGATATGGTTTAATAGGCACAAATGGGTGGATGGGCTTGTTATATTTGATAATATGAAAAGATGTTATGGGCACCAGATATAGATGACTCTAAGGTGCTCATCTTATCCATTAACATCTTCATTAAATATATTTGGGGTTGTGCACCTAAAATGTTGTAAGGTGCATACTATTGTGGTGGTTGAGTGACATACTAGTAATTGGTTAGAGGTTGAGAATCTACCACATATTGGTATGTGGACACTAGTGGTTAGATAGTAGGTAGAGGTATATACCCTTATGGTTTAGGGATTAACCTTGGTTTGGTACAATGGGCACCTGTTGAGTAGGAGTGATGGTTAGGTTGGTGATCAAAGGAAGGGTGGTGACCAATATACTAATTATTGGTAAGGTAAAAGGTATAGGTACCATAAGATTTTGAAGTGGGGTAGTGGTCAGTGGGTTGGAGGTAGTTTAAAGAAGATTAGCAATGTTGGTGGTAGGTACTCCCAGGGTGAGGGGAATATAAGTGGCTAGTGGTTGGGTTTCTTCTAAAGTAGAGGAGTTATTGGTGGGGATTGAAGGTATGAGGGTGTTTTTAGGTTGGGCAAGTTGGTTTTCCATAGTAGTATCAAAATTATTGTTAGTGGATGAAGAGGCATGGGTAGTCAATGGTTGGGTAGTGGCCATGGTAATAGAAGTTTTTACCATAAGGTGGGAAGGCATGTCATAAGGTTGATCCATAAGTGTAACCAAAGTAGGGGTATGGTGAGGCATGGTGTTAAGGTAATGTTGAAGGGCCAAAGGTTTTTTATCTAACAAGGTGTCAAAGTCTATATCTCCTTGAGGAACTTCTTGAGTGAAATAAAGACTTCCCAAAGGGTGAGGAGAGTCTACTAGTTCAAAGACATAGTCCATGGATGAAGAGGTATAAGAGGTAGGTTAGTTTGAAAGATGGGTTTTTCTCTTCTAGGTTCCTTTGATACTGGTGAGTGAGAACCATATGATAATGGGGAGAGAGAAAGCAAAAATAATCTCACTACTCAAACAAAGAGAAGACAAGAAAAGAATAAGGAAATTAAACACACACTAAAAAGTACATTAAGTCCTAGAGTTCTTTTTAATCTCCCTTTTGGATTATTCCTTAAAAAATTGCATGACTAAAATTAGCTTGTAGAGATGGTACTAGAAAGGAAGTCTATAGTTGGTTTTAGGTTGTATTTAGGCTCTAAAAAAGAATCTATATTGGGAATCAATACATGTCTTGGTATTGGGGCCTACCGCCTCACTTCACACACCACAACAATAAGGGTGTGGGGTGCTTAACTAATATATACTAATTTTTAAAGTTTTTACTTAACTTGAAAGTTGAGTTGGTTCTCCCTTTGGTAATGATCTCTAAGTAGGATTATTGAGAAAGGGTAACATGATTGCTAGGTGATGAAATCCTAGTTCAGCCTTGTTTCAAGTTTGTTTGATGTTTAATTGATGAAGGTGGTTTGGTTTAGTGTGTACAAAAAAAGTGATTCTATGATAAAATTTCTATGCTTTAATTTAATGTGAGCTAAAATTATAAGTAAATAATGGATGCACTTGATTTTAATCCCAAAATAAATTTTAGTTTCATTAATGATCATATATAGAGAGAAGAGCATACAAATGAAGAAATAAACCCAAAGTAAAGACTCAAGGTCCCATCAAGCATGCCAGAATGTTTTAGTGAATTTTAGCTTATATTTTGAAAAGGGAAGAAGAAGAAACTAAATGTGGGTATGGTTGAAAAACTTGTTTGATTGTACAGGAATTGAATCAGATGATTATGAATAAATCTTCTTTAGCTTAGGAAGATTACTTGAAAATAGGATAACACTTAAGTAATTGGTTAGTTAGATAGATGGTTGACTGGATTGCCTAGCACTAGCTAGATCTAAGAAGCAAGAGCTTCCTTAGGGGATATCAATCCACATGTTTAAAAAATTAAGTTTATAAATAGAATATAAAGTACTTGTATCAATAATCAAAATGTATGAAAATTAAACACAAGAAATTATTGTTAAATAAATAGACTAAAAATGACCAATATACCAATAAATAGATCAACACTAGTACTAAATGGCTTGGGTCTATTTCAACAAATCTATTAGGGGTCTAGAATAGGTAGGGAGACAAAAAATTAGATTTGGTTGAGGTTAGGTAGGTATAAATAGTTTTCTATAATTTCCTACCACAATGACCATCAGTGGTTGGGATGACCATCGATATTAAGGTGACCATCTATGGTTTAAACATTATCATTTTGGTAGACCATTAGTTATTGAGGCAACCATCATTGATTACTATGTATAGTTCTAGGTTAGTAAATGGTCACATTGATAAGATCACAAAGTTAGATTCTAAGAGGTGGGTTGCTAGTGGGCTGAGTGTGAAAGGTAAATAAAATAACTGAATACTAAAATACAAAACTTATCTTGTAAAAGGTTGATTAGGTTGGTGGTTGAGGTGGTTGACTCATTGGTGGAGTCTAACATGATTCTGGTAGAGTAATGGTACTAGGCACTTTAGTGGAGTGATGATGATAAGTTGGATATTTGATGTAATAGATGGATCATTGGATCAATGATGATGATTGACTTGTAAAAATGGAACTCTAGATGCATAAGCTCTTGATAAAAATTACAAATGGATTTTATTTCCCCACTCCTCTCTTTTTATAGGCAAGAAAGAAGAGGTACAACAAGATGTTAACTGAGATTCCTAATTTTAACTTACTCATGTAATGGCTCACACATGGATTTATACAAGTTATTTTTATAAAAATAAGGTGGATGGTTTTCATGTTACTGGTTGAGGAGGTGCACCCTAACCATCAATGGTTAGGGTGACTGTCGATAGTCATTCTAATCATTAGTAGTTGAGGGCTAATGTTCAAAGTGGGTAAAAAGCTAGGTTAAGTTAGTTGGTCAAACTAGCCATGGTTAGGCTTGTTTAGGGGTTGAAAGGCTAAATTGGTCCTAAAGTGGTCTAGATGAACTTCAACATTCAGAATCATGATGTGTGAATTTCCAGTATCTACAATCATAGGCACAAAATCTTTAATGTGAGCCCATTGAGAATTTTTAATGTTGGTAGAATGAATCAGTAGTGTGGGCTTTAAATTTAGGGTATGCTTTAATTATGGAATGGTGTTAGTGGTAGGGATTTATTTAATGTTATTTTTATTACAAATTATTGTATTAGCTTATGTGTTTTTGATTGACTATTTGTGTTTTGACTATGTCATGCTTATTTTTAGAGAGAGAAACAAATGGGCATGAGATTATTCACAATAATATATATAGATTTTGAATTTATTATAATATTTTTAAACCATGTATAAACTATAAAATGATGTTTTAAATATAGTAATTAAATAAATTATTGATGAGAAATAGACATCTTGCCTTTGAGTGAAATTCATCAGACTTACCAATATAATAATTATAAAATGTGTCATTAAATAATAAATCTATCTAAATGACTATTCATGTTTTATTAAATAGGAGATGTTACAAGTGTGTGGTTTTATTCCAAAGGAGGTACCTTTCTCCTATAAACTTGATTTTGATTTGTTTGATTTTGAACCTTTTGCACATAATAATTAGAAACATTTTAATTAGATTCAAAAATCATTTTTTTAATTTTTCACAGATGTAACATTAAAGTATGGTGGGGTATGGGGAGGATGAGGTATCATGGAATGTATATGATAGTCATACTCGAACCGTAAACTATAATAACTTCACTGTAATAAACATATTTTAAACATTTATGAACCATAGAAGGTACCACATGGAGTTTTTTGAACCAATGGAATCCTAAAATTGTATACAAATTCCATTTTTTTTAAAACAAAAAAATATATTAGAGAGTATAATAAGGCCCATTTGAGGAGGTAATATAATATGCCCCAAAGTGGGTCTTTTCTTTCCATTCAAATACCTAACACCTTTTGTAGTTTCTTTTTATGTCACTTTGTGTGTAGCCTAATGAATGAAGAAAAATAATTATGCATGTATTATTTATTGACCCATTATCAACTAGCACACTATGATTACCTTGTTTATCAACATGAGCTCTTAAACACAAAGCATAAAAATAAGAATCATCATCACCTATTTCACTATCATTAAAAGAAATCATAGGATATGGTGTAAAATTTAGATTAATTATACCAATAATGTTATCCAAAATATGATCATATGATGCATGAGGTGTATAATCACTATAATTATGACACACATTTAAAGTACCCTTGTTGATATCAATCTTAAGAAATGGATCACAAAAAATGTTGATGTAGAGACCTATCATCTGGAGGCCATAACTTTTAATTCATAAGTTAGTTTATGATGTCATTCATGCCAAAAAAATGTCTCAATTTTTTTATTTTAGCCATAAACCAATATATTCAGTTAGGTATGTTTTCAAAACTTTTTATTGGCTATACATGACCATATAAGGGTCTAAAAATACATTTTTATATTATTAATCATTTTTTTCCATTTTTAGAAATAACATGTTTTTAATCAAACATGAACTTGAGTTTAAATTTGTTCATTAGGTTTATTTTATCATTTATAGGATATGTGTATGTTTTTAAGGCCCATATGAGGTTACATGAAAAACAAACTAAAAATAGTAGTTGAAAAATTGTTAGAAGATGAAAGTTACTAAAAATAAAAATTTGTAAAAATTGTATGGGTTAGTTAGCTTTAGGTGTCTTTTTATTTATTTAGATTTTTGAATTATAAATACAACTCTGATATTTATTTTATATTTATTTAAATAATCTTATTTAATATTTTATGCATTGAATGAGAATCAATAGAGAAAATTTCTTTCGTGCAATTTCTGAGTTTTCTTTTTATTTATTTAGATTTTTTAATTATACATGAAACTCTGATATTGAGTTTATATTTATTTAAAGAATCTTATTTAATATTTTATGCATTTAATGAGAATCAATAGATAAAATTTCTTTCATGCAATTTTTGAGTTCTTACCTACAATTATCTTGCTTAGTCTATGTTTTCATCATAGGATATCAGATCAAGTTTGAGTCTTGGAGGCAATATCTTTGTGTATTTTTATTTGGTTTTAAGAAGTATATTATTGGAGAGTTATTTGATTGAATAAAAATTTTACATATGATGAGAGGATGAGGAGGAATTTTTCAAATGAACATGATTATGTAAGATTTGCAAAGCCAAATGGAAAAATTAGCCATAATTGTGAAAATAAAACACAAAAAAATTAAAGTATGAAATAAAGGGAAAAAAGATCATAATTATGATATTTAGTAAGAAGAGGAATTAAAAAACCACTATCAATGTAAGATAGGAAGGTTAGGAATTTAGAGGGAAGGGGCGAAGGAATAAAGGTTGATGTTCTATATTATAGAGGTAGTTTAAAACTAGAGGAGTTGATAGATTGGATAAACAACATGGAAATGTTTTTAAAATTTAAAAAACTAAGATAAGATAAGAAATTAGAGTTTGAATGCATGAAATTTAAGGGTCATGGAATGATTTGGTGGTATCACTTGCAAAAAGAGAGATAGAAAAGGGTAAAGATAATATCAACACATGAAACAAGATGGAGAAGAGTCTGAGGGAGAAATTTATTCATGTGGATTATGCTAAAATCATATACATAAGATTTAAAAATTTAATGAAAAGGGATCAAAATATACAAGAGTATATATATGAATCTTACAAGCTTTTCATATGAGTGGAACATGACAAAACATAACAATATATGGATGCAAGGTATGTAAATGGTTTAAAGTTTTCTATTCAAGATGAATTGAACTTGCATAAAATAATTTGAATGAAGGAGGCTTATCAATTAGAATTGATGATAGAATAAAAAACCAAATAGACTTTCATAAGACCAACTAGACCAATAAGAGGAAAATTACCTCAAATAAGGGGAAGAGGTCAGTTTAATTTCATTAGAGGAGGATCTCCATGTGGTGCAAAAAATCAATAAGATAATAGACAAGGGTTTTATACCAACAAAAAGGAATAAAAAGAGGAAGAGGATATGGTGGTGCTAGAGGGTAGTTTCTAAATCAATGCTAATATTATTTTTTTATAGATGTGGAGAATAAGGACACATAACATTTGAGTGTCCACACTATCATGAAAAATAAAGGAGGCAAGATAATTGCCGAACAATGAATTTAGTTGAGATTGATATAGAATATCAAAATACAAAATTTACATCAACAAATCTTATTGAACATATTCTTGATACAAATAAAAATGATTGCTCCAAAGATATAAAAGGTATAGAATAACTAAGGTGGTGATGCATGGTTGGGAATAAACATTATTCGAATAAGGTGCACTTTAGGAGGTAAGATATGGAAAGTAATTATAGATGGAGGTAGTTGTGAAAATATGGTTTCTAAACAAATGGTAGAGAAACTAAGTTTACAATGTGAAAATAATCCTTATCATTATCAAATTTCATGGTTTAAGAAAGGGAATGAATTTATAGTAGATAAAAAGTGTTTAATTAAGTTTCATATAGGAAAAAATTGTAGAGATGAATCATGGTATGATGTTATTCTATTGGATGAAATACATGTATTTTATAGAAGGCCATGTAAACATGGCATGAAATTAATTAATAATAGAAAAAATAATACACATACTTTTTGGAAATGTGGTATGAAGATAGTTTTATCACCTCTTAAATAAGAAGGTTAGGCATAAATCATGTTGTCCACAAAATAATTTATCAAAGACATGAAGATGATAAGTTGATGTTATGAATTTATAGAAAAGAAATAAAACACATTTGTGGTGAAAATACTACCAGAAGTAGCATAAGTGTTGAAATAATATGCAGATGTTATACATGATGAGTTAACAGATGGTTTTCCACCAAAGTGAGACATTGAACATCATATTTATTTGATTATATGATCATATCTATCCAACCAAGTGGCTTATAGGATGAGTCCAACAAAACATGTATAATTAAATAGATAGATTACTAAATTTTTAATAAAGGGTGTAGTAAGGGAGATCATGAATCCATGTGAAACACCAACATTTTAAACTCCAAATAAAAAGTTGGGATGGAGGATGTGTGTGGATAGTAGATAAATAAATAAAATTACCATCAAATAAAGATTTCATATACCTCATTTAGATGATATGATAGATGTGCTTGAAAGAGAAAAATACTTTATCAAGATTGATCTGAGTGTATATTATCAGATTATATTTGTGAAGGAGATGAATGAAAAGCAAAATTAAAGACTAGAGATGTATTATATGAGTGGATGGTGATGCCATTTATATTATTCAATACACCTAATACATTTATGAGGGTGATGAACATGGTGTTATATTATTACATTAGTAATTTTGTGGTGGTTTTTTTTGATAATATTTTTATATAGAATAAGATAAAATGAGAGAAGTTAAGGATTTTATTAATAGTATTATAATTGTTAAAAAATGAAAAGCACTATGCAAATCTAAATAATTATAGGTTTATGTAGAGTAGTTTAATATTTTTGGGGTATTTAGCTTCAACAGATGGTGTAAGAATAGATGTAAATAAATTAAAGGAATTATTGAATGGTCTATTCCAAATATAATCATAGAGGTAAGACGTTTCCATGGTTTAGAAACATTTTACAAAAATTTCACTACTATTTTTAGGAGTATTATTACACCAATAACATATGACATGAGAGGAAAATATTTTATATGGACAAATAAAACAACAAAAAGCTTTCAATTGTTGAAGAATAAGATTATATAAAATCATATTTTAGCAATATCAAATTTTAATAAAGTGTTTGGAGTGGATTGTGATGCATCACATGTGGGGATTGGTGATGTGTTTAGTCAAGAAGGAATACCAATAACATATTTTAGTGATAAATTAAATTAGGTAAAAAAAAGTATTCTACATATGATGTTGAATTTTATGCCATTGTACAAGTGTTAAGACATTGGAGACATTACCTAGTGCCTAAGGAGTTTATCCTATTTAAAAATCATGATTCCTTAAAGTATATGAATAGTCAAAAGAATTCAGATAGTGGACATGAAAAGTGGGTTATTTTATTGTATTTATGTGATTTTATTTTCAAGCATAAATCAAGAAATCGGAATAAAATAGATGATTCTTTGTGCATAAAAGTGGAATTGTTAACAAATATGCTAAGTGAAGTATTTATATTTGAAGTTATTAAGGATCCATATGATATTGATCCATATTTTGGAAAGATATTTGAAAAATATAGGAATATATTAACATCTAGGACAAGTAATATTTATGATGAGTACCTTATACATGGTGGTTATTTCTTAAATGGAAACTAATTATGTCTTCTAGTTGGGTCTCTAAGAGACAATATTATAAGAGAACTACACAACGATGGTTTAGTTGGAAATTTTGTTAAGACTAAGATAATAGAGTTGGTGGAGGAGAAGTATTTTTAGAAAAATATGAATAGAGATATGATAATATATGTTTCAATATGTAATATATGTTATGTGGCTAAAGGTGATGCACAAAATAAAGGCATGTACATGCCATTACTAATTTTTAGAGGACCATGGATAGATTTGAGTATGAAATTTATGTTGGGGTTTATAAACACACAGAGAGATAATGATTCAATTTTTTTGTTGGAGACAAATTTTCTAAGATGGTTCATTTTGTTGCATGTAATAAAACAAATGATGTCACTAGAGTTGCATAACTAATTGTTAAGGATGTTGGGGGATTACATGGTGTTGGAAAAAAATTATATCAAATAGGAAACAATATTTATAAATTATTTATGGAGGAATATATGGAAGAATATGGGAGCAAAAGTACAATTTAGTAGTGAATACCACCCACAAATAGATATACAAACAAAACTAATGAACATGCGCTTGGGAAATTTATTGAGGTGCATAGTTAGAGAGAATCCCAAGCAATGGGACTTGGATTTACCAAAAGATGTGTTTGTATAGAATAGTTTAGTGAATAAATCAATAGGAAAATTACCATTTTAGATTAGTTATGGAATAAATCTTATGGGTATTACAGCCTTGGTGTAGTTACCAATTACATATTGAGTTATGATGATGCAAAAGCATTTATAGAGCATATACAAGAGTTGTAAGAGGAAGTAAGAAGAAAGATATAAAAAATTAATGTAAAGTAGTAGAAAAAAATGTAATAATAAATTCAAAGGTATTTGAATAATGAGATCTGGTGATGGTATATTTGAGAAAGTAAAAATTTCCCAAAGGAAAATACAACAAGTTGAAGTACAAAACAATTATTCCATTCAAAATTGTGAATAAAATCCATGATCATGCTTATGAGGTGAGTTTACCAAATAATTTTTATATCTCTATAGTATTAATGTTCAAATTTATATGATTTTCATGGAGAATATGGTGAATGTGAAGAATATAAATAAGTGGATTATAATCAAAAGGAACCAAGGAGGAAGAAATAAAAGATAGTACAAATTATGGATAAAATGATAATGAACAACATGCAAGGAAAATAAAATAGGTATTTGGTATAGTGGAAAGGATTAAAATATGAAGAAAACACTTGGATTTTATAATGGGAGTTGAAAAAATTGGCATGAATAAATTGAAATAATATAATTAGGGCAACTCGTAGGAGTTGAGATGTTTTCAACCAGAAGAGAATGATGTGGAGGTCTATCTTCTAGAGATCATAACTTTGGAGCCATAACTTACTTTGAGATATCATTCACACTAAAACTAAAAATTATATATTTTTTAATTATATATAACCCACTCTATCTTGTTAGGTATGTTTTCATAACTTTTCCTAGGCCATACATGACCATCCAATAGTTTAAAAATGCAATATAATATTTTTTAATATTTTTTTAACCAGACATAAACTTGAATTGAAATTCATCCATTATGTTAATTTTAGTATTTATATGATATATGTATATTTTTAGTCCCATCCAAGTTTTCATACAAAAATTACTAAAAATAGAGGTTAAAAGATTGTTAGAAGATGAAAGTTACTAAAAATAGTAATTTATAAAAATTACATGGATCAGTTAGGTTTAGGTAGATTTTGATTTATTTATATTTTTTAATTATGGATTTAAACTTGAATTTTAATTTAATATTTATTTAAATACTCTTATGAAATGTTTTATGCATTGAATGAGAAGTAATAGAGAAGATTTATTTCATATAATTTTTGAGTTTTTAGATATGGATATTTTTCTTAGCCAATCTATGTTTTCATCAAATCTTGAGAATATAATTATCATTATTTTGAGGATTTTATTCCTATATTGGAGTGTACACCTCTAACATTGTTTTTGATTATATCTAAAATGAGATGCAAGAGTTTATAATATTTATTTGTAGAATGACCATTGCATCAGCGACAATCAACATGCATTTTTATCAAATAATTTACTTTGTGGTTTACTTATGTCAACTTCATATGGAGGAGGAAAAGTGATTAAATGGTATTCAATTAAATTTTGTAGAAAAATTTAAGGTGGTTTTAGTAATGTACAAAATTGCCTTTGTGGTTGATCTTAGAAAACCACTTTATGTGTAGGCTAAGAAATAACATTGAATTGTACATTTTCTTTTATTCTTCTATGTTTTGATTTAACTATTTAATATAGTTTGATTTGAAATTTGTGTTGGAGTACGTGTATAAGCTTTACTTATGATTTTATTTATTTATTTTTGAATTGAAACTAATTGTGAACATAAAATTTGTGTAGTTCATAAATATAGTGGATTATACTATTTTTTAGATGATCACAACAACACTTAGTTGTTATGAAATAAACAAAAAAGACTATTTATTAGGCACTCCCATGTATTTTGATTTAGTCTAGTGTGGAGACCCATATGGAGATTGTGAATACATTTGAGAGGATATTTAAAAAATTCTTGATTTTGTATTTTGTCTATAATGTCTTTATCTAAATCATTGTGGTAATGGTGTGTGTGAATGATCATGCAGTTACATTAGTGAATATAACACTTTCACATGGTATTAGAGTGGGATTTAACATCCATTAATTAGGCATAATCCATCCATTTATCAAATCTTATCTCTGTAGTAGTCCATGAAGGTTTCCCACATTGAGGGGACATTTATTATAGTTACAAACATTGCATAAATGGCAAAGCTAAGCATAGACATATGAAATAATTTCAAATTTTGAAATATATATAATATTAATTTTGTTTTTATCTTGGAGAGGTCCCTATAGAGTTTTATATTCCTCAAATTTATATGGACCTTAAGCTTTGACCTATTGTCCCAAGAGACATTAAAAAAATTGACTCCTTTGGTCGATAACTACTTTGATGTTTTGAGATTCCAGCATAGTCTCTTCCCTCAGCCCATAGCTTGTTTAGAGATATGAGGTTTTAGTTTAAAAGTCATACTCTCTCATTATAATTTACATATTTACATTCAATCCTTGGGCATATATTTTTTGGTTTGAATCTATTATATAGGTTGTATTGATTAGTTTTTTTGGTTGAATCAACACAATTTTGTGTAGTTTATTAGATTTGACACCATTGATCAATATTTTAGTATTAAAAGGTGTATTTAAATTCATTATGTAGTAGTCCATGCATTGTATCAACATTTATATTCCTTCAAGATGAGTCCACACACAATATGCTACTAAATTAGATGAAATAATTACTATTTCTTTCATTGTAGTCTCTCCTCCATCATCTAGTTCCATTTCTTGTCATGGCTTTGTGCTCTATGCATTCTCTCCATGGAACTAATAGATAAATAAAAAAATATTTTACCGATCTCATTCATAATCGTCAACTTGATTCACCGACTAAACAACCAATTTACTAGTAAGTTTATTGTTCATCCTTTGATAGACCTATTTTTTTTAATAGATTTAGATCATGATTATATTCAACCTCAATGCATTTGTGGACTCTTCTTAGTTCGAAATACTACTATCTTATAGATTATCTTGATGTTCCTGATGGCCATCACAACATTTGATTCATTCATCAATGATCACCTTGACATGGCACATGTCACATAAACCCTCCACTATAGCATTCATGTTGTCCTCTAGCCAAATCTACCTTTCAAACCATCAGCCTTTAATAGAGATGTGGATTCTTATTTTTCAATTTGAAGTTGAAATGTGTTTAACCTTTAAGTAATTATTTTAAAAAAGATTTACACAAACTTATGCTTATATGAATTGGATATTATATTTTATTAAAACATTCTCAATAAATAGATCAAGGGTTCGTGTCCCAACATAAAAGGTCTTTGGCTTACATTATGGTGATAAATTTTAGGGGATATTTTTACTAAAAGTGGTAAAAATAATTTTAAGTAGAGATGATTTATTTGTGAGGGAGGGAAAAATCTTGTATTTTAGTGGCATATTTTATAATGTGGTTATTTAAAGGGGAGACATTATTTTAAGTGTTTTTTTTAAAAGGGGCGTGTTGATTATTTTTGACATGTACCTTCCATTTTTATATTCAAAGTTGGAGGGTGAGGTCTGGTATTATAAGAGGTTAGAGCCCCTAATAGACAACACAAAATTGTTATCAATCTTTATTGCCTTTATTTCTTAGAGGTCACCTTTTTATTGTATTTATAGCCTCTTATCCCACATTATTATTACAATCTACAAAATCACAAACATATTTTTGATGGATTATAACATCCCATTTTTTTCATGCATATTGTACCTTCTTTTGTGACACTTGTTGTAATTTTAGATGCATTTTTAATGGTAACCAACATCCATTTTGAGGGTGATTTTAATTCAGAATGGTTATTTTTGGCCAATTCAAAGGTCATGAAAGATTCATTTTACACTTAGGATCAAGGGAGGTGCCCCTTAATCCCACTTTGTATCATGATAAGAAAAATGATAGGGTATCTACCCCCAATCCTTATAAGGATCACTACTTATTGACCTTGTTGGGGGTTACCACCCCTAGACCCCCACATCTTAGCCCCTTGTTCATTATTTATAAATTACTTTATTTCAATTGTCAAAGACTAGAGGGTGAGGTTTATTTGACAGGTGGTCAGGTCCCCTCACATACATTTGTTTAGTTTTTTTAAGCTTTAAACACATATGTATTTTTGACAAAACCTGATGTCAAACTTTTGAGCATCCATTATTCTCATTTCCCTCATTTGTGGATCCATTTTTTATGGTAACCAACATCCATATGTTTAAGCTCATTTATCCTCCTGCCTTTTGATGATCCTTTGTTGTTTGAAATCCTTGTTAGGTATATGTTTTTTATCATGCATCTCTCCTTTCATAGATGACATCTTATCTAGATTGATTGCATTATGGAGGTTCTTACATCACTTAGTGATATTTTTGTAGGAAGGGACCTATTTTTTAGTCACATTAAAAGTCATGGAATTTTGTCCATCATGTTTGTATGCTACATGTTGAGCACATTATTTTTAAATTGTATGACTATCCCATCACCACATGAAACACCTTATTGAGGGATTTATATCTCTATCTTTGATTGTTGGTAGTCTCCTTTAGATTTTTGTGGAGCTTTTTCTCCTTTTGAAGAGTAGCTAGTTTGGTAAATCTTGGTGTCATAATTTTAGTGTCTACATAGTTATTGAGATATTTTTATCTATATCTTTTATGTTGATAGTATCTTTCATATTATTTGAGGAGTTTGACCTCCTTCTAAAGAGTAGCTAGTGTATGAATCCTAATATCAGCACTTTGGTATTTTATAGTGGGATTGTCCCACTCATACATATATGTTTTTTGAGTCACTACACTCTTTTGAGCACTAGGGGGTGTGAAAATACTTATTCAAGTATTGTTATTATTTATATTCCTTGGTGTACCACATTTTATTTTTAGAAGAAGTGGATTAAGTACACTTATGTTTAATGGGATTCACTCCATCAATTTCTTATACTATAACATAGTGTTTAGATTTTGAGTTGTGCTTATTGGTATGATTTAAAACATAAGTCATCTTATAAAATTTCACTATGGTTTCTAATTATTTCTGGGTACTTTGTAGTAATACATTTCATCCATGGTGACCTTTTTTACCAAATTTTATGATCGGTGTTTTTTACTAAGTGAGATTCATATAGAGTACCAATTCATATTTGAAGTTTTGGTTATAGTGACTTGAAATCCATGTATTCCATTAAGATGGATCAATTACCATAAGTACACTTTATATTTCACCATGATTTTATACATGGGTACCTAATCATGCCTCATTGTTAGGACCCATTCAGTGTTCTTGCTTCCTCTTTTCTCACTCACTATTATATACTTAAGGTAGGGTATTGAAGTAAGTGTATAATATTGATTTAGGAGTTTATTTATTTTTGAGTTGAAAATAATTGTGCATATACAATTTGTGTAGTGTAAAAATATAGTGGATTCTCCTATTTGTGAGGTGATCACATAAACCACTTGGTTTATGAAACAAACTCACAAAGCCTTTTTATTAGGTAATCCCATGTTATTTGATTTGGTGAGGTGTGGATACCCATACAAATATTATTAATACATTTGAGAGACTATTGTGTAAATTATTGATTGTGAATTTTGTCTACAATATCTATGTCTCAATTATTATGGCAATGGTGTGTGGGAGTGATCTTATGGTTTCATTAATTCATATATCACTCTAAAAAATTTGGTTGTAGTGTTTGTATAAGGTGTATATAAGTACTTAATCTTGTTCAAAGCAATAAATTTTACTTTTATATCTATGATAGTATGACAAATATCTTTAAATGATTTACATTTATTAAATACTATTGACTCATTTAATGGTGAAAGTAATTTTTTTTTTTGATATGTCTTATATCTCATTATCTACTAATGCATTAGTCATTTTAGCTAACATAGTCTTGTAATGAAGAACATAATCAATGTTAGGTTTGTTATTTCCTTTTTTGAGCTTAGCAATTGATTTTACAAAAGTTTCTCATCAATGTTGATATAAAAGTGTTTGAGAAATAAATATGTTAAAGGATTAAATTATTGCATAGATTGAGTAAGAAAGTTATAAAACCCAGATATATCATAATATTTTTAACTCATTTAAAAAAAATAGTTATAAATATATCATTAAATGTATAATCCAAGCATGCACTATTAAAATACCTAAGATGTTCAAGATTGCCATTGTCCTCATATAAAGGAAGCTTAAGATCTATAAATCTAGTGGGTAAGGGATATGATACAATATCATAGATAAGGGTTATGAAGTTAAACATGGTAATATAATTACTATATATATTTTGTGATACCTTTCTTTTATTTCAACACCTTGGTTTATATAGATGTAATTTCTTGCTTAAGGTATTTTGTATTAGATAAGGTATGTAATATAGTATACATGGATACCAAAGCATTAAAGTGGATTACTTGGTTATTCATAATAATATAAATATGATGTAAACAATGTGTTTTCCCCAAACCTAAATATTTAAATAAGATAGTAGTATCAACACTTGTGGTGGCCATACATATAATAAGGTTTACAATGGGTTTTTGAATAGAATATTTTTTTCTTGAGATGCATCTTCATGTGCATGTCTTTATTAATCTTGTCATGATACAAATAGTAATAAATAAATGTCATATGGATGGGTATTGAGGTGTTTTAAAACTCTTTTGCATTTACATTATCAAAACCACCCTCTTGAGTAGCCTTCGACTTGGTTTTATCACTTTATATGGACATAATAGTTTGATCAATAGGGTACAAAGTAATTTATTTTACATCCATGAAAAAAAATATTAAGAATAAAATAAGGAAAATTGAAAAAAATAATAGGATATGATAATAATAAAACAAAAAGCAAATTTTTGAATCCCTAAAAGTTTGGAACCCTAAGGAAGACATGGGGGGTTTATAGGGTTTCAAAAATTAATTATATTTAATGTTTAAATTAACCCTAATTCATGTAAATGTAATATAGTAATGCAAGGTATTATAAACATAGTTTTTAATATAAATGAATCAAATAGACAAACCAAAACAAAAACAAAAAAGGGTAAACTATGTAAAAGAGAGATGAAGTTATATTTCTAAGTCATCAAATAACTAAATAGGAAAATAAAATGTAGGAAAACATAAAATACAAAAAAACCATAAATATCCCATAAGCTAAGCCTAAGTTCCCTCAAAGACATTAATTCCACTATATTATAGAAGTGATTATCACTATTATCCATGTTGGTTGATCTTGTTTTTCTACCTAAAGCTGGAACTTTTAGAACAATCAAGTGTGATAGTGAAAATTAGGTCCTCTTATGCTAATTTCATCTTTTAGAAGTGTTTGAAAACCTATATGTACCCTATTAAAAATAAAAACCATATATTTGTGCCACAAGGAGATATACATATATGAAAGACTAAAAATGGGTTAATTTCTAGTATTGTGTTAGACCTCAATATCCCATTATGTTAAGCATTGCCTTTATACCAATGGTATAAACATGAGTCAAAGCTTAACGTATATACCCCACATAAGTTATTTTAAAAAAATTTCTCATTTGAAAATATATTGAATACTTGATCACGTGAGATTAGGATTGCATAAAACTATATTTAAACGTTCTACGGCATGCTTTAATTTTTAAATAACAAAGAACTTTCATTTAATGTGAACTTTGTTAATAAGCCTCGTGAATTGAAATTTTTAGTTGTGTAATAAGTGATTTTAATTTTTATTTATAGAAAACTAATTGATATGAAAACATATTAGGAAGCCTAAAAATATGGATGATGAACTTAGGGATGGTTTAATTTTAAAATATGATCATTAGCAAGACACATACATAATCATTAAATAAGGATAGGATTGATGGTTGCTACTATCTCTATTTATCATTCTTGTCCTATAAGGAAATGTGCTAGGATTTAGGTTTAGACAAAAATATATAGATGCATATAGGTGTGGTTATTAATCATAACATTTATAAATGTAATGAATGCTGGTTAAAATATAATATAGGTCCTCTCATAGGCTTATGATAGGTGAAATAAGTAAATACGTGTTAATTAAATGTGAAAATTAAATAAGGATAAAAATGATTAAAATAAGAATGATCAAGTATTCATGACCATATTTAGGTTACCATAATTGTACCAATATTTTTATTCCCACCAAGGAAACTCCATTCTTTATATTTTATGTCTTGGAATCCATGTTAATTCTAGAATTTGAGTTACCATCTTTTGACATTTTTATTCATAACATTAAACTTGATGAAGATATTTGTGATGCCTACCTTCATGATTTATACCTACTTGATGAGTGACATATTTGTGATTTACAACACAACCACATTACAAATGTCACATGATAAATAACATAATGGTGTTGGAGACTAGTGTTGAAATTTGATTAGACACATGACAAAGAGGGAAAGTATGCCCAAAAATGGTTGGTCTTTACCAAATCAAGGATATAATTTTACCTAACACTTATATAGTGAAAATTAATAAGGGACATAATTTCAAGAAACCAACCATTGATAAGTTATTGAATAATTATTTTTATTAACCTATGTTCTAATTATTTTCATTTTATTTATGATTTTCCCATTTCATGTACATATTAATTGTAAGATTATAATTATTATATGTTTTTTTGAGATAAAATTTAGTGCAGGTTCTATTTTAACTCTCTTATGTTTTATCTTATCATGGATTTCTCTAGACACCTTCGTATTTCTTTCCCATTATCCATAGTACCTGTGTTTGTCATTAGGTATTTTTTCATTCTTACACATCTTAGTTTTTTAGTTTATGAGTTGCATGGTAAGATACATGGAATCAAATAAGCCCTCCTCATAAAAAAAATCCTATTGATATTTAATTATATATTAATTTTATTCCTTTTTAATACATTATTTCCTTTCATGATTTTTTGGTATCTTTTATCATTATGCAAAACCTTTACATCTTTTCATATCTTTCATATGTTTCATATTTTTATCATTATTATGATTCGTAGTTTAATATTAATTATTTTGGAGGTAAAATAAATTAGAGCATGGATTAATTAGTGTCTTAAAACTATTCATAAAATTACACTTAAGCATATATGAATCATTCATACAAACATGAACATCTAGCAAAGCATATGTAACCATACAAGATTATGAAACAAGATAACACATTACATATGTGGGAAACCCTCAAGGGAAAAAAAACCAATAATATCTAAAAATTAAATATAATCATATAATAATAATAAAAAAAATTAGTGAATCACAAACTCCACATGGAGCACTAACCCCAACTAGTCAAACACCCACTCAACTAGGCTTTAGCAAACACCAACCTACAAGGAGGTACCAACCCCCTAGATGACTCAAAACCAAATCAACCACATGAAAATTTTGATCACATTCATAAAAAGATATTTATCACAAAACATATGATGGTCACCTTCTTTATCTCTTCTTAGTCTTCTATCCCTCTCAAACTACCTTCTAGGCTTCTCGACTCAACTAAGTCTCTTCAAGATAGATTAGGTCATATGACCTTGATATTCATCTAAAATAATTTTTTTAGATATTAGTGATATTTTATATACACCCATATTATGGTATAAAATACATCCTTAATCTCTTCAATGTGTTATTTCCTTCACTTGCACTATCCACTTCTCTAACTCACTAATTAGGCCTATTAGGCCTTGTTCTTATATACATTTTTCTAGCTCATACATCCCTTGTTTAGCCAAACATGCTTTAAAAATTGGATTACCATTAAAATATTTATTATAACATATTTAAACCATGAATAAATAATCAAAATAGGTAGGCCACAAATTAAAATATTAGATCCTCTTTTAGGCCTTCATTAGTACACATTACCTTTTGATCTTATCCAAACACTTTAAAAATACAAACACAATAGGAAAACATCATATAACACTAAATTATACCCCTAGTAATCTCATCTTAGGTCCATGACACTTTTTAGATCTAACCACCAGTTGAATCATACCATTACATCTGTTTACATTAGGCCTTCACACACATAGAAAGGTCTATCTTAAAAAACTGAATATAACACATTATTTAGCCACACAAACATGAAAATAAATAACATAAACATAACCTAAAATACCTAAATAAATTAACCAAGTTCATTTTACTCTTCAACATAGGGCATAGAGCCTCAAAAACACCTCTATAACTCACTCACTTAGAACTATCAATTTTCCTCAATGACAAGTCATAGTGACTCAGACGTACAACACTTGTATATAAATATTAAATGAATTTTTATGCACGTACATTAGTCTATGACATCTCCATACCATATTAAAATATACATGTCATATGGTCTAGTGGAAACTATTGGTCTTATAGACCATTTTATTAACCTCATTACACACAGACCTCATTGAGTTAGACAAACCATTTTCACCACTAAACCTGACTTCCAATTTTTATTCCAAGAATTAATAGTACATACCAGTCCCAAAAAAAATCTTAGTTTCATAATTATATCATGATAACACATTCATATTCATCTTCTCATTATTGTATGGCTTTTTTATTGTTTCCACCATTTGGCCTATTAGTGATTGGCTAACATGGATGACCAATTTAGAACACTTGAGGGATAGAAACTATCCATAAACCTTCATGGACATGAAACATGTTTATCTAAATTATTCCTCCATCCATTTTATTATAATTTCTAATACAACTTTTTACTTCTATAATAACTTCTTCAAAAATGAGCTTGTAACATAACATTTTCTCTCTCCTCTCTCTAACCAATACCACCTATAGGTACATGGGAGAGTCTAATACAAGATCCAATATTTTAATTGAGCATACCAATCCATTATGGGTTCCTTTTTTAAACATCAGGTCCTTAAGGTTCTAATAAGGTTTAAACATGTTTATATTCTTAACAATCATTCATAAAGTATAGTCCCTTAATCCAAAAACTAGTGCTTAGAATTTTGAGATAGGACCCTTCCCCGTATACCAAAAATATATTAGGTTCCAATTAAAATGTTTTATGTCATTATTAGCACAATAAAATCCTTCTTGGGTTGATAACCCTTCATTATGAGCACTCGAGAGACCTCCAAACAACTTTCATTCATTATCCTTAAAATTATAACCTAAAAATACATGAAGAAACTTGAAAAAAAATACCTCACCTATTTCAATTATTAAATTATCTCAAACACCTTAAAATCTGATCATGACCCCTCATTAGGCCATATTGTCTCTCTTTTATTTCTTAGACCTTGACCTACAAACCACATTATGCCTTAAAATTGACCTTCATTCCTTTTTCCATGAACTCTCCACCTCATTAACATACTAAATAAACCTCTCTAATGCTTAAAAACTTCCATACATCCTTCACATTCCTTAAAAATAGATCATGATACCTCATGAGGTTATAAACTTAGTTTGACGGTCCTACCCATGTACACTCACCCTAAGACTATCATGAGTGATCCAATATCTCACATACATTATAAATGAACCTCATAAATCCATTAATTCATATGTTCACTCATCTCACCAATCCACCAAGCTCATACCTTCTCACAAGGTCTCTTTATGCCATGACTAGGCTTCGGCTACTCAAGGACTTGTACTGTCATGCAACCATAAGGAATTTATTTCCATAAAATTATCTTTCATGAAAATATATTTAATCAAAACACTCCATAAATTCGACTTGTCATATCAACACACTAAAAATTAAGCACTCTCTCTTAATGATATCAACCTCATGCACTATGCACCTTTGACATTAATGATATTCCTCAACAACTTACACCTCTTGTATTTTTAGTTTGTGAGTTACATGGTAAAACCTAGGGAATCAACCAAAACCTCCTCATTAATATTAGAATAAAAATTATTGAGAGTGGGGGTGAATAAATATTCAAAACCTTTCTTATCAATTTCAATTAAATAAACATTAACCATTGAAACAAGCACATATATCTAGAAGGCATAAACACCTATCCACAAAATCATGAAACACATAAACACATCACATATATGGGAAATAATCAACGGGAATAAAACACACTTATATCTTCAAATTAACTACATTACTATAATATGAACATCAAATTTAATGAAGCACCAAATTCACATGGAGCACCAACCCTAACTAGCTAAACACTAACACAACTAGGCTTTAGCAAGCACCAACTTGTAAGGAGGAACCAACCCTATAGATGACTTAGAAAAAAAAATCCACATGATTTATTTGATAACCTTTAAGACACATTTTTTATCAACAAATTTATAATGACCACCTCTTCAACTCTTCACACTCTTATCCCTCTCAAATTGCCTTTTAAGCTTCTTCACTCAATTATCCCTCTTATTGAATTGATTAGGTCATATCACCTATATTTTAATACATAGAACCTATATAAAATATTAATCATAGGTTATATATTATCTTTTAACTCCTTATACTTACCAATTCACTATTTGATTCATTTGCTCTCTACACACACAAATAGGCTTAAAAATGCCTAGTATTTATACAAGCCTCTTATTCATATCCTTCTTAGTCAAACATACACCCTTAATATCTTAGTTGGTCCATGTAATAAATATTATTACATATCATAAAAATTAATAAAATTTTATTTTAGTTCCTTTAGGTAAGACATACATCAATTATGTCTCATTTCATCTTTAGGTCTTATGGAGACCTAATTCCATTAGGTCTACTTTAGGACATGCTACACTTTACCTTTCTTGAAACACATTAAAACACATAAAATAGAGGTAAAATATAATATGAAATTAAAATATACCCATTATAATTTAATCTATGATCCATAACACTTTTTATCTCCTTTTGCCACTTGAAGCACACCATTATCATTGCTCATAATAAGTCCTTCATACACATTGAAAGTCTGTCTTGAACAACTAAATCATAAAAAAAAAATTTACAAGAAAAAATAAAAATAAATCATATATTTAGAAACATAATTACCTAAATATCATCAAAAATTTCATTATATACTTCAACTCAAGGTGTACAGGCTCAAACTCTTCTTTGTAAAATGGTCACTCTAAACTGCCAACTAGCCACAAAACACAATCATGGAAACTTAAACTTATAAGACATGAAAGAACACAATAAAGGAATTATAATGCATTATAATGATCCTAAAATATCATTATAACAACTTAAAATAAAAATATAATAATATCTAATGGTAACTTTTAGTCTTGTAGACCAATTTATTGACCTTCTCTCACATACCAGACTTAGCCAGATAAGCCATTTTGGCATCAACATTTTCTCTAGATTTCACTAATTAAAAAAACTTATAAAAATAATTTATAGGAAATAAAATTAAAAAAAAAACACTATGTGTATTAGATAATTCAACTTATGTAAAATAGTCTCCAACTTATCACTACAACTTACTTACCTAGATCTTCCAATTTCCCTGAAAGTACAATCGTGGTGACAATGACCTTCAACACTAATTTGACCAATTTTAGTGACCTAAATTTCATGTATATGATATTTTTATATAATTATAAAGTTTTTATATATAAATATAACATGGTTAAATGACAAATATTGGTCTTTTAGAACAATGTCATGAGCTCATTATACACTAACCTCATTGAGCTAGACAAGTCATATTATGAGAAACTTTTTCACTAAATTTATTGACCTCAAAAAATTATAATATAAATGATAATATATTTAAATTCTTAAAAAAAACATCCATTCACTTGTATTTATCCCTATTCCATGATAACACATTCCTAAACATCTTCACTTTATTTCTAGGGTTTCTCACTATTTCCACCATTAGGCCTGTTGGTGACTGACTAACTTGGATGACTATTTTATCATTATTGAGGGATTTAAATTGTTAATAAAACAAAATTTATAGAAACTAAAAGTATCAAAATTTGTCCTCCATCCATTTATAAACTTTGACTTGGTCAACTCTAACAACTACAATAAATCTCTAAGAAACAAGGCCTTTCCTATAGGGTCCGCTCACTCACCTGAATATTAAATCACACTTATAGATGCATTGGAGAGTTTAATATAACTTAAAATCACTAAAATATCCATACCAATCCATAGTGATAAATTTATAAGAACTTCTTTCATATTAGGTCAGTATTAGGGTTCTTTGAGAATTTAAACCATCTTTCACTATTAGCAATCATTCATAAATCTTAGCCCCTCATTCCAAAAACTAATGCCTATAAATTTTATATATGAGTCTTAACCATATACCATTAAAATCATATGTTCCCATGTATATTTTTGATGAGATAACAAACATAATAATTTTTTTTTTGGGTTGACAACCCTCCATTATGTGCACTCGAGAGACCTCAAAGAAATTTTTCTTGCCTTAACCTTAAAAATTTGACCTAAAATTTTGTAAAAATTATTGAAAAAACATGAAAAACTTATTTAAATTCTCAAAAACCCACACTTGCCTTGGAAACTAATCCTAATATCCCATTAGGCCATACTCTCTCTCTTTGTTTGCTTAGACCTTGACCTATAAACCACATTAGGCCTTGAAACTAACTTTCATGTCTATTTAAAAGATCCCAAAACCTCATATACATTAAATAATTTATCTTACCATTATAAACCAATACAATACATATTTCATGTGTCTTGACAATAGATCATTATGCCTCATTAGGCCAGGTAGGGTTTAGGAATGGTCTAGATGCATACAAAGTCTATAGGTCCTACCCCAGTAGGCTAACCTTGAGACTCTTATGAATTATATAATTATTTAAATACATGATAAAACAACCTCATATAGCCTCTTATTCATCTATTCATCTATTTCATCCTTATACATTCTCACTAGGACTTTACATGCCATGACTAGTGCCATGACTATGCTTCTCAAGCACTAGAAACTTGACTAATGACATTGAAACACACTTTGATGATTATAAAAATAGTTAACATTCCTTAAATGACCTTAAAACAATATAATACCTATACAAAAACCTCTTCATGCTTACCATATACATGTAAATGATATGATTATGCTTATATGGCTAGGCCTCTCAAGACACCTTCAACTCAAGGATTGGTACTCAAATAGGCTTACCTCAATGATGATACCAAAAAAAAATTCATTAGACAACACTCTTATACCACTATAATAACCTTGACAACAACCATCAGAATAATTACTAGGTTTCCTTTAAATTATCTCTCAATAGAAATACATTAGGTTGCCTTCTTGTCACAAGGCTTCTTTATCACATCAAGCACACAAGCTCATATCTAATCGAGCACTCACCATGCATCTTCACCAAATTCACCTTGACATCAACATTTACATCAATGACAACACTTATCAATAAACTCCCCCTTTATCATTTATGGAAAAACATTCTTCAATATGATCACTCTCATCTCCCCCAATATGGTCAATCTTCTTTCATGAATGTTCTTCCCCTTTGACATTAATGACAAAGAGTATTATATAAAATACCATCTAGAATCACACATTATTATAATAGGAGAATAACATAGAGTATGAAACATTATATAAACATACTTTATTTATACCTCTTTCAAATAAACTTAGAACTCAAGTACTCACCTTATTCTTGTCATCACCTAAAAAATTAGGGACTCCCCTTTTGTATTCACAACTTGAGCTCTTCAATTCTTTAAAAAAAAATCTTGGAGCTTATGAAGAACCTAAATAGCTCCCCCTCAAACCAAACATCCATCAAATTTCTACTAACTAAAAAGTGTTTCCATGAAGCCTAATGGATCACCCCTTTCTATAGGGCATTAAAATTGATACAAACTCAGGAGATTCCTAGATCTCCATGTTCTCACAGGATTCAATATCCTTCAATAGCCTTTTAGGCTTGATTGGCACTAGAGGCTTGACCTCTTCATCAGCTATTTTATCATCAATATGAGTTAATAATAGACATTATTGACTAGATTTATCATCTAAAGTATGATTTATCATAGAAAATATTCTATTTAAGCTTCTAGACTGATCATGACTAACCTTTACTATCTTTGGTTTCCACACATTCATTTTCCTTCTCTCTTGCAGTATAAGGGATTTAAATATCTTGTTTTGAATTTATAACCATCTAACTCTATTAGGGAAGAGTATTGAAATGTGTTCCACATTATGAAAACTATATAAAATAACCTCATACATACCTATTGACTCATGTGAACTGTGGTTCCTTCCATAGTCCCACAAGTACTCATTCTTGGAGGGTATTCTACACTCTCTTACTCTAAGACCAAAATGATTGCATACAAAATAGTAATGATTGAATGAATTAGCATACCTCATAGCATTAGGTTATTTTATTGGTCTCTTTATGTTGAATTTCTTGTCTTCAATAGCCTTCTCTTTGAATTAATCTACCTCCTTTTGGTCTTCTTTGAAACCAAGACCTATCTTATCACTTGTATAATTTTGACTACTCAATATACTATTTAGATCCTTATTAATATTTTAAAACTTAATGAAATTATTTAACTTTATAGATGATTGATCTAATTTACCTTTCAAGGATCCATTTAAGTTTCATACCTAGTGCATTCTTTCTCTTTAGCCTTTAGGATTGCACTAATTATCTCCATCTGTGCTTCAATTTTATTGATGATCTCATCATACTCCTTGGATGTGTTACTTAATATCTATTGAAATAAACCAATTTGATCTTCATAGTCCTTAATTAATGATCTTAGTTTATGATTATTCTTTCTTTAGAACTTCAAATCCTCTAATCACTCACTAATTCTACCTCAAGGCTCACTTCAGCTTCTTCTTCATCAACCATAAGGCCTTTACCATTTAAGGAACCCTCATTATCTATTTCTATGTCCATGAATAAGGTTCTATTATTTTCATGTTTAGGTTCATTACTACAATCATCACTATAATATGTACTTGTGTCACTTACATTAGATGAGTAATTGTCTTATTTCGTGTAGAAACTTCTCTTGATTTTGAATGGCCCTTTCCTACCTTCTTACTTCATATTTTATATTCTTATTAGGCTTATAGACCTTCCTAACATCTCCATGATGCTCATCATGCTTAGTTTTATTCTTTTTAGGACACTTGGATGAAAAGTGACCACTCTTACCATAATTAAAACATTTTAAAGGTAATTTACCCTTGTATTTACTAGATCTAAACCTCAACTTCCTAGAAAACATGGATATTAGTTCATCACAATCATCATCTAAACATAAATCACCATTGACATTCTTAGATTTTGAATTCTTATCAAATTTTAGATATGCTTCCTTTTTGAGAGGTCTTCCTTCATTTTTCTAATCTCATGGGTAATCAAGATGCCATGAAGCCCATCCATCTCTAGCTTGTCCAAATCTTGAATTTATTCTACTACAAAAACTTTAGAGTCAAACTTATGATTTAAAAATATCAACACATTTTGAATAAATGTAGACTCTTTCACTTCTTTTCCCAATCCTCTAATGACATTGATAATTTCATCAACCTTCAACAGGTAAGACATAATGGTTTCATCTTTAAACTTTAAAATTGTCTCTGGTGGGTCTACAACATGGACATATTCACCTTGGTGTCTCCTTCATATATAGTCACAAATTTTTTCCATATCTTCTTGGTTGACTCATAATGTATCACCTTCAAACCTCTACCTCTAATAAGCCATATAAAATGGCATTCATTACCTTAAAATTTTTGTCATTTTCCTTCTTTCTTTTTGCATCAATTGGTGGTGTAGGTGGTGGAGTGTATCCATTCATAAATGAATACCATATGTCATGGAATATTTTAATTAGGTATGTCATCATTATTATTATCCAAAAATAATAATTAGTCCTATTTAATAATAGAGCCTTACTGGTAGAGAAACCACCTTGAGCTTGTTGACTAGCCATCCTTGCTTCTAGGATCTCCTTTGGGATATTAGACCTAATTTAAATGAATTACTTTGATACAAAATTTTATAAAAAAAATGACAAATGGAGGGGGTGAATGTTTATTCAAAAATTTTCTTATCAATTTCACTTAAACAATCATGAATCATTCAAACAAGCACATATATCTAGCAAGCATAAGTACCTATCCACAAAATCATAAAACACATAAACACATCACATATGTGGGAAAACCTCAAGATGAAGAAAACCCACTTATATATACAAATGGACTATATTAATATAAGATAAACACAAAATTTAGGTAATCACCAACTTCACATGGAGCACTGACTCCAACTAGTTAAGCACCAACCTAGCTAGGATTTAACAAGCACTAACTTACAAAGAGGCACCAACCCCCTAGATGACTCAAAACCAACTCATACAACTAATTTCTTTGATCACATTCAAAAACCTTATTTCTCAACCAAGTCATTATAAAAACTTAATCATCTCTCCATGCTCTTATCCCTCTCAAACTACCTTCTAGGATTCTTTGCTCAACTAACCCTTTTCTAGACTTAATTAGGTCATATGACCTTGATTTTCATACATAAGACCTATATAAAATCTTAATAATAGTTTATATATGCTCTTAAAATGGTTTAAAATACATACTTATTCTTACCAATCCACTATTTCATTTACTTACTCTCTACACAAATAAATAGACCTAAAACTACCTTGTATTTATACAAACCTCTTATTCATATCCTTCTTGGTCGATAAAACACCCTTAATATATTATTTCAAACATGGAATAAATCTTATTACATATAATAAATATTAATCAAATGTTATTTGAGAATTTTATGTCTAACATACCTCAATTAGGCCTCATTTCATCTTTAGGTCTCATGGAGACCTAATTCCATTAGGTCTAATTTAGAACACGTTACACTTTGCCTTCATTGGAACACTTTAAAACACAAAACACAATATTAAAATATCATATTAAAATAAAATATACCAATTATAATCCTATCTATGCTCTATAGCACTTTTTTATCTCCAACTACCACTTGAAGCACATCATTAGTGTTATTCACAATTAGGACTTCATACACACAAAAAGTTTATCTTGTAAAACTGAGGCATAAAAAGAATTTTTAAAAATAACCATAAAAATAAATAACATATTAAAAAAACTCATGACCTTATATTCATCAAAAAAATCATTAGATTCTTTAATTCAAGTTATACAGACTCAAACTCTTCTCTACAAAATGCTCACTCTAAACTACCAACTAGCCTCAAAACACATTCATGAAAACTTAAACTTATGACACTTTAAAGAACACAATAAAATAATTAAAATTATAATTATACTATAACATCATCAAAACAAACTTCAATAAAAATATAATAATATCTAATGGAAACTATTTATCTTGTAGAACGATTTATTGACCTTTTCTCTCATAGACTAGACTTAACCAAAAAAGCCATTTTGGCTTCAACATTTTAACTACTTTCAATAACTACCAAAACTTATAAAAAATTTTATAGGACATAAAATTACATAAAAACAACACTATGTTAATTACATGCTTCAACTTAGAGCAAAGAGTCTCCAACTCATCACTGCAACTTGCTTACCTAGATCTACTAGTTTCCCTTAAAGAATAGTTATTGTGATAATGACCTTAAACACTTGTATGACCACTTTCAGAGACTTAAAATGCATGTAGATGATTTTATGAGATAATTTTTTATTTTTTAGATAATATTATAACATGTTCAAATGACAAATATTAGTCTTGCAGACTAATCTCATGACGTCATTGTACATTGACCTCATTAAGCCATACAAGTCAATTTGTAAGAAAACTTTTCACTAAATTTATTAACCTCCAAAAATTATGCTAGAAATGAAAATATATTAAAGTTACTTAATAACACCACCATGCACTTTGATTCATCCCAATTTCATGATAACCCATTCCTAAACATCTTCTCACTAATGTATGGGTTTCTAGCTATTTCCACCATTAGACCTATCAGCAACTAGCTAACTTAGATGAAAAATTTACCATTATTAAGGAATTTAACTTGTCCATAAACCATGATGGACACAAAATAAAATTCTTAAAATTTTTCCTCCATCTATTTATAGCTTTGACTTGGTCAAATTTGACTACTACAATAAATCTATGATAAATAAGGCCTTTCCTATAGGGTCCACTCACTCACCTAAAGACTCAATCACACCTATATATTACTAGGAGAGTTTAATACAACATAAAATAAATAAAATATACATACCAATCCATTATGAGCACTTTATAGCAACTTATTTCATATTGGTTCACTATTAGGGTTCTTTGAGGGTTTAAACCATCTTCCACTGTTAGCAATCATTCATAAATATTATCACCTCATTCCAAAAACTAATTCTTAGAAATTTTATAAAGGACACTTTATAATCTATAATTAATATCATAATTTCACATACAAAGGTTTTATGGGCTAACAAACACAAGAAAATCCTTCTTGAGTTGAGAACCCTCCATTTTGTGCACTCGAGAGACCTCAAAACACTTTTTCTTGCCTTAACCTTCAAAATTTGACCTAAAAATTGGTCAAAATTATTGAAAGAACATGACACACTTATTTAAATGTTTTAATACTCACACTTTCCTTGGAAACTAATCCTGACACCCCATTAGGCCATACTCTCTCTCTCTTTGCTTGCTTAGACATTGACCTATAAACCACATTAGGCCTTGAAAATAACCTTCATTCCTATTTAAAAGTTTTAAAGACATAATATACATTTAATACAACCTATTACCATGTTTAACCACTTCCATAAATCTTTAATGTGTATTGACAATAAATCATGATGCCCCATTAGGTGAGGCAAGGTCTAGGAGTGGTCTGGATGTAGACTAGATCTATAGGCCCTACCCATGTAGGCTCAACTTAAAACTATTATTAATGCTCCAATTCAGCCTATTATTCCTTGTTCATCCATTTCACTAAGACACCATGCTCAAACCTTCTCACTAGGACTTTACATGCCATGACTAGGCTTTTCAAGCACTTGAAACTTGACAATTGATCTTAAAACAATCTTTGATGCTTTGACACCTTGATCAAATGCCTTACATGTTCCCCAAATAATGTCATACCTCTGTACAAACATATTTATTTTCACCATGCACATTCACATGATATGACTATTCTTGTTATGACTAGGCTTCTCAAGACACCTTATACTCAAGGACTGGGACTCAGATAGGCTTATCTCAATGATTCTACCAAACAAGAATATTAATCAGACAACAATCTTATACCACTTCAATAAACTTGACAATAACCAATTTTTTTTATTAGGTTCCCTTAAAATTCTCTCTCAATATAAAGATGTTACGTTGCCTTCTTGTCATATGTATTCTTTATCACATCAAGCACACAAGCTCATATCTCAAAAAAAATTCACCATGGATATTTACTAGATGCACCTTGATATCAATGACATCAAAATTGAAATCAATGACAACACTTGTCAATGATTAACATCCATCATTATTAATTTTTATTCATATATTTATTTTGATCCTCAAATTATTTAGGTGTTTTCTTATAAATATAAGACAATGGTTGAGAGTAGTTCTTTCATTTAAACTCAATAATATTCTCTTGTGGTAAAATTATAATAATCTATCTACATACACTCATCCACATTTTCCCTTATCTTATGATTATGTTTCATACCTACCTAACATTGCACCAACTTACCTTACACATTTTTATTATTGGATAAACCTAATCATTAATTTCCATGATTTTCTATTTTTCACATTCCTTTTATGATAATTTCCATGATTTCCTATTTTTCACATTCCTTTTGGGCTCACCAAGGTTGGTTTTGGGATTTCATTATTTTATAATGTGCAACTCTAGGAGTCTTTTGGGACCATGGTCTTTGGGTTCTCCTTATTACTAGATAAGTGTATGTTTTCTTGTGATAGTTATCTTTAGTACCCATATTTGGCTATTTTAAATTTGTATGGAAAAGGAAAATAGATAAAGATAAAAGAGATAAAACTCAAAACATAATAAAATTCAATTTCAAAAATAAAATTACATCTTAATGTTAGATCATACTAAAAGATATGATATTTTTGACATGTCCTATATCACCCCAACCCTAGATCACACTAGGGTTCACATTTTCAATAGTTACTTAATCTTAATTTATAACTTATTACTATGATTATCATGATGGAATCCCTCTTTCACTTCATAATGCAAATCCTTGTACATAACATATTTATTACCAACTATTTAAAGAAAAGTTCAAATGTATGTTACTCCTATCATGGATTCGGCTTGAGCTAAGCTTGTTTTACATATTGGTCCTCCATAATGTTAGTGCCATTTTTCTATGGATCAATTTTATATGGCTCAATTTGAGTTACCTCCAGTTACTACTAAATGATAGTGGGCTCAGAGGGCTCAGAGGGCTCTTTTTTCTACTTCCACCTAGATCACTTGATTATCTATGTTCCCATCCTACCTCTACTACTTGCCCATGACAAATAGTATATCTATTAGTTTGAGATGTCACTAGGTATAATAGGGTACCTCCTCAACCTACAAAGGAGTATCATAACCCTACCATGCCTCCTCATCCCTAGTACACTACAATGGGACCCTAAGATTAATAGAGAGAATTTTATATATTGGATCAATTGAGAAATACACTAACCAAAATATCTATATTGGAATTACTTCAAAAAGCAATAATTTTAAAATATAATCTATTTAAAACACTTAATCACACACCTATGCCTCATGATATTGAGACATCCTATTTTGCATATAAAATGAATACTATAAAGGATGTGTAAGATGTGATATCCTTTTCCAATGAGGACTTGCCTTTATATTCAGTAATTGATCATAATTTTCTACTTTTATTACAAGCTCAAATCAATAACACAACTATTAAATGAGTTATCATTGACTATGGATTAGAACTTAATATATCTAACTTCACATTTCTACAAACCATGGGGGTTGATATAGAATCTATTCAAAACACATAATGATATCTTAGGGTTTGATGACATTCCTAGATAGACATTGGGCTCAATCACATTGGACATTAAAATGAGACCAAAAACACTACATACACACTTTCAAGTCATTCCAAACCATTTAAATTATAACTTGATACTTGAGATACCTTGGATACATGCTATGGAAGATATATCATCCACTCTTCATAGATGTGTAAAATTTTTGCGTGATGGGTCCCTATACACATTTTTAGTAGATAATCAACCATTTATATATTTAAAACTCACTAATCCTCCTACAATGAGTCCATCATCTCATGGGACACCTCATATTCTCATAAAATTCCCACCTCATAATATTTCCATTGATCATATGAGGTGGGGAAGTCTATCAATATTTCTCATATACCATCTCCAAATCTTGCTACAATATAGTTACCTTCATCAATGATAGAGGAATAACATTTTCTAGCGTAGTTACCCTCACCAATGATATAGGACCAACATATAACACTAAATACATCCTCACCAAAGAAAGATGATGATATTTTTACATCCCAATTACCACTACTTGTTAATTTAGAAGAGTCTTTCATTTATAACTCTGACATAGATTTAGAGACCATTACAAAGGATGATCAACTACCTATATATATTGATGACTATTTATGTGGATTGAGTTTTACACTAGTGGGCCTATGATAGTATATAGATAATTCAAAGGCACTTATACCTCACCCTATACCAATAACACCACTTGTTAATGATCCTATGGATATGGGATCTCATACTCTAATATAATCAATAAAAAATCCCTTTATCCATTCAGTACATATGGTCACATCCATGGATATCAATTCAATCATACATATTTAGGCAAGGAATTCACAAGAAAAATTATACCAAATATTATGGATATTATTTGATAGAGGATTGATTATATTATCCACATTCTAAAATATATTAGTTATAAAAATGTCACCACAAGAAGGCCAAGCCTTTTTCCACTTTCATAGACTCACATGACATGATACAGACACAAGCTCAACATTGTAACATAAACTAAATAAATTTAAGGCTAAGGGCACTATAAATATCATACAACATCCACCTCCATAGGTGTCACCACCATCAGTGATACGATCTCCTTCACAAATATAAGAACCATGATAGAATTGTCACTAAGACATATATTCACGACATGATCCATTAACTATAGACTTGCACTTTGGCACTTGTACACCACATTGGTTATTAGGATATTGAGATACAACATGATATACAATGTCAAGATTCCATTGGGAACATTACATTACTAGTTTCATGTGGCCTTAAGGTGGCCAATGCATTATTCTTCATTTTGAGTAGGGACACTTATATACAATTTAGACTTGGTAGTACATGGTTATAAGGTATGGATGCCATAGTTGATTGGTTAGATAGATGTTTGACATTCACTCATGATGGACACATGGTTCACATATTATATGAAAATATAGATGAGAACCACAAGTTTCACATAGATAATCTATGGTATAATGTGGTTTACCCTAGGATATGTGAGATGCATATTACATAGTTGAATGGCATGCCATTTGAATGTATAAACTCTAGACTCATGCTAAGGATAAGACTCCATTGATACACACATATTAGTATGATGACCATGATGATGATGACCTATTAGAGTTTGGATTATTTTAGTATCTGACACTAAATGATCTTCTAGTAGATCCATAATTTGATTTGATTATCAACATCCCATGAATGTGCTCTTAGGTCTATAGAAACATTACACTTTAATTCTATACTATTTCATTTACATTTCTATTATTTACTTATACACACTTTATTCTCTCTTAATCATTATATGTAGTTTATTTTAATTTACTTGTACATATATTATATCTAAAAAATAAAAAAATAATATAACATGTAAAAACATAAAAACATTCAAATATTACTCAAAAAATAAAACTTTTCTAGATTATATTCATTTCTATGTTGACATTTCTTACACTTGATAAATATTACATATGTTATCTATCTTACTATAGTCAATTTTATCATGCATATATGCTTCAATTTTTATTATCAAGTTCTTAAAAATTACATAGATGAATTTATTCCACTACAGTGATCCAAACTTTATATCATTTACCCACATGAAGCATACAAACTAATCTAGGTTTATTCATTTGATACATCGACCCAATCGGGGGAATCTCATACATAGTTACTATTACCAAATTATATCCTTTCATTTTATAAATTCTAGTTTATGAATTGATATATCTTAATATGGATCATTTATAATCTTGCAAATATTTTTTTGCTAATTATCACTAGTTAGACTCATTATATGTATATCCTAGCATTTACATAGATTTGTACTACATAGTTATACATGGTTTCATTTATAGCTTTCATAGTTTAGATTTGATTATGTTTCCTATGCTTCTTCCATTTCAAGGGTATTTTAATGTGAAATTTATCTTTTTATCTATGCCACTTCTACGTTTATATGCCTTGGACATGTGCCCATGTCCCATGTGTGTTTTTTCTTGATTATATATGCAACCATTTAAACATGTCCTTCTATGTGGAGCTAAGCCTAAATTGCTTGTTGATTGCATATATGGACATTTAAACATGTCCTTTTATGTATTCAATTTTAGATTTAGTGACATGTGCATGTGTCCCTTCTATTATGGTCCCTTGGCCTAATTTTACATGTCTCGTGTGTTTTGTATGTATGCTTTCTTATATGTATCTTCACCATGACACTTGTATTTTATTATTACATACACCAATTTTTTATGCTATGAGGGACCTCATGATGGACAACATACCCCATGTCCCTAGGTAGCTACTTAGATTTATTATTATACACATTGATTACATCTATCTTGACACTCGTGTGCAATGCTAGATACAACGTACATCTTACACTACATACTTATGCTCATACATCCTAATGTTATGTTTGAACATTGAATTGGAATATCACATAATTATCATATATGCTCTAGCTAACACATTTTACAGAGTTATTTTATTTTAAAGATAGTTCTTACATAGGTTTCACAACTACCCTTAAAAGAGGGGACATTCATTAGTGGCTAACATAGAGATGAGGCTCTTACATTGTTATTCACATATCATTTTCAATACATAGAATCAATTTTAGAAATCACACATAAGAAAAAATAAGGACTCAAAAAGTAGTTCAGTCACCAAGATTTTAGACCAAACAAAAATTATCACCCCGATTGGGACACTAGTGCCATTGGGTATTACTGTCCACTACATGGTGATACTATATAGTATCCCCAACTTTCGGGTAGTCTAGATTAGCTAGAATAGTAATCTAGGTATAATAAATATTTGCATAGATATAGTCACAAGTTTGATAGCTATGTTTAGATTTTGATTAGATGCACTCATTTTATCTCAAATTCATACAATTTTCTCATATTGGGGCTATCATGTGTGGCATGATCACTCCCACATTCAATTTATATACATAGATACACTTATTACATACTCAATCTAGAATCAATATACTCAAATATTAGATTGGGGCCATGTGCATGGCACATAGTTTACATATGCTTATTTTACACATATTTTGATCACATGGAATGGATAATTCCATGTCATTATCTACATCATACACACTTGATATCTAGTTTCATGCCTTAGTCCATATATAGTGGTTGGCATTCCCAAAGGGTTTAGATATACCTAATGTACTTGAAAGGTCATGGAGCTGACATACCCAATTAGATATATCGAGTTAGATACTTTTAACACTTTGTGAAGTTTAGTTTTAGATTCATCTACTACACATAAGTTGGCAATGATGGAGTCATATCATACATGAGTTCTTGAGACACCCACATGATAGGGTTAGACACATTAATTTAAGATATTCATAGGCCATGATCCATTAAAAAGGGGTGGAAAATGATGGAGTTAAAATTGGATTGAGTTCTTGAGCCCCTTATATATGAGGATTGAGTAAGCTATTATCTTAGTCCAAGATATTCAATGATTTGATCACTATGTTCACTCACACACACATGTTATCACTAAGTTCATTCAATAATTCATGTACCCAGTGAGGTGTATTCATTCCTTTTCTCTTTCCTATCTCTTTACTCAACTCTACTCAGTTACTTTATTTGCATAGTCTTTTGCTTTTGATAATATCTTAAGTAAAACTTGATTTTTGTATGTTTCACATATGAAGACCCAAATTCACCTACTTAGACTAAGATATATGGGCTTCACTTCCCAGGTAAGTTTAGGTATGATTATTTTTCCTTTATATAAATCATTTTATTTTTTTGAATTTATAGCATAAAGGGGAGGAAAATGTAATCACATAAAAGTGGTATTTGGATGCTAAGAGTGTTAATTGAGATGTCCTATTTCTATCTTAATCCTAAATCTATCCTAAAGCCTTTATGACAATTTTTCAACCATTGTGTCACTGAAAAACATATTTTACCATCTCAAACACATCTCTAGAATAACATTCCTAGATCCTAACCCATTATGTCTAGCGGCCTACCAACTGAATACTAGTGCCACAGTAAGGACACTAGAGCCACATGGTGCTATTGTCCCTTACCAAAAATCTCTCAAATGGATATATTTTTAAATGTGTGCCCCTCATAAGGTCAATCTAATTACATTTATTATACACACAAACTGTATATCACTATAAATATAAGATTATTAGACCTCTATCCACTAGATGGAAAATATATGTAAAAAGTATATTCAAATAAAAAAAATTTGAGAAAAATAAAGGTTATTAATCCCTATTCTACCCTAATTATGCATAATACCATCTATATCTAACCTAAGCCCAGATTTCAAAGATTTCTAATCTCAAGCACACTCAAGGCATTCAAGACCACTATCATTATATAATCTATTTACACTTGCACTGAACACTAGGTGGGATAATTACATCAAGTTTTTTTGATGTAGTTTTGATCCACACCAATTCATAATGAGGTAGACTCTAACATTTTATGATCTCAATGGAGGAAAAATCCACTCCAAGGCACGAGTTGTAGGTATGTGGTTTGAAAAACCAGGTGATGGAATACTATGAAGAGCATGTAGGTTGTTAAAAAGGACTATATATGGATGGATGATATATAAAAGAGATTTAAAAAGCTAGGTGAGTTGGAAAATGGGTGGATACTAATCTAAATTGGGTAGATCTCCAAAATAAACTCAAAAATAGGGGCAAGGGTAGAGTATATAATAAAGACTTTATGGTATCAAGGGATTACCACTCAAGCTTGATTCTTCATGGATAAGTGATTTTAGAACAAGTGTTTATTTCTATTATTTTCTACATACACATATAAAAATATGGTCAAGTACTCTCAGATAGTTTGATATAGGAAAATTAGAGGTCTACGCCAAAGTTTGCTCTTTTCGGAGTAACTATTGCACACCTATAATTATGAGATTATAACTTGAACAAGAGAGGTATATGGTATACTATTGCACACATAAAGAATATAATATCATTGAAAACATATCTACACACTTAGAAAGATGAGATAATCAACCTACTTATAAAAAATCAATATAATTGTTAATTCTTCAATATCTATTACACATCTAAAATCAACAAATTAATCATAAAAAGAAGAATTCTTCATAGCTATTACACACTTATAATTACTTAATCAAACAAACAAAAAGATAAAACCTAATTACATATAATTTATAGAGAAAATAAGCAACCACATGTGGGTCAATCAAAAATTGATTTGCTTCTATATTGAATTTTTTAACCCTTGAAAATGAGGGTTACATATGTTTATATAGAATTGTGGAGGGGTCACCTCATCCCTAAAGTGCATGAAAATTTGTAATTAAATGGCATAATTATAACCTTAATTCTATCTCTAACTTCAAAATTATATGTAATGTATATGTATACTTATCTTACAATTGTTAAAAATAAAGTTTGCCTTTATAATATGATGTAACATGTGCATGCTTACAAACAATTTAGGTAACTTTCATACTTAAGATCTAATAAAATACACTATGAGTTTAAAAATAACACCTTTGTATTGATACATAAAAAATTGGAATTTGAACTAAGGATGGGTGGATGTTTGCATTGATGCACTAATTATGGGAGTCACTATTGTAGATACTTGTGCTGAACTAGAAGTTGTAACATTAGTCTTCTTCTTTTCCTCAAACTTTAGATAATACTTGTATCCCACATCATGTTGTTATCTGATGATGTATAAGTTGAGTAATGAGGGTATATACACCTTATTAACTTGTTCAAGGATCTTTTAATGATTTTCCTTTGTATTATATAAGTTGATCTTAAAGATTTCAACTTCTATCACCTTGTTTCTAGCAAAACTCAACTCAACTTTAATGTCTTCAAGTACTAATCCCTAAAGACTTTGTTTGAAATTTTTAGATGCTTATTAAAGGAGTTGATCAAAATTGATTCTACTAATAAGCTTTCCTATAACATTCCTTAAATTTGATAATTTTAGTTATTCAAGGATCTACAAAATAAGATCTTCATGTTCTTTATATTTGGGCATTACTACCCTAGCTAATGTAATCCACTCTCTAGCCTCCTAAGTTGTAATCACTACCAAATTTAGGGTGTTTGAAGCCTCCAACGGTGTCATCAAATCAAGATGGATATACACCTTATTATTAGTATAAAAAATCAATAAAATTAATTTATTTTCATCCCATTTCAAATAATTAAATAATTTGTGAGTCTTTATAATATGGGGAGCAAATTCTACCCTCATTATCTCAATGGCCTCTAGAGTATTATACAATTTTGATATAGCTTGATAAAATTTGGTCTTAATACCTTGAGGAATATGGACTATTTATTTATTTCCTTTATTTTCTCTAATTCCTTCTCTATCTCCTACCTAATCATCTCTATCCACTCGTGTAATGTTATCATAGCATTCTTGTGAGTCTCTACAATATGGGGAGCCAATTCTACCCTCATTATTTCAATGGCCTCTAGAGTATTATACAATTTTGATATATCCTAATAAAATTTGGTCTTAATACCTTGAGGGATATCGACTATTTGTTTATTTCCTTTATTTTCTCTAATTCCTTCTCTAGCTCCTACCTAGTCATCTCTATCCCCTCGTGTAATGTTATCATAGCATTCTTGTGAGTTTTATGAAAGGACTTGAAGTCCTATATATATGAGGACTACCCCAGTGATCTGTTATTCCTTTTGGACAAGGAAAATACTTCTATTCTCTATTTAATAATGATATCCCTCCCATCTTCATCCTCTAATTTCCTCTTCCTAACCCTTTGTATGCTTTCTGAGGGATTATCAAATAAGGAGGTTAGTGATGGAAATTATGTGACTTTAAAATAAGGCTTTTGGGAAGCCTTCGATCTGAAATCAACTACCCATAATGGGATAACTAGCTAGGTTGGGTTTATTAACTATGTATCCTTTGTTTTAGCTTATATTTATTGATCTTATTCTGATTATTTTGAGCTCCTTTGAGTGTTGAGTCAAGAAGGGCCATATGATTTTGGACCAATTTTTACCTCCATATTGGGGGAGTGGGTGGACCATATATACTTATTTTCACCTCTTAGCTTTCCCAAAGGATGTAACAGTAGTATCTTAGAAAGAGATAGTGGAAGGCATTGTTAGGTTGATCTAAGTGGATGAAACATAGAGTTGTGAGTTGGCCAATGCTATTTCAATCTTTTTAGAGATTCTTTTTTTGGTCTTAGGTTGGACTGTAGAAGTCTCGAAGGGAATTTTAGTAGTGGTGGTAATAATGATATGGCTAGAATTGTGGGAGAAATTTAAACATCAAGGGTAGAGGTAACATCCTCAAATTTTAGATTAATTAAAGGTGTTTTCAAGACAACATTGATGATAACTAAACTGAAAATGGGGATAAAAGAGAAAACTTGGGAAGAAGGGATAGAAGGTTAAGCCTTTTTACTTGATTTTTCATCTTTCATTGATGACTTCCCTTTATCAGTTGTAAGGCATGGTACCTTTTCTCTTCCTAATTATTCCTCATCCTCTAATTATTACTCTATTGGTAACTATTAAGGAATTTAATATCTGCATATTTGGTTGATTAGTCATTGGGTTCTCTATGAGGGGATAATCCGTTAGCTTCTTCTTATAGTAAATATTAGCTTTAGTAGCTGAGGAGGAACCTTGCTAAATTGGGGTAGTAATAACCTTTTTAGCTATAGATGTATGCACATGCAATATAGCTAGGTGATCATATCCTTATACATTAGAGGATTACAAGTCAATTGGATCCTCTTAAGCTCATTTGTGCTTAATTTCACTCATACTAGACTCTTTCTTCACAATATTTAATATTTGGGGAGCTTCTTGAAAAGGCTCCCCTTGTTCCTCTATTTATTGTTAGGATAAATTACCCCATAATTCTGAAGTAGACTATCTTGTAGGGGGTGGAAGACTTGTATGCATCTCTTACACTAAAATTGAAGGTTCTCCCTGAATTAGCTTAAAATTATCCTCTTTAATCCCTATAATTTGTTCCCTTTCTATGAGTTGGGCATCATCATTTGTATTTAAGAACAAAAAGTCATGGTCATATGGAAGATGTTGGCATAAAATAACAAATCCCTAGATATGCTTTTGAGTTCAACCATGAAGATCCTAATCTCTATGAGGTATGGTGGCCAATTGATAGTGCTTCCTTTTATTTCCCACATCTATGAAATGATACATCATTATATAACACATTCTACCTATTATCAAGTGGGATCCATAAAATGTGCTTTTACTTTGCTTTATCAAATCCTATTGTACAATCCACTAGAACTAAAATTAAATTTATTTTTATATGAGATTATACACCATGTACTTGGGGAGGTGTATTGGGTTGACCTTATGTTTGGAGACCATAATTACCATATAGTCTGGGTATAGATAGTAGTCACCCTGAGGAGCCAATGTATCTATTATAGTCTTTGATATCTAGGGTAGTGGGGCCTCATGGATAGCCTACCGTATTGAGGATATACAACCTCTATAATTTATGTCATATTCTTAGTATATGTGTATATGTGCATGAATTGAAAATAATCATAAATTTGATTCTTTATACAATCCATGGCTAGGATTAAAAGCTCCATAAATTCCCTATGCAGTGTGCCCATTATTGCATAGAGAATGTATGACATCATATAAAAATGGCCTAATGAGTTGATAATTTTGACTTTATATATAAATTTCTCCCTTATCTTGAAGTTGATAATCTTCCCTAGGGAAAAAGTCATGTTGGAGGTCATCAACATATCTAGTAGTGGTACCCAATCTAGGTGGATAAAATGGATACTTGGCATGCCATATAATTTATTTAATAGGGCCATCCTGATGTGGAACCCCATTATAAATTTTATATTAAGGGTGGGGTTTTTTCCCTTTAGGACTATATATTCCCAAATAAGAATCCATGAGCTTAGAAATTTCTCAATTAAATTATGCTTGTTCGATGTTACCACCCTGTGCTTATCAAATATGGCATCTGGAATTGGTAAAGATAAGTACCTTTAAAAATCATAACTAGAGATGAAATCCATGATCATCTAGTTATCCATGTGATTTCAAGAAGGCATCTTGTGTCACCTTATTGGAAAATAACAAGTCGCATAGTAGTTCGATGGAGGGCGTAACTTTAGGCTTGGTTCCTATAAAATGTAGTCCTTGTCTCTTTAGAGAGAGTAGGTCTATCACCAATTGGAATTGCATTGGGGATAAATATATTTCATGAGAAAATGCATTGATAACATTAATTTCATCTAAAAATTATGAGTAGTTGTCATACCTATCAATGAATATTGTTACATTGAACACCATATTTGTATACCCTATAAAATCCTTAATGGAGAATTGGGATGGTGGTGGTACTCCTCTGAAGCTCTAGGATGATGAATCCATTTTAATTTTTTAGTTTTCTCAAAGTTAGTTTCATATACTATTAAAATTCCTTTCCACTAATTAATTCTTTGTAATGTTCTAGTATGTGGCTAGGGATTTGTTTATAGAGTAGCAAGTGAGCTCAAATTTTAATTGTGATTAAATGAATGCATTGATAGTTGTAGGTCATTGATATAGCCATTTGCATTCAGTCCTAATTTTTGTGATTTTAATGTCTAATATTCATATACTTTATTTAATTTCATAATTCAATTATCATTATTTTAGTTAGATGGGAAGCCACATCTTTACATTAATTAGCAAGTGTTATGAAGTAGTCCCACTTTGCTAGCTAAGTCTAGTAAGATTTCAATAGTTGGGAATGTTGGGATCGAGCCAATACTTTTTACCAAATGAAGGATCTAAATACAAACCCTGAATAAAACCTTTAAAGGTGGGAAACCCCAAAAATAAGTCATGAACAAACATTTGATGAACAAATTCTAAACAAAACCTTCAAAGTATAAAAAGCTGACAAAGACTTCCAAACAAATTATTAGATGAAAAGTTCCCAAATAAAAGTTTTGATGAAAATATCTGATGAATAAATTATTTAAACTTAAGTTCCAAATACATCCTTCAAACAAAACCTTTGAACAAAACATTTGAATTGAAAAAATATGACGAACACTATTTCAAAAAAATTGTCCAATGAAAAAGTCTTGAACAATTTCATCGATGAAAAAAATTCTAAAATTAAGTACTAACCAAAAATATCCAAAATTAAATACTAAAAATATGTTTGAATACCAAAAATCCTAAACAAAATAGTTTTTAATAAAACCAAGTCCCAAATCTTGCATAGTACAAAACTCCCAAAAGGCATTAATAAGTTAGTCTAAAATGTAAAATATCATTGTTTGTACTTCCAAGTGTTGAGATTAAGGAGAAATCTGATAAGAATCCCATAGATATGCAAAGGAAAACTTAAAAAACAAGGAAAAATAGCAAAAATTTGGTCCCCATTTCTTCTTAAAGAAAAGGGGAATGTTGGGTATAATAAATGAAGACTTACAGGGGGAATACTTTTAAGTATTCAAGAGCTTAGAACTTTGCCTAGCAATTTCAAATTAGACATGAACCATGCCATAAAAATATTTGAATCAAAGATATGAAAGAGAATCCAAACTACCTCATAAAAACATACTTTCCTTCACATCCATGGATCTGTGTGTGCTAAAGTGACATTATTTAATCCTTGTTATGAGGATTTTTATAAAGACTTGGAGTAGCTATAGGTTTTCATCTAGTTCTCTTAAATCTTATCAAATAATGGAAGCTCAAGCATTAATGTATATAAATCTATGTATCCATATCCCTAACAAAGATATATTTAGGTTCCTTCTCTCCACTTCCTTCATGGTGTGTGGTACATTTACCTTATTTAATCATGTGAGCCTTTGATCACCTTTTGATTTTTTTTGGTTTTATTGATCACTCTTCTTTTTTACACATTGGTTATTTTATCTTATTTATTTTTTTAGTTATTTAAAAGGAAGGAGAGCTGAAAACGTTGTGAGATAATGTAGCTATAAAACAAATCATTCACTAGAACATCCCTGCTAGCTACATCCACACTAGTGATTATCACCTCCAAACAAGTATTTATATGAAAAGTGTGTTTGTTCCAATGGAGTGAGAAAATTTTCTAAATTTATATGAAGTATTCAAGATCAACTTTCACATACCTAGTATAAATATTCATTTATGACACAACATTGAATGACTATCATTACATACCCAAATCATAAAGATCTTAAACATAAAAGTGTAACATGTTTGTGAATAAATCCCAAATGGTGACTCTCTTTATAGTTTCCCTTTCCAGCATATATCAATCTAAACATGAAATAGGGGTCTAACTAGTAAGATGTTATTTTTTTTATGTCAAGATAAACTAATTTATATTTTCATAGGAAATAATAAAATGTCTAACCTAGAAGCAAGAAACAAAACTAGAAAGTGAGAAACTGAACTAGAAAGTAGGAAACTAAACTAGTACTTCCTATATTGTTCTTTCTTCATCAATCAAGGATAAATTCAGATGGTAAAGCCATGAAGTAATGTTTCAAAAACTACCTATTAACTGGATATCTATGTTTACCACCATGAAGGTCCCTTAAATGAAATGCATTGTTGCCTAGGATATTTAAAATATGTTATGGTCCAATCCACAATGGGGAAAATTTATCATGCCACTCTTTATTTTCATGGGATTTATCCCACAAAACCATTAAATTAGAGATCCTAAATGCTTTGAATTTTTCCCTCTTATCTAACCATGTTTTGACTACATCTTTATGTTTATTGAAAGTCTATAAGGCCTTAATCCTTGAGTTTTCCATATCTATTCTATCCAATAATTATGATTCTACTTTGTCTTTTGGTTATATATATTCCTACATGAATTGATAGGTTATAAACTTCAACAATATTGGGAATACTAACCATCATTCATACACCAAGAAATAGGGTGAGGCCTTGAGGTCCTACTTATATCTTATTTGGTCTACCCAAACAATGTACTTAAGAATATTATGCCAATCCCTAGGCTTATACCCAACCAATTTATTAATTCCATCTATCAGGTTCTTATTTATTAATTTGGCTAATCCATTTTCCTAAGGATAGTGGTTAGAATATGATCTGATAGTGATTTGATTATCATGAGCCCATTTAGTAAATTCAAATGATATGAATGTTGGCCCATTGTCACAAACTAGAGAGATGGGAGTGTCAAATCTAGTTGTGATGTGTTCTTCTAAGAAGATAATCACATCTTGTGCTCTATGATTCTTTGTGTCCACTACCTTAACCCATAGGGTGCAATAATATATGGTAGTGAGTACAAAATCATGACCTACTAAGTAGTTTGGGTTAATGATGCCAATGAATTCCAAACCCCACTAGGCAAATGAAATTCCCTTAGCAATAGGTTTTTGATAATTTATTCCCATTATCAGAATATCCCTAAAGTTCTAGGTGGATTGGGGATCATAATATTTTAGGATGGAATTGGTGGTGTCAACCTATACGGTTTCTATTTTTTTCATCTTGTCTCTTGCAAAATATAAGAGATTGCCTTTTAATCTACCAAAAGAAGCAATCTATCCTTTAATTAGATCATGAATTAAAAAATGAATGTACTTCTCTTTTTACTAAATCTTGTCATTCATGACATGTCCTTATATGGGCATGGGCATCCATGAAGACTATTGGCTAATAATAACCCATTCTTAGGATTTTGTGAGCTGTGGTGTTCCCAGATGGAAGACCACTATCTATATTTTGGTCTAGGTTTTCTATAATATCTTAATCCTCTTATGTTGATACACATCTAATGTAGATGCATTTATAATTTATCCTATAAATAAATCCTTTACTAATCATGTACTGAGTGGCTTTGAGTCTCAAAACTCTTTTATTCTTGATTGAATTCTCAAAGACAAGTACGTATAAGAAGATATTGAATTATGTCAGTATACCATTCCCCTCTAGATACTTGGGCTTTACATATATCTTCAATATTAATGCATTGGCTAGACTCAATCATGATTTGGATTATGCCTTGACCTTGAATGATTTTAGCAGGCTTGATTTCTTATCAAATTCTTGAAACTTTTCCATCCATTTACCTCTACATTCTCCCAATTTATTTTTTGACAAGGTAAACTTGACATTAGGGTTAGGTATAGTGGATATAGTCATATTTATCAAGATATAGTGACATAATTTATTCATCACTTTCACAAGAGGAAAAATATGCTTATCTATCATGGAATAACTAAGCTTTTCATCCATCAATTTCTTGTTCATTAATACAATGGGATTCTTAGTCTCATCTTTCTTTTATGCTATGACAACAATAATTATATGTTCTAAAGCAAATGAGTATAATTATAAGTCCTTTGTGAAATCTATGTGAATTAGTGTTGGGGCCTATGATATAGAATATTTGATGTATCGAAAAGACTTCTAGGCCTTAGTTATCCATTCTACTTTAGCATCCTATTTGAGCATTGTATTCAGAGGTCTCATATTTTTTGTAAATCCTGAGATGAACTTCCTTAAAAAATTAATTTTCCAAAAGATATAATTTAGATTATTCTTTTCATTTGGTGGTAAAATCTTTGAAATCCCATGGACTCTATATGGATCAATGATGATCCCTTCTTTAGTAATGATATGTCCCTAAAGTTTTATCTCAATAACTCCAAATATGCTCTTCTCTAGGTTTAGTGAGATGCCAAACCTTTGACATATTTCAAAGATTGACTATAGATGGCATACATGATCATTCCTATTCTTGGATAAAATAATGAGGTCATCCATATATATTATTGTAAATTTACTTATTAATCCCTGAAATTCATGATCCATTACTTATTGAAATGTGGCTCCTATATTTATTAGGCCAAAAGATATCCTCTTATATATATATAGGTACCCCACTTTTTCATAAATTTAGGTTTCCTTATATCTTCTAATTATACTAGCACTTAGTTATAACCTAAAATTTCATCCAATAAGGACATCATTTCAGGGCCACTGACTATCTAAATAACCTCATCTAGAGAGGGTAATGGATAGTTGTATTTCTTAGAATATTTGTTCAAGTTTATACAATCAACACATAATCTAATCTCTCCATTATAATTTCTAATTGGGACTAAATTGGACACCTATGTATAATTCTTGATTAGGAAGACTATCATTGCACTTAACAAATTTTCTACTTCTCTTTGAATGAGGGGTTCCAAGATAGGGTTCACTAGTCTCTATCTTTGTCTAAATGTCTTGTGGTCTAGTTTTAGTGGAATTATATGGGTAATGAACTTTGGGTCATATAACTTCAAGTCCTCATACATCCATGTAAGTATGTATTTATATTAGGTGAGTAAATTCTTCACCTATTGCCTTTATTTTGGAGTGCAACTAAGGCCAATGTTGATGTAGTATGGGTTACTCTCATCCCCAAAATTCTCCCTTTGTAAGTTAGACTCATTAACCTTAGTTTTTTTTTGTTATTGAGCATGGGGATCTAGATAAAATGATCTTCATAAGGAAACCAAACTAGTTGGGAGATGATTTTATTTGAGTTGGATGACACCTTCCTCATCAGACTCCTCTTGGTAGAGATAATTAGCTTATTTATCAAAAATTATTTGGGACTCAAATTATCTTGAGTTGGTTAGAAATTGAATGATCTATTGATCATAATCAAAGTTATGGAAGTTATCTACATTATTAGGAATATAATTACAAGCTATTATCTCAATGGTTAATTTGTTTACCTAAGATTCTTGAAGAGGCTCCAAATTGGTGGAAAAAGTAGTTAGTGAATCTACATCTTGGTTTTGTTCCCTAAGAATAGCCACTATATTGAAAGCCTCAAATCTCTCCCTTAAATACCATGCTCTATGTTTAAATATTTTTAAATATTATAACTTATACTAGTATTTGTTTCTAACCTAATTAACTACCAGCTCTGAATCCCTATATACTAATAATTACTTGACATTATTTTTGAGTGCAAAGTGTAAAACCAAAATCAATGCTTCATATTTAGACCTATTACTAGTGTAAGGGAACTCTAATTTGTATGATTTAAAGAACTTATTCCATTTTGGATCAATAAATTCAATTCCTATGTTTGATCCCTATTTGGATATGGATTTGTTAAAGTGAAGAGTCTATAGCTAGGTAGAGCCATAGGATTCTAGTTATTATATTTCATTTGGTGTAGTGAAAGTATAAATACCAAGGATAATGGATTCATAACTTACCTCTTTATTCTTGACATTATACTCTATGATAGGATACTTTATTCTTGGTTTGTAATCAATTTGAATTTAGTTTGGAAGGCCTTTCCATGGTAGCCAAATGTGAAAGAAATATGTTGAGAAATATCCATTGAGTGTTTTAGACTAGTCCCTACTCAATAATACTCCATACCATTTAGGTATGTATACTACATGGATGTATATAGTCATTTAAACTTGGGGCTTAGATGCTGCTTGGATATGCACATTAGTTAGCTTTCTAAACACTAATATTATTTCATTTAGTTGTGAAACTATTCTCTTTGACAAGATTGGAGTTAGGCTAAGATTTTGACAAAAAGTAGGCATTATAGTGGCTAAAGCTCCATAATAGACTAATCAATTGTGAATATTTTTATCAAATGATCTAATGGTAAAAAAAAGGGTTGTACCTCCATCTTGATTTTGTATATGGCATTGGTGTTAGAAGCCTTTATTTTCTCTAGACGAGATTTTATTTTTTCCATAAGGGCCTTCCTTGTGATAGATTTCCATAGTAATTATTTTTATTTAGTGTTTTTGGCTAATTAATTAAAGGTGATGTTTACCTTGATTTTATGCATGTCCTTGATGATATTATACCCTCCTCTATTTTGTTAATCCTTATTCTAAGTTTGAACATTCCATTTTGGGGGAGGTGGATTGTTATCAACTTTTGGATTCATTGTAATAGTTATACTATTTAGAAGAGTAGATGTTATGAAGGGATTCCTATTTCTTAGGTTGTAACTATATACAATAAAAAATGCATCAAATCTAAAAATGAATCATATCTCTTAGAATATAGACAATACTTACACTTCTGATTGGGGATATATTAGATAATCAAGGACATGACAAATATAGATCTACTAAACCTAATTATGGTATCTCTTATAAAAATAAGATAATTAGGGAGGGTTCCAAATCCTCTAGTGAAATAAATTCACATATTAATCCTAACTAAGTCTTATGTTTTCATATTCATCATATTAATAACAAGTAAATAAAAGAAATCTAATATAGTGCTCACCAAATCTTGTGACACAAAGTGGGGCTTAGTAAACAAATGAAAGTAAACATGAAATGCATAAGATAATCCTAATTAATCTATGCATAGGTAATACCCTAATGAAATGGAGAAGAAGAGTAATATTTTTCAAAATCCATTACTTATGATACATATATTTATTAAATAGAGGAGTAAATTTAGATGTACTTACTTGGAATATGAATCCATAAAGACTCAATCCCTCCCTTGGTCAAAGGTGGTTTACAAGAGGTTGTTGTGGTTTGTAATGATCATAAAGAAAGGCCAAAGCATCCAAGACCTCTTCACAAGACTAGATTATTCACCAAGTAGAAACCCTAAGATAAGACTCCTTAAGTAGAATGGTGGAAGAGCAAAATATAAAGAAGTGAAAATGAATAATAACTATTGATGTCTCTCTAAGAATGGAAAAATGAATGTGTTTATATAGGTGGATTTAACCCTAAATCCTTATGAAAAATTTGCCTGATAGGGTTGACCCAATAAACCTAATATTATTATTGATAAAAAATCATTAGGTCACAAGCTAGGTCAGTCAAAGGCTGACCTAGACCCTAAATAAGTTTTACTAATAAGAGTACAATATCAACATAGTCATGTAAACTATAAAAATAGGTTTTAGTTTAGGAAAATTGGTAATGAAGGTGGTAAAAGACTAGAGAAATATGTAAAAGAGGATTCAAATCTTAGGGGAATATTTTTAGGATCTAGTTACATTGATAATAAGTGAAAATAAAGGATAGCAATCTTATAAATCACCAATGGTCTGCCCACCCCTTTCCTGATGCACCCCTTAGGGCATGCACTCAGAGAGATTAAAACTCAATGGGTTCTTACAAGATAGAAAGTGCCATTAATTGATAAAATACTAAAAATATTATGTGTATACATATTCTCCACTTGAATCTCATCACATGCTACTTAGGTACAATAGGGGATGGTGTTTCAAGAAATAACATAGTAACACACAACACTGAGGTGTTTCAAGAAATAACATAGTAACACACAATAGTATTTTACAGAAAAAATAATTGAAAGCAAATGACAAAAAGGGAAAAACTAACAAGTAAAATGTATGCATACCTTACCTTACCTTTATTTCTAGATGGTTGTCTCCTATGTTTCTATTATTGATTATGGATGGTGTAGAGACTGATTTTAATAAATCTAAGAATATAAAACTAAAGTGTAAAAATAAACAAATGTAGGAAAGCTAAGATAACTTATGCCATGTGGATGGGACATACTTCAAAATTTGGCAAGTTAGGGTGACAAGTGATATGTTAGACAAATTGATCAAGTTAAAATATAGAGTAAATTAGGTAACCAAAAAGCCAAGGCTAATAAAGACTAAAAAAATCAAATAAGTAAACCTTAAGTAAGAAAGGCAAACTCACCAAGTCAAACTAAGGATACATGTCAAAAAAGATGGTAATCAAACATCAATGAAAAACTACTAACAAACCTCACTTAAATAATATGGACAAGCCAAATGGTAAAAAACATTGAGGAGTGATAAGTAACAATCATTACTCAATCATCAATGGAAAAAGGTACATAAAAGGGAAAAAAAAATTTGTGAGTGAAAAGTAACAAGCCAACCTCACTCTGTAATGGAAAAAGTACATGAAAGTAGAAATGAACTCAGGTGTCCACTAAAAGGGTGGTACAAAAAATGACAAATGATAAAAAGAAATAAAATCATGTTAAGAGATGTAGATCCATGGGATAAAGAAAGTAATCTAAATTTTCTCAAGCATATTGTTTTAGTTTAAAGATATATGAAACTAAAACAAAGTAATGCTAGCATATTCTTAAGATATGAAGGAGGAAGTATATAATAGGTAAAATAGATTTATAATCACTTTTTTTATATCAAGGGGGGAAATAAAATAGGTGGAGGGGATAATGAATGAAAAAATAAGGTATAGTAACTCTTTATCTAAGTTGAGACACTCAAATTAGGTTTTTTAAAACAAGAGGTCTTTCGACCTTAAGGAGTCTGAAGAACTTTTCTTAGCCACACAAGTCTTAGGTAAACAAATGAATTATGTATATCATCTCATTAAGGCTATATGCATGAAAAGTAAGATATATCTTCCTTCTCACAATGTGTTATCTATTCCTCAAGACTCTTAATAGAGCCATTGGTCTACTGTGAAGCTTGGGTACTTGCATTAGAAAGTAGGTAGTACCATAGAGTTTTTTTGAGTTCTCCTATTCTAATATATTTGCCTACCACATCCCAATGGACCTTGGCTCTATTATGAGTCCAAATATGGAGTTTGAGCTTCAATTAGAGATAGGAGATGTGCTTGTAATCATATCTTTTAGTGTGATTATGATTTTTGATATTTGTGTGTTGTCTTTGGTATATCATTTCCTTTTATTTCAAATGATTTGAATTTTAAAATTTTTTATGGATTTTTTCTATTCCTCCTCCATATGGATTTATAAAACTAAACATGGGTGCTAAATATGACTTTCATTTGAATATTTGGGACTTGGTTGATAAGAGAGAGAATTTAGAGAGCATGGTGTCTGCAAGTCTTGTAAAGTTAGGTGAAATAAAAGTGTTATCATGACTTTGACCTTGTTTTATCTATTATGGAGTGAAAGGAAAATAAATCAAGAGGAATAAAACATGAAACAATTTTAATTACTTTAAATCATAAAAAATGTGATAAAGGGTGAAAATGGATAAACTAATAATAAAGTGTGATTCCTTATCATAAGAAAGAGGGAAATGTAGGAAAACATGCTAACATAGTTTGTTATGAAAATTCCATTTATCAAAAAAAGCAAAAGGTAAAGTTGAGAACAAAGATCAAGAATTTGTAACCATTTCAAAACACATTTTAGAAAAGGAATGACAAAGATGGTGATATTATGAGGAAGGCCGTGTCATATCCATGGTCTTACACTAAAACTCATAAAAGATAAACCCATTAGGGTGCCAAAAAGTATTTGAATAATAAATGGGATAAGAAAAAGATGATAGTTATGAGGAAGGGTAGGTCATATCAATGGTCTTAAACTTCAAATCACAAAAGAGAAACCCAAGGGATGCTAAAAAGTGTGTAAAAAATATGAAAATAAAAAGGATGATAATAAGTCATGAGTATGATCAGGTCTTATCCATGGTTTTACAATGTAACTCATGAGAAAAAGGGAAACCAAAAGACCAAAAGGAAGGACTAAGGTTTGTGAAAAGAGAGAACTATTATAGAGGGTGTGACCCATGTAATTATCCTACAAAAAGTGTTACATAGATAGCATATATAAACCATGAAAAAATGGAAGAATTAGATAAAATACTTTTTGACGAATTATGCCTTGGTAAGCTCTTTAAAAATATGACCTTCATTGGTTTGAAGGTGATAGGTACTTGGACTATAAATATCTTTGACTAAATAGGGGCCCCACCATTTTTGGGTGTATTTACCTTATTTATCATGAGTGTAGTCTAATTTAAGGACAAGATCACCAAAATTAAATGTGTGAAATTTAACTCATTTGTTATGTTATTTAGTAATACGATATTTGTATTGGTGATTGTGTTGTGAATCAAAAAGATGATGTTCATCAAGAAGATTAGGAGCATGAAGGTGAGATTCACATAATTATTCATCTAGTATGATACCATGAAGAGATATACAGAGATAGGGAATCTCAACTTCTAATAGGACTAATTTGAAATAATAGACTAGAGAGAATGGCATTTCTCTAGTGGCAATATGTATGCTAGTGAGACAGGCCCAAAGAGTAGTGTAGAGATGTAGGTGTTAATCTATGCAAGTTTCATAAATTATCTTTTAGAGAATTTTATTAATAATTTGGTTGGTGTCCTCAGATTATCCATTAAATTTTGGATGATAGTGCATGTATAATTTATGATTGATTTTAAATTTGGCATAGATTTATTTGAAATCTTTGTTTTTGAAATTACCACCATTATCTAAAATGGTAGTATAAGGGTCACCAAAGTGGAAAATGATTTGATTAAGGATTAATTTGGATATTATGGTTTTAGTGACATTAATAAGGGGCATAGTCTTAACCCATTTGGTAAAATATTTTATGTATTTGATTATAAAGACATGTCCATATTGATATTGAGATAATTTTCTTATGAGATCTAATCCCCACATGGAGAATGACCAGGGAGATTCTATAGTTTAAAGCTCAACTAGAGGTCAATGAATTAAATCATCATGATGTTGGCAAGGAGTACACTTTTTAGAAAATTTGATGGCATCCTTTTCAAGAGTGGGCCAAAATTATCCCATACATAAGCATTTATAGGTTATAGCATGTCTATTATAGTGGCCACTATAAATGCCCCCATGTGTTTATTCAAGAAGAGGATGAACTTCATATTACATAACATAATAGAGAAAGGTAACTTCATCATTGCAATAGTATAGGATGTTATATATAGATACATACTTAAAATCTTTTTTGTGAATGTGTGTCTTTTTGTAGGAATCTAAGTTAGGATGATAAGTTTGGTGTTCCAAAAATTGAATTATGTCTTTGTACCATGAGCTTTATCAAATGGTAACAACCTCAGTGTGGTATATTAATGAACCATGTGGTTTAATAGAGGATGGATATTTTATAATTTAGATAAGAAATGTGGGATTGGTAAAAACTTGGTACAGATGAAAAATAGGTGCTAAAGAAGTGAGGGAATCAATAATATAATTTTGATCTCGAGGGTACACTCGATGGTGAAAGAAATGAAATATTTAATGAGAGTAGTTTTAATTTGATGATAAGAATGAGATTATTAATTTTGTATTGGTAATCACCACTAACTTGGTGGAAAATGAGTTGGGAATCACCTAAAGCATGTAAGCACTAGATATCTACATCAAGAGTAGCTCTCATGCCTAAGATTAAAGCTTCATACTCTACCATGTTATTAATTATATCAAATTCTAAGTGAAAAGATAAAGGAATGAGTTTTACAAGAGGAATTGTAAGAATACAACCTACCCCAACTCCTTCAAAGCATTTATCACCATCAAAGTGAAGGGTCCAAGTATCCTCATGTAAATTGACATTGATTTTAGTAAGTTCTTCAATAACTAATTTTGGTTTAGTATTATCATGGAGGATAGTAGTTTCATCATGATAACTTACTTCATGATCAAAAATGAAGTTATGGAAGTAATATTTAAGAGATATAGCTTTATTGAGACCTTTAATATAGATAATATTATCATCAAGAAGACTATCATGAAGGTAATCTGTAGTAGGCATGGGAGTGACAACAAGTTGGTCATTAATGATTTGTCCTTTGACATCTTTTTGAGTAATAATTCAGAGATCAAATTCCATAAGGAGGACCATCTATTTTCCAATTTTATCTATAGGAAGAAAGGATTTGGATAAGAAGTGATGAAGGGGATCAAAATGAATGATAATATAAGTGGTTTTATAAAGTATATAATTTCTAAAAATTTTAGCTACAAAATATATGGTGAGGAAATCATGTTTGAATTTTGTGTAATGTTTCTCATAATAAATGAGGCCTTGACTGATATAGTATATGGAATATTCTCTTCTAGTATCATCTTGTTGGGAAATAATTTCCCTAACTAATATGGGTGTGGATATAGGATCAAAGGTTGATCATTTGAAGGAGGAGAAAGTGTAGGTGGGTGAAGCAATGATTCTTTCATATTATCAAATATTTTTTTTACAAGGCTCTATCCATTCTAAATTATTACCTTTATTAAGAAGAATTTGATGGAGTGGATGTAGTAAGCATTTTGAGGATGAATCATCTAATTGCCCTAAGTTTACCAAGATAAGTGTGATTTTTCAAAATTGATCAAGAAATGGGCATGTTGATAATAGCATTAATCTTTGTAGGGTCAACATTGATGCTAAAGAGAGAGACAAATAATCCTAACAGGTTACTAGATGTGACACCAAAGACACATTTGTAAGGATTTAGTCAAAATTTATATTTGAGAAGATGGTTAAAGATTATGGAAAGATTAAAAAGATGAGTCTTAAAACATTTAGACTTCACAATGGGGTCATCCACATAGGTTTATATAATTTTGTGTATAAGATCATGAAATATATGAGTCATTGCCTGTTGATAGGTAGAATCAACATTTTTGAGTTTGAAGGGAATTTTAACATAGCAATAGGTGCCCCATTCCATGGTGAAAGTAATTTTATGTTGGTCTTCAAGGGCAATGTGAATTTGATTGTAGCCTAATAAGCCATCCATAAGAGATAACATTTCATAACCAGATATAGAATCGATAATGGCATATATTAAAGGTAGAGGGAAATTGTCCTTAGGAGAAGCAAGATTAAGATTATGAAAATTAACGTAGATGCAAATGACCATGGTAACTTTTTTTTGAAAAGGAAAAATATTAGAAACCTATTTAGAATAGTCCATTGGTTTAATAAATTTATCATACATAAGTTTTATAATTTCTTTTTGACATAAGGTGGAAACTTTGGGTGAAATTTTCCTTTGCTTTTGATGTACATGTTTGGCATCAGGATAAGTGATGATATTGTGCACCATAATGCTAGGGTCAATACCAGGCATGTCTTAATATTACTAAGAGAATATATCATGATATTTATAAAAAAATAAACTAAATTTATCATGTTCAATAGGTGGGAGTTTGAGAGAATATGTAATTGGTTGAGGGCATGATGGAGTACCATATTCAATGTAGTTTCTTAAATAAGCATAGCATTGCCATCTTGTAAGTGGTATGGTACATTAGGTAAAAAGGAAATTGGATTAGATTTAGGATCGATGCTAGCTATGAAGTTTTTAAAATAAGGGTCTTTGTTTTTGAAATAAATGAGTTTGTGATGTTTCTGAGGAAGTTGAGGTTATCGAGCATGAATTAATTTAAGAATAGCTTCATCACTAGGTAAATTGGGAAGAGGTCCATAATACTCAACATCTACTTCAAGATCAAGAATTTGAGTACCATGGTGATCATATTTAGAATGTATTAGATGGACATAAGTGGCCTTGGCATATAATGTAATCTTGGGAGTAAGAGGAGTAGATTGATTGGATGATGTTGGTATATTGTTAGTTTCTTTAACAGGGGAAGAATTAGATGTAATGATGGGATATATAGGTGGTAGATAAGATGTAAGAATCTTTAGAGGTTTAAGATCTAAGATTTGTTCTACCACCCAAGGAGTATCAAGAAGTGGATTATTAATAAGGGGTACATGACCTTCAAGATCTAACTTAGAATTTGTGGAAATGGTGTGAACATATCAGTTGAAATCATGTATTTGAGCTAAAGTTTTTGATAATGTTAAACATCCAAGTCTTGAGATTGATCTTGGGCCATGATGTAGTTATCATCATAGTTTGTGAAAATGGTACATGCATAAGATCTAGGGGGTTTCAAAAGGTGAAGTTACAATGTTATTGAAATTTTGTGGAGACATGATGAGAGGTTCTTGAAATAATTTGGCCACTCCATAGTCATTGTATGTGAAGTCATCTTTTAGTAAATAAGGTTCCTGAACATTACATTGAGGGGGAAAATAAGGGATCTCATCAATGAGAGGAATAGTATGATCATAATATAATAAATAAGGAGGAAGACACGATGAGATATAAGGAAGTAGATTAGTAGTATTTCAAGTCATTAGGTTCATCATCATCTGAATCAGTGAGAGTGACTTGTAAGTAAGGATTGATGTTGATGAACTTAGGTAAGGGATCACTATTAATGGTAGGAATGCTAGGAATATGATATTGAGATTTTGGATTAGGAAGCTGAATACTCCAAGGTTTGGGATAAACTTCACACTTATATTATTTGCCTTATGTAATAATTTGAATCATTGGCTACCAGAAGAAGCCATGGCCCTCATTCTATGAGTCTAGGGGTGATTGAGGAGAATGTTATAAGATAAAGAAAAATCAAGGACCATATGTTTAGTTTGAATGGTCTTAGGTCTAATTGTTAGGAGAATACAAATACAACCAAGTGGATTTTGAATAGTTTTATCAAATCCATGATAGGTGAGGTGGGTTTGCTTGATATGATCCTTATTATAACCAAGTTGTTAGATAAGCCACAAAGATGTCCCATTAATACCAAAACCTTAATCAACTAAAAATTTATGGATAAGGGTAGTATTAATGGCTATTTTGATCAATAATGGTGGACCATCATCACAAAAAAAGATTTCATCATTAATCATGTCCTCTTTAATAAATTCAATAGATGGTTTAGAAGAATGATAAATAGTTTCAATGGTGTACACATTGGTAGGTTAAGGCTCCATAAGGGGTGGTTCTTCATCTATAGGAGATGGATATATGATTTCTTATAATTTTTCCATAAGGAATTTTTGATGATAAGGGGAAGTATGAATTCATTCCATAACTAAAATTTTTCAAGGCATGTAGTTAAGTTCTTCAAGGAATTTCCAATGGGAATTAGAAGAAGAACCAGTGCGAGCTTTAGAACGTAAGGTAGGTTTATAGGGAATAAAAGTTATATGGGGTTTAAAAGGAGGTGGTTCCTCATAGTATTTCAAAGCCAAATGAGTTGTTGTACTATTTTTGAGAAGTTGTTCCTCCAAATATGGTTTGTTAGGTTTTTTGACAGGATCTTTGTGAGCTAGTTTGTGATGATAATTGACATTAGCTATGTTAACATATTGATAATTGTTGTAATGTTGGTCATATTCAGCATCAATAGAAGAAACATCTTTGGTATTTTCTTGTGGATTGGATGTGGAAAAATATTTTTGATTATTAAAAGAAGAAGATTTAGATATTTGTCATTTTTGATAAGCGATGTTGTACTCTTGATGATGAAGGTTGATCATGGCTTCATGATTGAAAGAATCCCTAAGCATGTAGGAAACAAAAAATTTAGTAATCCCTTTAAAAAATTCATGGGAATGACCAATGTTAGCATGGAACCAATAAAATTTATTTGGTCATACCATTTAGGAGGATTATTAAGATAAGTAAAGGGTTTAAAGGGTTATAAGAATTGTTTCATTTACTACACAGTGAGTGGTATGTAAGAAGATGGGGGAATGTCTGATGTGGAAACTCCTAGTTTGGTTTAAGGAGTAATGCCAATTATGGAATTGGTAGAAGTTTTTAAATATCCTTTAATGAATTTGGTATTAGGTTCAAATTACTTCATGAGAAAGTCTTGACATTTAGCTTGGTTAATAACTTCATTAAGTGTTTTCGGAGGAAAATTTCAAACATTATATTAAAGTGAAGGAGTTAAAGAAGTTATAAAGAGTTTACAAAAATTGTCATCAGTCATGTTATGTTTAATTTTATGGACCAAAGATTTCTATATTTTGATAAAATTACAAGCTAATTCAGTGGGAGATTGCTTAGCATTAATGAAATGGCTAAGACAATTTTTGGAAGATCATTATGTTGAAACTCTTTAACTAAAGGATTGAATAAATCTTCAAGTTGCCAAATGTAATGTTGTGTAATTTGGTTATACCATTTCAATACATCACCAATGAAGGTTTTAACTAGAAGTTTAGTTGTGGAAAAAGTATTAGTTTGGATCCACTCTTTGTAAATATTGCCAAAGGCTTTGAGAAAGGATGCAAGGTCTTTAGTCCCATCATAATTGATAGTTAGAGATATATTACCAATATCAATGGACGTGATGAAAGGATCTAAAGGCTCATTTTAGATATTTTAAAACTTTTTTATTCGTAATAGATTGAGGAAATACATTTCTTGAGGTATTCTAAGAGGTGGAGAAAAAAAATTTGGATTGGTTTGAGGTTTAAGATCTGAAGGTTAATTAGCCATATTGAACAAATGACATTATAATTACATCATTCGCGATGTATTAAAATTTTTCATTATGTTCATTTGTTGTATGACTTGTGCTAGAAGTTTAGTCATATATATTGGTGGGTTGGTGTTCATAGGAGAACTCCCTAAATTTGTATTAGGGGGAGGGTTGTTGGAAGGTGGATTACCCATGGGATTGTTGGATAGACTTGTGTCAATTAATCCCATATTATGTTGAAAAGTTTGATGATGAGAATTGTCTTGATAGGTATAGAAAGGGTTAGATCCACCTAATTCATCTTGAGGCGTGATTTGAACCATGTTACAATCCATAAATGAAGGAGGGGAAGAGGTGATCCAAGACTGAGGCTTCTCTTGGGAGGAAAATAAAGGAAGAAATGAATATCCCATATAATGTTCAAATGGATTCAAGTTATCCAAGGAATTCATGATGATTTGAGGAAATGAACATAATGCTAAGGGATGAAAAATAGAGAACTAAGTTGGATATATGGAATAACAGTAAGAGTACATAGTCAACTAGATCGATTTAGTATAGAAAAATAGGAAAAACATAGTTTGATAAAGATACAAGGTCTACCAAGTCGACCTAGTGTTATAACCTAACTGGTAAAAGGGATACAAAGTCAAATATGATAACTTAGTGTTATAAGCAAGAAGAGAAATAGTCTATAAGAGAATATGTCATGTATAATGATAGTGTACTAAAAATAAGGAAATATTTTTGAAATTTAATTGAAATAAAAAGTGAAAGTAAACACAAACAATTAGATCAAAGCGAATGACCTAATTGAGGCACACAACACAAAACCTTGCACTAACACTGGTTAGTGCAATTTTTTGCAATACAATCTATAATGATTAGAGAGGAAGAAGTCAACTAAAAATCAAATGCTAACTAAGTGTTCATCTTGAATGTTGTTAGATTATTATAAAGTGTTTTAAGTGTGATAGGGAAGTTGGCTATTAATAGGGAACTAGAAATCAATCTATGGATGGTTTCAAGATGTTTAGCTCGAAATGGATCTATGTTGGTAATGATTATGGATTGGTATTGGGGCCTACCCCCTCACTTCACAATCCTACAATGATAAGGGTGTTAGGTTATTTACCAATATATACCATTAACCATGTGTTTATACTTGTCTATAAAACCAAGTCAACTACCCTCTTAGTGATGAAATTCAAGTAGGTAGGCCTTTGTGTAGAAAAATGTTTATATGAATTTTAGAATGATGTGACTAGGTAGTGTGTGCAATAAAGAGAAAAATAGTGAAACTAAATGGTATATTAAAAAACCACCTAAATAGACTATGTGAGCTAATCTAAGCATGAAAATAATTTAAACTGAAAGTGTGAAACAATTACTAGCATATAGTTGTTAATTCTTAATTCAAGCATAATATAGAGTTGGTTCAAATGATAGTGTATGAAAAAATTAAAAAATAGAGTCAATAGGGTCACTACTATACTTCAAAAGTAAGAGTTCTTAAGAACTAAGTTGACTAGGTCTACCTAGTCTTTCAAATAGAAGATAGAATATAGAACTAGGTCAACCAAGTCAACCTAGTTTGTTATAAGCTTGCAGTTTTGAAGACTAAAAACTTTATTAAATATAATTTTAAGGAAAAAATAAATTGAAAGAGAGAGAGAGAAAGGAATCTTGGTGGGTTGGAATATGTTGAGGACTGTGAGATTTCTATTGAAGTGTCATGAATGTTGCTTTACATTTCTACTATGTTAATTAGGTCAACCTAGTTCTATAATTCCCTATCTAAGAAAGCCTATTTGATATGAATGAGTCAAAAAATTCAACTTGGTTTTTTATCTAGAAGTTGATTATGATATTAAGTCGATGTGTTCAATTTAGTTTGATTTTTTAGAGCTAACTAAGAGATTAAGTTGACCTATTACACATAGTCTACTATATGAAAGTGAATAAGAGTACTTGATAGACTTGTGAAATCTAATAAATTGTATCTAATGAAGACCTGCATAGAAAGAACAAAGTCATTTTGATGTGACTGTGTGTTAAACCTATGCATAGAAGTTAAAAACTATACTAGTTTTGTTGACCTAGTATCACAAATATAGAAAAATAATAAAATGATATAAATGAAAAGTGTGAAAGAAACCCTAAAAGGGTTAGATTCATGTTAGGTTCACTAGAATGTATGCAATAAAAAATGCATCATATCTACAAATCAATCCTAGCTCGAAGAAGATAGATCCTACTTACACTTATGATTGGGGATACATTAGATAATTAGGGAGATGACCAATATGGATCTACCAGACCCAATTAGGGGATATCTTACCATAATAAGATCACTAGGAAGGGTTCCAAATCCTCAAGTTAATAAAAATTATGAAATAACCCTAAGTCATATGTTTTCATATTCACTATATTAATAATAAGTAAAGAAATTAAATCTAATTTAGTGCTCACCAAAGCTTGTGGCACAAAGTGGGGGTTAGTAAACAAATGAAAGTAATCATGTATAAGAGAATCCTAATTAAGATATGTATGGGTAAGACCCTAATGTAATGGAGAAGATTAATATTACTCAAAATCTATTACTTATGCTACTTCTATCTACTAAAGAGAGGATCAAAGTTTAAGATACTTACCTAGAAGATGAACCCATCAAGACTCAATATCTCCCTTAGCTAAAGGTGCTTCATAAGAGGTTATTATGTTTTGTAAGTATCACTAATAATGGTAAAACCATCCAAGACTTCTTCACAAGATTATATTCTTCTCCAAGTAAAAACCCTAATCTAAGATTCCTCAAGTAGAATGGTGGAAGAGTAGATTATAAAGAAGTGAAAATGAATAATAACTCTTGATGTCTCTCTAAGAATGGTGAAATGGATATGTTTATATAGGAATATTTAACCCTAAACCCTTCCAAAAAATGTGGCTTATAAGGTCAACCTAATCAACCTAGTATCATTATTGACAAAAACTCACTAAGTCACATGTTAGGTTGGCAAGGAGCTGACCTAGACCCTAAATAAGTTTTACCAATAAGAGTATAGGGTCAATCTAGTTGACATAATCATGTAAACTATTAAAAGATGTTTTAGATTAGGAAAAGGGGTAATGAAGGTGGAAAGTGACTAGAGGAGTATTTAAAAGAGGATTTAAATCTTAGGGGAATATTTTTAGGAGTTGGTTGGATTGATAATAAATGGGAATAAGGAATGATAATCCTACAAAGCACTAATGGTCTGCCCACCTTGCTGAATGTGGATCCCATTTCAACACCTCTAAGGCAAAAATAAAATTACTGGGGCAATTATAACATGTAATTTTTACTTTCATAAATGGTGGGGCATATTTTTGAGTATGCTAACCACTTCACACATTTGTGGCATATTTTATGGAGAAGTGGGTAGGTGTTGAGAGAATCAAGGGATTATGTTTATCCTGGGTGGTTTTAACCTCCATTATTTGGTGGGGATATAGTTATCTCCATGATATGGTGCAATTTTTTGAGGGATTTTGGAAAGTATAAATATGGGTGAGGGGAAACACATTAAGCATTACATTTTTGCATCTCATTTTTGAGCTTTGTATTATCTCTTCGATTGATGTGATTAGGTTTGAGGTGTAGCTTAACATCTTAGGAATTATGGTGTGAATTCAGGTTGGAGAAATTTATCTCTGTGAGAGGGTTCTTTTTGAGATTTGTCTTGTACTCTTGTTTATAATATTATAGAGATATTCTTAGTGGACGGAGCCCACATAGGTAAACCATGTCATATAGGTGTTATGTGTGTATTTTATTAGATCTAAATTTCTTTCATATGTCTTTGTTATTGTGATTTTGAGAAATGGATTCCATGTTGTATGTATTTTCATAATTAATCACTTATTCCTAAAAACTAGTATCAGAGTTAGCTTTAGTAGTTTTGCTAAAGTGATGAATCATAGGGAAAGATATTTGCTTGAGTGGGAGCTATGGCAGATAATGGCAGATCAAAAGTTGAAAAATTCAATGGGTAAAATTTTGGATTATGGAAAATGCAAATGGATGATTACTTTTTTTGGAAGGATCTTCATTACCCTTTGATGGGGAAACTAGTCCAACCTTCAGGTATAGATTAGGTAGATTATAATTTATTCAATATGAAATCATTGGGAGACATATGGTTATGCCTTGCATCATTGATTGACTTTAATATTTTAAAGAAGATGACCACATTTTCTCTGATAAATAAATTAGGGGAGTTATATGAAAAACCCTCTACCTCTAATAATTTTTTTGATGAAAATATTATTTAATATGAAACATTTGAAAATAGTTTTGTAGTTTATCATCTGAATGATTTTAATATGATTGTGAGTATGAAAAGTTCTATTGGTATTAAATTTGAAGATGAAGTTAAGGATTTATTGATTTTTTGCTCCTTGATAATTAGGATAGCCTAGTTATGGATATGAGTAATGCCATCCTTTCTAAGAGAAGTTTAACGTTTACAGATGTTATAGGTGTGATTCTTAGTGAGGAAATGCAAAGGAAGAACACTAAGGAATCATCTTCAGGGAATGATTTGATGGTAGAGACTATATGGAGACAAAAGAATAGAAGTAAAGGAAACCATGGAAAGTTAAAGGGTTGAGGAAGATCTAAATCTAGAGCCAAGATGGTGTGTTGGCACTGTGGGAAAAGTGGACACACAAAGAAGGAATGTTCAAAAATTTGGGACAAGAAGACAAAACATGAGGAAACCAAGGAGGTAAATATGATAATAGGTACCATTAGTTAGGATGTTTTAATTATTTGCTTGGATAATGTTTTTAAATATTGGGTATTAGATTCAGGGGCTTCTTTTCATCCACTCCACATAAGCATCATTTTACTGATTATATTCAAGGAGATTTTGAACATGTTTATCTTGGTGATGATGAACCATGAAATATAGTAGGGAGAGATTATGTTCAAGTGAATATTCAAAATGGGTACACATGGATATTAAAGGATGTCAAACATGTCCCATAGTTAAGGTAGAATTTAATATCAATGGGGTAGTTGGATAAAGAGGGTTGTTTGATGATGTTTATAGTAGACTCTTGAAAAGTTACTAAGGGTAATATTATTGTTATGAGAGGTCATAAAGTTAGAACTTTGTATTTGAATAGTAGTGTTGATCACTGTAATTTACTTTTTGTAGAAGGAGATGTGAGTTTATGACACTATAGGCTTGGTCATATGAGCCGAAAGGGCATGGAGATCTTGATATATAAGTTGCCAAAATTGAAATAAGTTGATTTGGACTTATATGATGATTGTGTCTACTAGAATAAAAAGAGAGATAAGTTCCTAAGGTTTGGACCTAAAAATATAGATAATAAGTTAGAGTTGGTTCACTTAGATGTATGGGGCCTAGCTCAGGTATCTTCTATTGATGGTTCAACTTATTATGTTATATTTATTAATGATGCAACTAGGAAATTTTGGGTTTATTTCATTAAGAATAAATCTAATGTGTTTAAAACATTCAAGAGATGGAAAGATTTGGTTGAGAAAGAAACATGTCTCAAGTTGAAATGTCTCATGTAAGATAATGGAGGTGAGTATTGTAGTAAAGTGTTTGATGATTACGATTCACAAAATAGAATTTATAAGAAAAAGATAGTTCAAGGATGTCATAGGAGAATGGGGTGTCAGAGAGGATGAATAGGAAAATCCTAGAGTGTGTTAGGAGCATGAGATTTCATGTAGGGATAACCCTAATGTTTTGGATAGAAATAGTTAGCAAAATAGTATATCTGATTAATAGAGGACCTTCAATGACTTTAGATGGAAGCATACCTGAGGAATCTTGGTCTAGTAAAAAATTCAATTATTCTTTTCTTAAGGCATTTGGATGTGAGGCATTTGTTCATGTTGCCAAGAAAGATAGGACCAAGTTAGAGGCTAAGTCTAAGAGATGCACCTTTATTGGTTATGGTGAGGATGTCTTTGGTTTCTAAGTTTGGAGTCTTAGAGACAACAAAATATTCTAGTCTAGGGATGTTGTCTTTAAAGTAAAAGTCATGTATAGGGATCAATTTCAATAATAAGAACAAAAAAAGTACATAGTTTTGGATGATGTTATGAATGGTAAGGTGTCCAAGGAGACAGTTCAGGAACCTCCTACATAAAAACCCCAAAATCCTATAGTAAGAAGGTATTCTAGGATAAGAATATCTACTAAATGTTTTTCCCCATCTTTGAGTTATTTATTACTAATGATAGTGAAGAACCAAAATGTTTTAAGGAAGTAATGTAGGTAAATGCTAGGAAGAAGTGAGAGCAAGCCATGGAAGATGAAAATAATTCTCTCTTGGAAAACTAGACCTGGGATTTGGTGAAGTTACCCAAAGGCAAGGAAGCATTATAGAATAAGTGGGTATACAAAATCAAATAAGAGTATGAAGGAATGAAAAGGTATAAGGCCTAGTTGGTGTTAAAGGGGTTTACATAGAATAAAGGCATTGATTTTGATGAGATATTTTATCCTATTATTAAGATAACTTATATTAGAACTATGATTGGTATAGTTTTAGAAGAGGATTTGCACCTAGAAAAACAAGATGTGAAGACTACATTATTTCATGGTGATTTGAATGAGGAATTATATATGGAACATCCATAGGGTTATGAGTTCTAAGGAAAGGTTAAATTGGTGTGCAGACTAAAGAACATCTTGTATGGCTTGAAATAAGCTCCATAACAATGGTATAAGAAGTTTGATAGTTTTATGTTAGAATAGGGTTACTCCATATGTAATTATGACCATTACATGTATGTATGGAGATTTTAGAATGGTAATTATGTTATTATATGCTTCTATATAGATGACATATTGGTTGCAAGAAAGAACATGAAATAGATTCAAGTACTCAAGAAGCAACTTGGTGATTCCTTTTCTATGAAGGATTTGTGTGCAATGAAGAAAATCCTTGGTATGAGGATAAGTTAGGATAGGAAAGAGAGGAAGCTTATCTTATCCTAGGAAGAGTATGTGAAGAAATTTTTGGATAGGTTTAGTGTTTAGGATGCTAAGCCAGTTGGGACTCCTTTGGAAGGCCATTTCATATTATCAAAGGAGTAATGTCCCAAGATAGAAGAACAAAATCTAAAGATGTCCAAGGTACCTTACTCATTGGTGGTTGGTATCTTGATGTATGATATGGTTTGTACTAAGCTAGATATTGCCCATGTAGTAGGAATAGTGAGTAGATACATGAGTAATCTAGGTTATCAACACTGGCAAGTAGTGAAGTGGATTATTTAATATTTGAGAGGACCCATGCATAGAACATTATGTTTTTATGGATTGGATACCACTTTGCATGGTTATGTGGACACAAATATGGCTGTGTATTTTGATAATAGGAGTACAATAGGTTATGTATTTACTATCAAGGATATAGTGGTTAGTTGGATTTCTTAGATACAGAAGGTTGTGGATTTATCAACCATAGAGGGTAAATATGTTATTGCTATAGAGGATAGCAAGGAGATGATTTATTATAGAAGTTACTTAACATGTTGGGGCATAATCAGGAAGTTAGGGGATTACATAGTGATAGTTAAAGTGTTATATATTTATCTAAGATCTCTGATTTCCACTCAAGGATGAAGAACATATAGTTATAGTATCATTTTATTAGGATAACTTTGGAGGAAAACATGGTGAAGCTAGAAAAGATACATATGAGCCAAAATCCTATGAATATGATGACCAAGGTAGTGACATTAGAGAAGTTGAAGTAATGTTCAACTTTGGTTGGTCTTTGTGAAAATTAAGGAGTGTTAAATTTTGTTTAAGGAAAAACAAACTCCAAGTGGGAGATTGTTGAATGTGGAGCCCATTTCAACACCCCTAAGGTAAAAATAAAATTACTAGGGAAATTTTAACATGTAATTTTTACTTTCAAAAATGTTGGGGTGTATTTCTAAGTATACTAACCACTTACCACATTTGTGGCATGTTTTATGGAGAAGTGGGTAAGGTATTGAGAGAATCAGGGGATTGTGTTTATCCTAGGTGGTTGTAAACTCCCTTATTTGGTGGGGATATGGTTATCTCCATGGTATGCCACATATTTTCAAGGGATTTTGGAAAGTATAAATAGGGGTGAGGGGAAACAAATTAGGCATTACATTTTGCATCTCATTTTTTATCTTTGTATTATCTCTTTGGTTGATGTGATTGGGTTTGAGGCATAACTTAGCATCTCAAGAATTCTTGTGTGAATTTGGGTTGGAGAATGTTATCTCTATGAGAGGTTTCTTGTTGAGAGTTGTCTTATACTCTTGTTTATAATATTATAGAAATATTCTTGGTGGACGTATCCTACATTGGGTGAATACTATTATATCAATGTTATGTGTGTATTTGCTTATATATAAATTTTATTTCATATGTCTTTGTTGCTATGATTATAAGGAATGACTTTCATATTGCATGTTATTACATAATTAATAAAATATTCCTAACACACCCCTTTCCTAGTCCAGCCCTTAGGGAATACACTTAGAGAGATTAAGACTCATTGAGTTATTGTAAGATAGAAATCATCATTAATTGATAAAAGGTTGAAAATATTACATATATAGTAACCACCTTTTTGTAATTTCTGGAAATCACGGATCTCATTAGTGTTGTTCTCTAGTACATTATCATCTTTTCTCGAGAAAGCAAACTCATGAGTCTCAAAGAACATAGTGGTACTCGAAGGGCTATAGTCCTGGTGGAATTATAATGGGTTATGCATCAAATCATGCCTCATGAACTCTCTTTGAAATATCTCTAAAGCTACACAAAATTCAACATTATTAAGTTCACCATGTTGAGACATGTTATGAATTTTGTAGTAGTTGAGTAAGGTTGTCTCCACTATATTAATTTCTATGGGATTGATAGAATAATCTGTATTATTTTTAAGCCTATTTAAGGGTTTATTATACATTTTTAACCCAAAATTATGATTATTATTTGGGCCACTATCATTTCCTATCTTTATTTTCATGTCGAGGAAATCATTGATAAACTTCTTAACCATCTTTTATATGGCATCTAGCTCTAGTTTTATACAATTTGTGCCCTGGGAAACTATAGTAGAGGATGGAACTAAATGTAGGTTCTACTAGTGACCATTAATAGGTGTAGGGTTATTTAAGAAACTATAATTTAGATGTGGAATCTATATTAGAGGATACCATGTGTATAACTAATTCTGATTAAACACAGGGATGTTATGCTTCACATGTTGAACTGGATTCAAAGTTGGGAGGCCATTGTTGATAATAGGTGTGTTAGGCACCTAAGGATTAAGTTTTATATCAATGTTGATAGCTTATTCATAGGCCAATGCCTAAGTGTTGATAGTAGTATCTCTTTGTAATAAAATTTTAGTAATTGAATCTAGAGAATTCATGTACATTTTTAATGTCAATACTTTCACTAGTTTATACATCGAGTCTAACTAGGTATAAATCTTCTAAAATATTGCATTAAAGGCCTAGATTAGTTCATTAGGATCCCTCTTCATGCTAGTAAAATGTTGGTATATCAAACTAGGGCTAGTGACATGCCCAAATTATGAAAGAAAAGTAGTTTGACACATGTTCTAAGAAGTAATGGAATTCTCTTACAAATTAAGGTACCAATCATAAGAAAAATCCATTAACATGAAAGGAAAAAGTTTGCATGCAACATATTCATTAATAACATTCATCAATATCAATGTATCTTTGAAGGACTTAATGTGTTCTTCTATCATTCTTCCTCCTAAAGGAGAGAAGGATGGTAGATACTTTTCAAGATTCCTCAGTAGGTCATGCACATCCCTTAAGATGGCAATAGTAGATCTGACCAACCAAGGTGGTTGAGTCATAGGATGGTTAATAGGGGGAGAGTTCCTTACTAGGGAAGGTGTTTTAGCTCTATTATTAATAAGGGTAACTGTTATAAATTTAGGCCTTATATGATTTGACAAAGGCAAGGCTATAAGACTAGCCTGAGTAGAAAATTTGGTCACTCTCCTAGATGACTCTAGTACAACTCAACACTTAAATTAACCTCTTTCATCTAAAGGTTCATTCTGATGTAGGAGCATCTACATACAACTTCAGGCAAGGCGTAGTTATTAGGCATGCAAGCTCTAGCCATGTTTAAATTCAAATTCCAATTATTATATTTTCCCTCCAAAATGTTGTATAAGGAGTAATTGTAATTGTTAAAAGTAAAAAGAGTGGAAAAGGTAAAAAATAGTTAAGAATCCCACGATAGGAAGCTTATGGAGTAAATCAAGGGGAATGGTTGAAATATTTCAACTGTAAGATATTAGTCTTCTCTAAATTAGTATATTGTTACAAATTAAAAACTGTTTGAGCCCAAGTTAGGCATTGAGGTTAGGAAGGAGGCTCTTCAAAAGAGCAAAAGAGAGAATTCAGTCAAGAGGAGGATAGAGGTACATAGAAAGATAGAGAGGAAAGGGCCTCTCATTCAAAGAAAGAGATGTAAGAAAGAAGGAAGGAGCTCATGAGGGTGGCCAAAGGAGAACACTAATGCTTCTTCGGTCTATGGTAGAGCCGTTAAACCATGACTGGAGAAAGTTGTAGAATTTTGTATGTAGCAGCTTGAATAAGGAAACTAATTTTTCATTGAGTTGCATTGATGACCAATGGAGATTAATAAGATTAACAGATAAGGTACGTCATAAATAATGTGATCAAATTGGTTATGGGGAAGGTGATGATGAAGGGGCTGATGTCAAAGAGCTTACAGTGAAAGGCATGTTATAAAAAAAAGGACCAACTACAGTTCTCTAAAAGTAGACTGAAAATGATGAAGATGACCTAGATGTAAATGATCAAGATGTACATCGACTAATTATTGTGACACAGAATCTGAAGACACACAAGGGTGATAGGAGATAATGATGGAATGTCAGAGGACTTGAAGTCATTCGGGTCAAATGGGAAAAGGATGAAAGTGGAAAGTTCCAGTTCAAAGAAATATAGGGCTTTGAAGTGATTGTAAAAGTAGAGCTTGTTTTATTAGCAATGGGTTTTGTGGGACCAGAGCAAAACATTGCAGAGAAGTTAGGTTTAGAGGGAGATACCTGATCAAAACTTCAAAGCAGACTTTTGTATATTTGCTACAAATGACTGTAAACATGGGCAGTCACTTATCGTTTGGACCATTGCCAAAGGGAGAGCAACAGTTTCTTAGATAGATAAATTTGTAATGAAAGAAGACATCCAATTGATCACAATATGCCAAGATGTAATGGAGGACAAGGATAAGCATCTGGTGTTTACTTGAAGAAATTGGACAAAAAGTTGAAATCCCATGAAAAGAACACAAGGTAGTCAAGCCATTGAGCTTCCTGCAGAGTCTGTAGATTCAAGCCTGTAGAGTCCATAGATTCAAGCTTGTAGAGTCCATAGATTCAAGCTTGCAGAGGAGAGTTGAATGAAGTAGCCCATGCCTATACAGGAAGATGTAATCATAATCCTAATTAGAGAAAGGAAAATGTTTTAAGCCTTAGTGAAGGTAGCTATATTGAAAAGCGAAATTGAGTCGATGAATGGAAATCATGGCTATTGTCTATAAAGGTTTGACTCAGAATAGGTATATTGTTGAAACAAGTTTTGCACAAGCTTATACCATGCATACAAAGCATATGGCTATAGATTTTTCATTGACTTCTTTGCTAGCAAAACAATTACACCATTTTGGTATCAGAGCTTGAAGCTCTTGGGATTTGGATCAAGTTGTTACAGGATTTGGAAAAAGGAGCAACAGGATAAAGTGCTAGAAGACCTTGTGGAAGAAAGGTATGAGTAACTTTGATATTTGATTTAAGTTTATTGTGTTTGAGAAGTAAATAGGTGAAGAGGAAGGCAACCAAGCCATTGAGGCTTAATAGGAGAAGAAGCCAAGGAAAGCTTAGTGAAGAGCCAAGAGAAGCTCTAGAAGAAGAGCATAGTGAATACTCAAGAGGAAGATCCAAAGCAAGGTAAGCTTGGATTTGTGATTTGTGTTTGTTGAATTGTTGCATAAAGAGTTGCTATAGGATTGAGAAGAGGATCAAAAGACTAGGATGTAAAAGGCCTAGGTGAGATCAAGGAGATTGTCAAAAGACCAGTCAAGGAGAAAGGCTTGGGTGAGACAAGTGGAGCTAAAGGGATCAAAAGACCAAGGTGGAAAAGACTTGGGTGAAGATCTCAAAAATGGAAATATTGTTGAGAAAAGAGCAGAGTAGCAAGGTACATGAGGGCACCAAGAAGAAAGCAAGCATCAGGAAGAAGAAAGGTATGACTAGTATTGAAATTGATAAAGAGATTGGTAGTTTGAATAGAGATTTAGCTAAGTTTGTAGATAGATATGAGTCTTGGATGCAGATGGACAAGCAAGCATAGGTATGGCCAATGAGGAAGAGGTTGAAGTGGCCAATAGATCTCCTAATGAAGAGAAGAAGAAGGCAAAATGAGATTGCCAAGAAGAGAGAAGCCCATAGAGGCTTGAAGAAGATAAGAAGGTTGCCAAGAGAGCAACAAAAAGAGAAAGAGGTGGAGAAGAAGGTTCTCATTGAGGAGAACAAGAGAAGAGAAGAAATAAAAGATGAAGTGCTAGGAAGAGCACTTTGAAAGATGAGAATGTCCATTAAGAGGACACTCATGGAGACATTATGGTCTTTTGTTTTTATATCTAATGCTATTTTTGCATGGGTAATTATAGGTATGAGCAGCCTTATTAAGGTCAAGAGAAGGGCCTTGGAGAGTGAAGAGATTGGTGCAAGATAAGAAACCAAGTACACAAGTGAATGTGTAAGAGAAAAGAAAAAGTTTGTTGTTGTTGATAAAGAAGAGATGCATTGGTTAATGTATGAGAGAGGTGTTGATGAACCCTTACAAGCAAGAGAAGAGGTAGAAGATGAAGATGACTTCCATGATGCCATTGAATTCCAAGAAGAGGAAATAAAATAGCCAAGTATAAAGGAAGAAGAAAGTGCAAATAATCAAGAAGCTATGCAAGTCAAAGAACTAATGGAGCAGCCCATTAAGGAGGTAAAGGTGAATTCCAAAGTTGATTTTTCTTATTCTTATAAGCATGAAACTATTGATATGCATGTTAGAGAAGCAAATGGAAAGGTGAATTTTCCAATTAATCATGGATATGTGATGCCTAAATGGTGGAAGAAGCAAACTCCCAAGCAACAGGAAGTGCTGGTACAAGAGCATGGATGCAGGATGCCTACATGGTTTGAGAAGACAAATGATAAGAAGGAGAAACAAGTATGGGTGCCTAAGAAGGTAAAGAGTGAAGAAGATGTGAGTGTTGATACAACAACACCAAGAAGTCAATGGAAGAGTATTGAAGGTGATTCAAGTAGCCAAAAGAATGAAGGTGAGATGGTGAGTATGAAAGAGGCATTCCATGAAGACAGGATGCCTGAGAGGTATACCAAAGAGGTAAAAGGTAAACAAATTGTTTATGATGATGTTTTTGAATCCTTTAATGATATTTTCATGAGAAATGGAAAATGGAAAGTGTCTATGTGGACTAATATGCAGCAAGGAGAGAGTTCTAAATGGATGGATGATGAGGAAAGGGATAGTATGCAACAAAGCAATGCCTCATTGAAACCAAAGAACAAACAAGATGGCTTCAAACAAAGATTGAAGAGAGCAAGGAGATAGAAGGTAAGGATACTACAATTGTATTTGATAAGTATATTGATGTTGATGAATAAGTTGACTTGTATGAAGAAACCATAGAGTGGATGAATGTATTTAGAGAGGATGAAAGACAATTTGGTCCTAAGTTTGATATAAGACATGAAGATTTGGATGAACTTGTGTTGAGTGAAGAGTTGAAAAGGATAAAGGAGTTGTTGAATCCTCCAAAAGAGTTTTGTAGAGGCACATATCAACATGGTGGCACCATTGATCAGATGGGAAATGAATTGAGGCAAGAGCTAAGAAAAGATGAGATAAGAGATGAAGGGCAAGTAATCCTTAAGAAAGAAGGACCCAAGTTTGATGAAGAGAATGGTGAGATAGATGAGAGCTCATTAAAGGAAGAAATGAGAATGTTGGAAGAGCTCTTTAGCTCTTCAAGATAGCTACATACAGGTATAAGCCATGGTGAAGACACCATTGGGAAGAATGAAACAAGACAAGAGCAAAGCAAAGAGGCAAGGATAGTTTTGGTCAAGGAACAAAAATATGAAGGCAGCCAAGAGGCTTCATGGCCTAAAGATTTTGATTCTAAGGTGGCTTTGAATGTTTTGTATGCAGGTATGAAGGGTGCTAAAGTGAATAACATACATGATTCATTGGAGAAGCTCATGAAACAAGAAGAACAACAAGAAAATCTAGAAGACATGTATGAAGATGAAGAAGCATGGAAGCGGGAGATGGTAGCTGAGAAAGAGATGAGGAGAAGAACATACCAAAAAAGGAAGAAAAGCAAGAAGATAAAGGACAAAGACTATTCCAAACAAAGACAAGCATTGGTATTGGCAACAAGACCTTGGGATCTAGGAATATAGTGAAGACTAATGCATGGAGGAAGCATTTCATTTGAACTAAGGTTCAAATTGTTTCTAGAGGGACAGTATGATGTAGGAGCATCTACATACAACTTCAGGCAAGGCGTGGTTATTAGGCATGCAAGCTCTAGCCATGTTTAAATTCAAATTCCAATTATTATATTTTCCCTCCAAAATGTTGTATAAGGAGGAATAATTGTAATTGTTAAAAGTAAAAAGAGTGGAAAAGGTAAAAAACAGTTAAGAATCCCATGATAGGAAGCTTGTGGAGTAAATCAAGGGGAATGGTTGAAATCTTTTAACCGTAAGATATTAGTCTTCTCCAAATTAGTATATTGTTACAAATTAAAAAATGTTTGAGCCCAAGTTAGGCGTTGAGGTTAGGAAGGAGTCTCTTCAAAAGAGCAAAAGAGAAAATTCAGTCAAGAGGAGGACAGAGGTACGTAGAAAGATAGTGAGGAAAGGGCCTCTCTTTCAAGGAAAGAGATGTAATAAGGAAGGAAGGAGCTCGTGAGGGTGGCCAAAGGAGAACACTGATGCTCCTTCAGTCTATGGTAGAGCCATTAAACCACGACTAGAGAAAGTTACAGAATTCTGTATGTAGCAGCTTGAATAAGGAAAATGATTTTTTATTGAGTTGCATTGATGACCAATGGAGATTAATAAGATTGACAGATAAGGCACGTCACAAATAATGTGATCGAATTGGTTATGGGGAAGGTGATGATGAAGGGGCTGATGTCAAAGAGCTTATAGTGAAAGGCGTGTTAAAAAAAAAGGACCAACTATAATTCTCCAAAAGCGGACTAAAAATGATGAAGATGACCCAGATGTAAATGATCAAGATGTACATCGACTGATTATTGTGACACAAAATCTGAAGACACACAAGGGTGATAGGAGATAATGATGGAATGTCAGAGGACTTGAAGTTGTTCAGGTCAAATGGGAAAAGGATGAAAGTGGAAAGTTCTAGCTCAAGGAAATGCAGGGCTCTAAAGTGATTGCAAAAGCAGATCTTATTTTATTAGCAGTGGGCTTTGTGGGACCAGAGCAAAACATTGCAGAGAAGCTAGGTTTAGAGGGAGATACCCGATCAAAACTTCAAAGCAGACTTTTGTATATTTGCTGTAGATGACTATAAATGTGGGCAGTCACTTGTCGTTTGGACCATTACCGAAGGGAGAGCAACAGTTTCCTAGATAGATAAATTTGTAATGAAAGAAGACGTCTAGTTGATCACAATATGCCAATATGTAATGGAGGACAAGGATAAACATCTAGTGTTTACATGAAGAAATTGGATAAAAAGTTGAAATCCCATGAAAAGAACACAAGGAAGTCAAGCCATTGAGCTTCCTGCAGAGTCTGTAGATTCAAGCCTACAAAGTCCATAGATTCAAGCCTGCAGAGTCCGTAGATTCAATCTTGTAGAGGAGAGTTGAATGAATAAGCCCACACCTATACAGGAGGATGTAATCATAATCCTAATTAGAGAAAGGAAAATGTTTTAAGCCTTAGTGAAGGTAGCTGTATTGACAAGTGAAATTGAGTCAATGAATGGAAATCATGGCTATTTCTGTAAAGGTTTGACTCAAAATAGGTATATTGTTGAAACAAGTTTTACACAAGCTTATACCATGCATACAAAGCATATGGCTATAGATTTTTCATTGACTTCTTTGCTAGGAAAATAATTGCACCACATTCCCTCCTTTTAGTTCTATAAATAATGTTGATGTGGTTTTTATGCACACCAATTTGTAATTAGGTAGCCTCTATCATTTTAAGATCTCAATGGAGATAAAATCCACTTTAAGGCATGAGTTGTAGGTATGTTATTATTTTCATGTGATGGAATAGCATGTAGAGTATGTAGGTTGTTAACCAAGACTATGTATGGATGGATGATATCTAAAAGAGAGTTAGAAATGTAGGCAAGCTGGTAGATGGGTGGCTTCTAATCTAAAGTGGGTACATCTTAGAAATAAACTTAAAAATAGATGGAAAGGTGGAGAAAAAAAGGACTATATGGTCTCAAAGGATTACTTCTCAGGATGGATTCTTTGTGGACAAGTTCTTTCAGAACCAATGTTTATTTCTATAAATTGTTGCACACACACATATTAACATGGTCAAGTAGTCTAAGATAGTTTAATATACAAAACTTAGAGGTCTAAGATATAGTTTTTTCCTATTGTACACCCATACTTAGGAGATTATAAATCATACCAGAGAGGTATTTAGGATAGCTATTATACATACATAGAATACTATATCATTTAAAATACCTCTACAAACTTAGAAAGATGAGATAGTTAACCTACTTATGGATAATCAATATAATATTAACTATTCAATAGTTATTGCACATATAAAATCATCATATTAATCATAAAAATAAGAATTATTTATATCTTTTGCACACTTAGAATTTTTGAATCAAACAACCAAAAATATAAAACCTAATTAATCAAAAAATTTAGAGATATTACACTAACACATGCATGAAAATAAAAAATTGATGTGCTTCTATATTTAATTTTATAACCCTTAAAATTGAGGGTTACATATGTTTATATAGACTTGGGGAGGGGTCACCTCATCCTCCAAGTATATGAAAATTTGTAATTACATGGCATAATTAGAACCTCAATTCTAACTCTAGGTTCAAAAATGTATGTAATGTATATATATAGTTATCTTAAAATTGTCAAAAATAAATTTGGCCTTTACAACATGATTCAACATGTAAATTCTTAAAAACAATTCAAGAAACTTTCATACTTAAGTTCTAATAAAAGTAGACTATGAGTACAAAACTAACATCTTTGTATTAATACACACAAAATTGGCCTTTGAACTAAGGTTGGGAAGATATTTGCATGGATGCATTGGTTGTGGTAGTCATTGTTGTAGGTATTTGTGCTAAATTATATGTTATAGAATCAACCTTCTTCTTTGCCTCCAATTCTAGATATCACTTATGTCTTGCATCATGCTATTGTCTGATGATCTCTAAGCTGAGTAATGAAGTTCTATGCACCCTATTAACCTACTCAAGGAGATTTTCATGCTATGTGCCTTTGCATTCTATAAGTTGATCTTAAATATATCAACTTTCATCACCTTCTTTCTAGCAAAACTCAACTTAGCTTCAATGTCTTCAAGTGTTAATACTTGAAGACTCTGCTTCAAATTTTTAGATGCTTCATGAAGGAGTTGATAAAAAATGATTATAATGATAAGCTTTCTTATAGCATCCATTTACTTTTATAATTTTAATTCTTATAGGATCTACAAAATGAGAGCTTCATGTTCTTGATATTTGGGAATTACTCCCCAGCTATTATAATCCACTATCTAATTTCTTGAGTTGTAATCACTATTAAATTGAGGGAATTTGAAGCCTCTAATGGTGTCATTAAATCAAGATGGATATATTCCTTATTAATAGTATACAAAAGTAATAACTTCAATTTATTTTCATCTTATTTCAAATAATTAAATAATTTTTTAGTATTTGTAATATGGGGAGCCAATTCTACCCTCATTGCCTTAATAGCCTCTAGATCATTATACAATTTTGATGTAGCCTGCTCAACTTCAGTATTAATCCCTTAAGGGATATGAAATATTTGTTGATGATCCTTTATTTTATCTAACTCCTCTAAATCCTAATTTGTCATCTCTATCCCCTCATTTAACGCTATCATATCATCCTTATGAGTTTTATCAAGAGACTTGAAGTCCTCTATATATGGAGATTACGGCAGCTATCTATTCTTCCTTTTGGACAAGGAAAATACTTCTTGTATCTCTTCAAGAATGAGTTTCCTCCTAGATTCATCTTCTAATTTCCTCTTTCTAACCCCTTAGATGCTTCCTGAAGGCTTATCAAATAGGGATGTTATTGATGGAAATTCTATGATTTTGAAATTAGGCTTTTGAGAAGCCTTTGATCTAAAATCAACCACCCATGGTGGGACAACTAACTGGGATAGATTTATTGACTTTATATCCTCAATTGTAACCTCTAATAATTGAACTTCTATTTATTATCCTAAAGCTCCTTTGAGTACTAAGTTAGTAAAGGATGGCCATATGATTTTGGACCAATCCACACCTCCATATTGGGAGAGTGGGTAGATTTTATATACTTTTTTTTTCTCTTTGAATTCCTTGAGGATGTCACAATAGTATATTGGGAAGATTTAGTGGAAGGCTTTGGCAGGTTGATCTAACAAGATGAAACATGGAGTAGTGAGCTAGCCAATGTTGTTTCAATCTTCTTAGAGGCCCTTTTTCTAGTCTTAGGTTGGACTTTAGTAGTCCTAGAGGGAACTTCAATAGTGGTGGTAATAATAGATATGGCTGAAATTGTGGGAGAAATTGAAATATCAGGGGTAATGGTAAAATACTCCACTTTTGGAGTGAGTAAAGGTGTTTTCAAAACATCATTGATGGGAACTAAACCAAAAAGGGGGATAAAAGTGGAAAATTGGGAAGAAGGGACTCAAGGTTGAGTCTTCTTACCTTATTTATCATCTTTCATCAATGACTTCCTTTTCTTAGTTGTAAGATTAGTACCTTTTCCCTTCCTATTTCTTCCTCTTCCTCTAGTTATTTATCTATTGGTAACTATTCGGGAAGTGAAGATATGCATATTTGTGGTTGATTAGTAGTTGTGTTATCTATGAGGAAATGAACCCTTGGCTTCTTCTTATAGCGAATTGTAGCTTCAGTAGCTAAGGAGAAGCCTTTTTGAATTAGGGTAGTAATAACATTTTCAACTGTAGATGTATGCATATGTAATGTAGCTTAATGATCATGGCCTTCTGCATCAAAGGATTCCAAGTCAATTAAATCCTCTTGAGCTCCTCTATCCTAAATTTCACTCACATTAGGATCTTTATTCATAGTATTCAATTATTGGGGAGATTCTTGAGAAGGCTCCCCTTATTTCTTTGTTTGTTGTTGAGGTATATTGCCCTAGAAGTCTGAAGCAATCCATATTTTAGGGGGTGGTAGCCTTATATGCATCTCTTGCACTAGAAATGAAGGTTCTCCCTAAATAATCTTTAAATTATCCTCTTTAATCCCCATAATTTGTGACTTTTCTATGACTTGGGCACCATCCTTTGCATTTAAGAACAAAAAGTCATGGTCATAGGGAACATGTTAGTATGGAATACCAAAGCCCTAGATATTATTTTGAATTCAACCATGAGGATCCCATTCTCTATGAGGTAGGGTGGTGAAATAGTAGTGCTTCCTTTTATTTCCCATATCCTCTAAATGATTCCTCATTATATATCACATTCTACCTATTATCATGTGGGATCTATAAAATGTGCTTTTTTTTGCTTTATCAAATCCTCTTCTACACTCCACTAGAGCTAAAATGAAATTTATTGCTTTATCAACTTATCCAATATGTATTTAGGGAGTTATATGGGTTGAAATTATGGTCAATAACCGTAATCACCATATATCCTAGTTATAGCTAGCAGTCACCCAAAGGAGCTAATGTAACTGCTATGTTCTTTGATATCTTGGGAAGTGGGGCCTCATGGATAGCCTACCATACTTGAAGATATACGTCCTCTATAATTTGGGTAATATTCTTAGTATATGTTTATATGTACATGAATTAAAAATAATCTCAAATTCTATTATTTATATAGTCCATGGTTGGGCTCTAAATCTCCCAAAAATCCCTATACATTGTGCCTATTACAACATTGATAAGGTATGACATCATATAAAAATGGCCCACTGAGTTGGGGCTTTTACATTTATGTAGAAATTTATCCCTTATCTTGAAGCTAATAATCTCCCCTAGGGAAAAATTCATGTCAAAAGTCATCGATATGTCTATTAGTGGTACCTAGTCTAGGTAGAAAAAATGGATACTTGGCATGTTGTATAATCTATTCAATGGGGCCATCTCGATGAATACCCCCAATATCAATTTGATAATGTAGATGGGATATTTTCCCTTCATTACCATAGACTCCCTAAGAAGAATATATGAGATCATAACTTTCTTAATTGAATTATGCTTTTTCTATGTTACCACCCTATACTTATCGAACATGGCATCTAGAATCAACAAAGATAACTACCTTTGTAAATCATCACCAGAGATGCAAGCCATGACCATCTAGTGATCCATGTGATTTAAGAAGGAATATTATGTTACTATTAGCTAATTTTCACTCCTAGGCTTTACATCTTTCATTTTAGCTACGTACAACATTCATAGTTTGTCTATTGGAGGAAGCTTTTGTTTAGGTTTTTTACACAAGTGTTATTTCCTTTGGAGAGTTTTGTTTTAGGTTTTTGTTCAAATTTTTTTTTCAAGTTTTTGTTCAAAGGAATTGTTTTTGACATTTTTTTCAAAATAAAAAGTCCAAAATAATTATTTTGAACAAAATGTCTGAAATAATCTTTTCAAAAGAATTATTCTACAGGCAAAGGGACATTTCAAAAATTCCAAAGGGATAATTCAAAAAATCTAAAGGAATTGGTAAATTCAAATTTTTGAAGGGACACCTACAAAAATTCTAAAGGGATAATTCAAAAATTTGAATGAATTGGTCAATTAAAATTTCCAAAGGGACACTTGCAAAAATTCCAAAGGAATTATTTCTCATATAAGTGCCCTACATAGTTTCTTGAAGGATCATTTCTCATGCAAAGTGTCATTTTCAAGATCGTTGAAGGGCATGTTTAGGCTTTGTGAAGATGAATTTATGAAGGAGCCAAAGGGGCCCAAAATATTAATTATTTTGGAGGAAAGGGTCAATAAGAAAATTGTTTGGGAAAATTTTGAAGTGAAGGTCTGGGTAAAATTCCCCAAAAAATGGTTTGAGTAGAGTGATAGTTGCATGAACATCAACTTCAAGGTGATGGGTTAGTTGTTGGCATTTAAATAGTGAGTCCTAGGTAGATAGATGGTCCTTACTCAAATTCTCAAATATTTAAGGGCCCACATTCTTCATCCATTAAATATTAGATGGATTGAAATATTACCATTGATCAAATAAAGATCTGAGTCATTTTTGATGGCCAATCAAAATAAGAAAGGCTAAGGGGCTTTGTAGGAATCAAACATTTAACTAATGCCTATATGAGATGATATTTCAAGGGATGCTTATAGACACACACATAGAGCCAACATTATGATAAATGCCATGAAGGCATATATGTAGGCTTCATATGGTTTCATCTCCAAGGCCAATAAAATGAAAATGATTCCCCCTATGTTGTTACACAATTTAGTGAGATGGTGAAAAGCTATTAGCATCAATACAAATCTACAATAGGTGGACTCATTTATAGTAACTACATTTATTCCATTACTCATCTCAAAATATCCTTATTATACTGGTGTAGCCATTGGGGAAGCATATTTGAGAGAGTAAGCTAACTATGTAATCACTTAAGGTGATATGGATCAATCAAATATCTTGAATGAGCATCATTTGAAAAGATAGTTGTAGCTGAGGATGGATACTTCTAACAAATTAACTCCTCTTTTTAGTGCAAAAGGCCTCCTCTTCTCACTTCCTTTCTACTATAAATATAGCCCTTGGGCTATTGTAAAGAAGTTCTACATGATGTATGGTGAAGCCCTACTAGATTGATATCACATTTTTCCTTTAAAGCATTAGTACTAGTCTATTTATGTCAAGTTTTTAAATAATTTTCCTAGCATGTAAGTGATGTATAGTGATAGGAAGTGATGATTTTCTATCCTTCAGTCCTTTATCCTTCACACCTAAGCAAAATTTATTAGTCTAATAGGTCATGTAGAGTTCATTTAAGTGTGTTAAATTTCTGTAAGTGTATAACTATTCCTGGAATGTGTAATCTACCTTTCAATTTGTTTACCTTGTGTTCTTTTATGCATCTTACCTCTATACTATAATATTTGTGTTATAACCCTTAGAGATTGAAAGTGGTGTATGTAACTTGTTATATTTTACATTAAAATATTGTATCCACATGGAAGATAATCTTGGTGTATCACCACTCTTGGAGTAGGTTTTCCTTTTTTGTAATTTCTAACTCTTTTACTTTCAAGAAAACACATTTAGATAGAAGTTATTTTGTAGAGAAATATTTAATGAGCTATCCCTTTAAATCTATAGGTTAATTTACTCTATAGGTATACCCACATGCTTTGAAATATTCCAACATTATCAAAATCTAAAAGAGACTTGAAAACTCTCTTCTAGGGTGCAAGATTTGGTGCCAATACTTCTAACACCCCCAGTGGGACCGTTGGTCCTAATTATTTCCATGTCAAGGTGAATGTTAGTCTTGACATGCCTAAGGTTGCATAAATATTCTTAATCCAACATTTGGTGACTCCAAAAAGTGATAATCTCTAGTTGTGGATCCAGTTTCCCATAATATACTTCATGGTCCTTACTAGGTCATCTAGGATATTTGATCAACCCCCTCTAGCTGAAGCTCTTATTGAAGAACAACACCCTAAACCATTCTTAATCCTCAAAGATCATAGATAAGAAGGATTTTAAGAAGTATAATAATTTGAGGAGACTAAAGAGATAGGAGATCAAGAGGAAAGAGGAAAACTAGATAGGTAGCAACCTTTCTCAGCCTTTAACACCTAAAATCTAATTGAACTTCCTGTATATGACCTTATCCCTCTCAATGCTACCAAGAATCTCTATAGTTTCAATGGAGAGGGTCCTATTACCCCATATTATCATATTAGCAACATCTCAAATTTATGTAACTTCCTTAATGTCACTCAAGCCAACATAGCCATTATATTACTTCCTATGTCTCTAAAAGGTAAGGCACTCGACTAGTATAAGAATTTAGAAGGTGGTTTTAATATAAGTTGGGATGGCTTTGGGGAATTGATGGTAACTATATTTGATAATAAGAGTGACCATACTTTGCTAATCCACCAGTTGAATGTGATAAAGAAAGGTCTCAATGAATCCATGGGAGATTTTAATGAAAGGTTTCAAAGGACATGGCATAGGTTGACACCTATCATGAGACATCCTTTGAGCTTTGCATTTCCCACTTATCTCAAGGATATTGTTATTGATGTGGAAGTAATTTTGTAGTCAATGGGAGGATTTAATCTACCACACACATATGAGATAGCTATTGAAGCTAAGAACAGCTTGATACAAACTAAAAAGCTACCTCTAAGGGTTTTTATGCCTTTATTGTCTCATAGTTTGGTTGAGGCTGCAATCATAGCACAAGTTCCTAACACCAATACCAAGCTAATAAATATTCCCAAGAAGATGCATAATATTGTGGACAAATATGTAGAGATCCAGTTATTAGAAACTTAGCTCAAATAAGCTCATTTTCAATAAAATGCTACACCTAACCCTCAATACTATCCTCAATAAGGATATAAATCTCCACTCCAATACAACTACCAAGGAAGAGGAAAATTTCAACAAGGTTTCAATAGGTAGCCCAATGACTATAATCCTAATTCCACTCCCATGAAGTTTGTTGTTTCAGTACATGCTAATCTAGTCTAAAAAGAGGATCATTTAGACTAATGGGGATAACCTCAAGGTCAACTTGTATATGATGATTGAGAAGATAGCAAAGATTTGGTGGCAGAAGAAGAAGCTACTCCTTATGTGACATCAGAAGAAGTTAATCTCATTTAAAGGGATATTCATTGAGAAGGTAGCAGCCAAAGTGTAGGTATGATGAAATTTTAAATGAAGGATGATTATATGCTAAATCAAAGCACTTCAATTAAAGCCAACATAAGAGCCAAAAAAAGATCCTTGCGAGATGTTTAGAAGCACATGTGACTCCAATAAATGCCTCTCTAAGGCCACAAAGTATGAATCTTAGTGCAATACCTACTACTAGTCATGCTCCTCAATAAATCCAAAATGTGAGTAGGGTTGTCAAGCATTTAATGCAATAAGTTCAACCTCCCTCACTACCTTCAAGAACACAAGAAAATGTGAATACATCCCCTCTAAATTTTTTTACTCTTTTAATAATAACAATATAAGCATATCTCTTTGGAAAGTCTTGCATATGCCTAGTTAAAAGGAACTCTTAAAAAAATAGCTTGTGATCATTTGTAGCCCCTCAAACTTCAAAACACAATAGTGTGTCCCTTACCAATTCTCCAAATTATGTCTTAGATCCCTCCACAAAATCTAAAAATCCTTCACCATTTTAACTCACAATCATTTTGGGAGACAAGATGGTTCACATTTGTACTATAGATAGTGGAGCTGGTACCATTGTCATGCCTAAGGTGGTGGTTGATAAGTTTGGATTGAAGTATGAACCACATAGTGAAGGTGTGTTTCAGCTTGATGGGACTCCAACCAAGATAGTGGGATTAGTTAGAGGTTTTAAAGTCTTTCTACATGGTTGCTCAAGTTTCCCCATTGTACAAGACATAGTGGTAGACCTTCCAACTCATTTTGCTATCTACTTGTCAAGGGACTTCACAACTAAGATAAGAGGGTACCTTTCTACTGATTAGTCTTTTATATATTTCAAAACAAGATATGGAACCAATATGAATATAAGGACACATCCCTTACCAAGGTTTCATATTGAGCCTTACATGGAGACAAATTCAAATTAGAATTGTCTAATTAATAAAGAAGAAGAAGGTGTCATGGATGGTGAAGCATCCTCCTCCCTTGAATGTATTTTTGATCTTTTCCTTTATAATTTAAAAAATAAAACACATTTACTTGATCCATATATGTTCATAGAATATATTTATTTGGGAGTTTATTGTATCCACAAAAAATATGCTTCCATTCCTTCACTCACTAATGAAGATCATGAACTAGAAGGGATATGGGAAATGTTTTTTGATGGCTCAAGAAGAAAAGTAGGTGTAAGAGCTAGTGTTATATTAGTTTATCCATCAAAGCATCAATACTAATCCTCATATGGATTCCACTTTAGCTGCACCTACAATGTGGTAGAATATGAAGGCCTAGTTTATGGCCTCCAATGGGCAAAGAAGAGAGGGTTCAAGAATTTGAAGGTTTATGGGGATAGTGAATTAGTCATCCATCAAGTGAGAAATAAAGCTATAGCCAAGAACACCTTTATTATATCCTAAAACCATAGGTTATGGGACCTACTTGAATAATTTTATGCCTTCAACATATGACCTGTACTGAGGGATTCAAATAAACATGCTGATAGATTGGCTGCCGTAGGAGCACAGTTTGATGCAGTTGTTGATATAGGGAAAGAAGAAAAATCAGTCTCATATCAAGGTCATTATGAGGCATTCTATTTTAGATAATGAAGTATCATGTCATTTTTTATAAAGTGATGAACACATTGCACACTTCTTACAAAATGAGGTAAAATTCTCCTCAAAGAACCTAAAGAGACTGCATGATAAATATGAAGAACAAATTATTCAACAAAAGACAAACAAGATACCTAAAGGGCTGATTACTTTAGAGAGTAAATTAAATGAATATGATCAAAATAAGAAATAAAGAGTGAGCATTCCCATAAAATAAGAGAAATATGAGAGAGTCATTGTTTACAAAAATAAGCTTCTAAAAATTGGTAAGATATGTTCCATTTTAGAGAGGTGGACCTTTATTGAATTATGTAAAGAGTTTCATGACATTTTTTCTTGGGAATATAAAGATTTGAAAGGTTTTTATCAAATTATATCTCATCACACTATTGAGTTAGAATCTAGAGCTAAACTAGTCAAGAAAAAACAAAGGCCTCTCAACCCCAAGATAGAGGAACTCATGAAGAAAGAGCTGATCAAGTTGATTGAGTCTAGGATCATCTTTCCTATAAGCACTCAACTTGGGTGGATAATACTGTACCTATCTAAAATAAGAATGGAGAGATCAGACTTTGTGTGGATTTTTGAGACCTTAATAGGGTATCTCTCAAGGATCATTATCCACTACCTTCCATGGAACAAATTCTGCAAGTTATTTCAAGTTTGTAATGATTTTCACTTCTTGATGGTTATTTAGGTCATAATCAAATATTGGTGAATGGAGAGGATCAATTAAAGACAACCTTCACTACAAAATGGGGGAACTTTGCCTATATAAATATTCCATTTGGTTTGTCCAATGTTGGAGCTACATTTTAAAGGGAAATGGACATAGATTTTAAAGGTTTAATCAATGAGTTTTTGCTTGTGTACCTTGATGATATAACTATTTTTTTAAAGGATACTACTGATCATATGGAACATCTAAGGCATGTGTTTGAGAATTATAGGGAGTTTGTAATATCCCTTAATCCAAAAAAAGGCATCTTTAATGTCCATGAAGGTAAGTTATTGGGTTATATTGTTTTAAAAGAAGGCTTGTCTATTGACCCTAAAAGGATTGAGGCTATTCTAGACTTGTATTTGTCTCAACACAAGAAAGGAATTCAAATCTTCTTTGGGAAAATAAACTTTGTAAGAAGGTTTATTCCATGATTTTTAACTTTGGTAAAGCCTATCATAGCTATTCTCAAGAAGAACCAAGATTTTTTTTGGATAAAGTAAGGTAATAATAGCTTTGAGGGAATCAAAAAAGCAATTGAAAAATATCCTACTCTCTTGAACCTAAACTTTACCAAAGTTTTCATACTCTATACCTTTGCTAACCTTGATACAATCTCAACTATGTTTATGCAAAAGAATGATGAAGAGGTAGATCAACCAATTACATTCTTTAGCCAAGGATTGGAAGATTATGAGGTCAAGTATACATTTTTTGAAAAAAAAATCTCTAGTTATGATAAGAGGATTGAATTTTTTTAGAAAAATGGTTTCAAACAACAAGATACATGTCATGGTTTCTCATCCTAGCACTAAGGAGTTTCTCCTAAGTAAAGACCTCAATGAAAAGAGAGTTGGGTAGATTACCAAGGTAATGGAGTATGATTTCAATATTAAGGTGAAAGACTTGGTATGAAGAAAAGGGTTATGTGAGAATTTATCTTCAAATTTTCAAGAGCTAAAAAGAGAAGTCTTGATCAACCAAGTTTTCCCCCAACCAGCTGATCACATACAAGTTCAAAGTTGGACATAAGACATCATTATTTTTTTTCAAAATGGTGAGTGCTCTAATGGATTGAAAAAGTATTAAAGAAGCTATTTTAGATTTCAGACCTTTCCTTACTATCTTTTAGATGGTGTTCTCAATAGGAAAGATGTGAATGGTGTGTTGTTGAGATGTGTTAACAATGATCAAATTGTTATGCTGCTGGAAAAGTTTCACAATGGTGTAGACAGAGGTCATTTCTCTCCTAAGATGATAGCTATAAATATAATGAGGGATGGTTACTATTGTCCTAGTCTTTTTAAGGATTGTTACCATTGGGATAAAATTTGTCCTCAATGTGCCATCTTTATAGGCAAACATAAACTTACAACCCTTCCATTGAGTCCTATCTAAGTCAACTAGCCTTCCATGTAATGGGGCTTTGATTTCACTAGTGTGATCAAACCTTCAAAAAGTGTTGGAAACAAATGTATATTAGCTTATATTGACTAATTCACAAGGTGGGTAGAGGCTATTGCATTGAAGGAGTCAAGTGAAAATTCTATCTCAAAGTTCAATGATAACATTATAACAAAGTTTGGAGTTCCCCATGTTATCATTTTTAATAATGTACTAACTTTCATAAGTGATAAAACTTTTGAGTGGTCAAATAGGAATAGAGTTTACTTTAATACCTCATCCAAATACTACCCTAAAGGTAATGTATTGATTGAATCTACTAACAATAATCTCATCAAGATAATCAAGAGGGCATTAGAGAACAATTAAAGAACATGGCACACCAAGTTAAATCTAGCCTTATGGGCTAACAGAATTACTCCTAAGAGATCAATTGGTATATCTCCATTTGTTATTGTTTATGGAAGAGAAGATAGGTTGTCCATCTCACAAGAGATCCCTACTCTAGGACTTGCACATCAATTATAACTACTTGAAAATACTCTAATGGAAGTTAGATTAATAGAACTAATGCAGCTATAATAAGCATGAAATGTTACACACAAGGTCATAAAACACCAATTAATACTCATGAAGAATTAATATGACAAAAAATAAAGTACAAGAGTGTTCAAAGAAGGTGTCTTGGTTCTAAAATGGGATAAAGATAGAGAAAAACTTAGCAGACATACAAAGTTTGACACTTTGTGGAGTGGCCGTTACATCATTATCAAGTGCAAGAAAAGCAAATCCTTTTAGATAACAAAAATGAATGGGGAATAATTTCCCATCCATATGAATGGGATACATCTAAATTTTTTCTATTAGTCCTTGCAAGTCATGTTCTATAAATATTAGCTTAGTTGTGTGTGTTTAGTCTAGTTTTCATTTTGGTTTGTTGTTGTGTTCCCTAAGTGCTTTATATTATAGGTATGTTTCCTTGATTTTGTTTGGTGTGTGTCTTTGAATTTGTGTGTGTGAATAAAATAGCTAGTGTTTTTTGAGCCAAAGGTCTATTCAGGTCATTTTGGATACCTATACGTATGACTCCATGCCCAATGGAAGGATTTAGGTAACTGGTCTTAGGTATAACATGTATCTCACCCCTAATAATCACTAAGAATGTTAGCCAATTTTCACTCCCACAATTTGTATCTTTCATTTTGGCTAAGTGAAACGTTTAGAGTTTGTCTATCAGAGGAAGATTTTATTTTGGTCTTTTGCACAAGTGTTATTTCCTTCAAAAAGTTTTGTTTTAGGTTTTTATTCAAAATATTTATTATGGGTTTTTGTTCAAAGGAAATGTTTTAGACATTTTGTCCAAAACAAAAAGTTTTAAAGAATTATTTTAGATAAAATGTGTAAAAAAATATTTCTAAAGGAATTGTTCTACTGGAAAAGGGACATTTCAAAAAGTTTGAACGAACAATTTAAAAGATCTAAAGCTATTGGTCAATTCAAATTTATGAAGGGACACTTGCAAAATTTTTGAAGGGATAATTCAAAAATTTTAAGGAATTAGTCAATTAAATTTTTGAAGGGACAATTGAAAAAAAATTGAAGGAATTATTTCTCATACAAGTGCCCTATACAGTTTCCTAAAGGATCATTTCTCATATAAAGTGTCCTTTTCAAGATTGTTGAAGGGCATGTTCAGGGTTTCTTAAGAGGCATTTGGGAAGGAGCCAAAGGGGCCCAAAAGATTAAATATTTTAGAGGAAAGGGTCCATGAGAAAAAGTTTCAATAAAATATTGAAGCAATGGTCTAGTTTAAATGCCCTAAAAATGGTTCTAGTAGAGTGATAATTACATGAATGTCAACTTCAGGGTGATGGGATAGCCATTGTCATTTAAATAGTGGGTCCCAGGTAGATCAATGTTCCTTGTTTAAACACTAAAAGATCCAAGGGCCCACATTATTAAACTATTAAATATTATATGGAGTGAAATATCACCATTGATCAGTTCAAGATCCATGTCATTTTTGATAGCCAATCAAAGGAAAAAATGTTGAGGTGTTTTACAAGAATCAAACATTTGACTAAGGTTGACATGGGATGAGATTTCAAGGGATGTTTGTGGACACACACATGGAGAAAACATTATAATAAATTCCATGAAGGTATACACATAGGCTTCAAGTAGTTTCATCTCCAAGCCAAAAAAAATGAAAATGACTCCCCCCTAGTCATTACACACCTCAGTGAGCCAGTGAGAAGCTATTAACATCAAGAAAAATCTACAATAGAAGGAATTATTTGTAGTAACTACATTGATGCCATTAATTAACTTAGAATATCTTGATTCTTCTAGTGTAATCATTAGGGAATAATCTTTGAGAGATCAAGCTAACTGTGTAACCACTTAAGGTGACATGGATCAATCAAATGGCCTGAATGAGCATCATTTGTAAAGATGATTGAAGCTAAGGATGGAGAATTATAAAAAAAAAATCCTCTTTTTGGTGTAAAAGGCCTTGTCTTCTCACTTCATTTTTACTATAAATATAGCTCTTGGGATAGTGTAAATAGGTTCTACATGATGTATGGCAAAGGCCTGCTAGATTGATATCACATTTTGCCTTGAAAGAATTAGTACTAATATGTTTATTTCAAGTTTTTTAACAATTATATGAGCATGTAAGTGATGTATAGTGATATGAAGTGATGATTTTCTATCCTTCAATCATTTATCCTTCATTCCTAAGCAAAATTTATTAGTCTAATAGGTCATGTAGAGTGTATTTAAGTGTGTTAAATTGTTGTAAGTGTATAACTATTCTTGTAATGTGTAATTTACCTTTCAGTTTATTTACCTTTTATTATTTTATGCATCTTGCCTCTATACTAAAATATTTGTGTTAGAACCCTTAGAGCTTGAAAGTGGTCTATGCATTTTTTTATATTATGAATTAAAATAAGATATCCTTATGGAAGATAATCTTAGTGTCTCACCACTCTTAGAGTAGGTTTTCCTTTTCTATAATTTTTAACTCTTTTCCTTTCAATAAGACTAGTTTAGACAGAAGTTGTTTTGTAGAGATATATTTAGGGAGCTATCCCTTTGAATATAAGATTCATTTCCTTTATAGGTATACCCACATGCCTAGAAATGTTCTAACATTGCCCAAATCTAGAAGAGACTTGAACACTCTATTCTAGGGTGCAAGATTTGGTGCCAACAATTACCTTGTTAAAAAAGAACAAGTTCCACAATAGGTTGATAAAGGGTATAACTTTGGGCTTGGTTGTCATAAACTATAGTCCTTGTATCTTGAGAGATTAGGTCTATCACCAATTGGCATTATATTGAGGATAAATCTTTTTCATGAGAAAATACATTGATAACATCAATGGCATCCCATAATTTTGACTACTTGGCATACCTATCATTTAATATTATTGCATTGAACACTATGTATATATAATCTATAGAATATTTAATGGAGAATTGGGATGGTGGTAATACTCCTCTAAAGCTTTGAGATGATGAAGCCATTACAATTGTCTAGTTTACTCAAAGTTAGTTTCTTGTTCTATCAAAATTCCTTTTTGTTGGTTCCTTCTCTATGATGGATTCATAGGTGGCTAGGGATTTGTTTTTAGAGTATTAAGTGAGATCAAATTTTGATTAAAATAAAATTAACACATCAATATCTTAAATTCATTGATATAGACTTTTACATTCAATTCTATCTCATGCACTTTTAATGTCCAATGTTCATATACTTGATTTACCTACATAATTCAAATCTCATTAGTTTAGTCTAACATGATTTTGATAGTTAGGTGTCAGGAGTGTTGGGATTGAGCCAATAATTATTAAAAACTAAAGGCTCCAAAAATAAACACAAAAAAAAACCTTCAAATGAGGAAAAATCTAAACATAAGTTGTGAACAAACATCTGATGAATAAATTCTGAACAAAACCTCTGAAGTGGAAAAATATAATGAAGACTATTTCAAAAAAATTATCCAATGAAAAAATTATTGAATAAAAATTATGATGAAAATATCCTATGAAAAAATTATTTGAACTTAAGTACTAAACAAATCCTCTAAACAAAACCTCCAAAGTGTAAAAAGCTGATGAAGACTATTTTGGACAAATTGTCTGATAAAAAAATCTTGATCAATTTCTTTGATGAACAAAATTTAGAACTTAAGTACTAACCAAAAATATCTAAAATTAAGTATTGAACAAAATTTATTAATACCAAAAATACCAAACAAAATAGTTTTGAATAAAACCAAGTCACAAAACCTACATAGTTCAAAACTTTTGAAAGGTATTAATAAGTTAGTCTAAAATGTAAAATATCATTTTTTATACTTCTGAATGTTGAGATTAAGGAGAAATATGATAATAATCCCATTGATATGTAGAGGAAAAATTAGTTAAAAAGGCCAAATAAAAAAAAAATGGGTTCCCATTTCTTCTTAAATAAAAAGGGAGTGTTGGGTACAATAAATGGAAACTTATAGGGGGAATACTTCTGAGTATTCGAGAACTCATAAAGTTGGTTATCAATTTTAAATAGAACATGAACTATTTCATAAAAAAATATTTGAATCATATATATTAAATAGATTTTCAACTACCTCATACAACATACTTTCATTCACATCCGTGGATCCATGTGTGCTAAAGTGACATTATTTAACCCTTGTTTTGAGGATCTTTATAAAGACTTGGAGTACTTATAGGTTTTAGTCTAGTTATTTTAAAGCTTATTAAATTAGGGAATCTTAGGCATTACTTTTCTATAAACTAGGCATATATAGCCTTGATAGAGATATATTTGGGTTCATTCTCTCCTCTTCCCTCATGATGTGTGGTACAATGACCTTATTTCATCATGTGAGCCTTTGATCCCCTATTGATTTTATTTGGGTCTTATTAATTGATCTCTTCTTTACACATTAGTTATTTTATTTTTATATTTTATTTATTTAAATGGAAGAAGGAGAGATGAAACCACTGTGAGATAGTGTAGTTATAAAAAAATCATTTATTAGAGTGTCCATGCCAGCTACATCCACACCAACGATTATCATCTCCAAACAAGTATTAGTATGAAAAGTGTGTTCACTCTAATGGAGTGAGAAAAATTTATAAATTCATATGAAGTATTCAAGAGTAAATTTCACATACCTGGTAAAAATATTCATTTATGACACAACCTTGAATGATTGTCACTACATACCCAACTCCTAAAGATCTCAAATACAGAAGTGTAACATGTTTATGAATAGATACTAAATGGTGAGTCCCTTTATAGTTTCCATTTCCCTTTTATAAAAATCTAAGCATGAAATAGGGGTCCAACTAGTAAGATGCTATTTTGGTGTGTTAATATAAACCAATTTAGATTGTCATAGCAAATAATAAAATGTCTAACCTAAAAAGTAGGAAACTAAACTAGAAAGTAGGAAACTAAACTAGTATTACATCTACCACACTTTCTTCATTAATTAGGGGTAACTTTAGATGGTAAATCCATGAAGTAATTTTTAAAAAACTACCCATTGATTGGATATCTAAGTTCATCACCTTGAAGGTCCCTTAAAAAAAATGCATTGTTGCCTAAGATATCTAAAATATGGTATGGTCCAATCCATAGTGGGGAAAATTTATCATGTTTCCTTTATTTTCATGAGATTTATCCCATATAAGCACTAGATTAGAGATATTGAATGCTTTGAATTTTTATTTATTATCAAACCATCTTTTGACTACTAGTTGATGTTTACTTAAAGTCTGTAGGACTTCAGTCCTTGAGTCTTCCATTTCTATTATAGCCAATAATCAAGATTTTGCTTTATTATTTGGTTTCATATATTTTTACATGAATTGATAGGTTAAAAAATTTAACATTATTAGGAATAATGGCCATTATCCATACACCAGTAGATAGGGTAAGGATTTAAGGGCCTACTTATTTCTTGTTCGATCTATCCAAAGGGTGTACTTAATTATATTATAACAGACCCTAGGCTTATCCCCAAATAATTTATTAACTACATCTATCAGGTTCTTATTAATTAATTCACACAATCCATTTCCCTAAGGATAATGGTTGGAAGATGACCTAATGGTGATATGATTGTCATGAGCCCATTCAATGAATTCAATGGATATGAACATTGGCCCATTATCACAAACTAGAGAGATGGGAGTGAAAATTTTAATTGTGATATGTTCTTCTAAGAAGAGAATCATAACTTGTGCTCTATAATTATTTATGGCCACTACCTTAGTCCATTAGGTGCAAAAATATGTGGTAGTGAGTAGAAACTTATAACCTATTAAGGAGTTTGGGTTAATGATGCCAATGAAGTCCAACCCCTACTAGGTAAATGGCCTTCACTCAATAATAGGTTTCAAGGGCATTGTTGCATGTAATTATATTTTTTTCAAAATCTTAGCATTTATGGCATGTACTCACATGGGCATGGGAATCCTTGAATACTATTATCTAGTAATAGACCTTTCTTAGGATTTTGTGATCTATGGTGTTCCTAGATGGATGACCATTACTTATCTCTTGGTGTAGGTTTTCAAAAATCTCTTGAGCCTCTATTTTTAACACACATATAAGGTAGATGCCTTCATAATTTATCCTATAAATAACTCATTTATTAATCATTTAGTGAGTGGATTTGAATCTCAAAGATCTCCTTCATTCTCAATTGACTTATGGGGGACAAGTACCTATAAGTAGATATTGAATTATGTCAATATACCATTCCCCTATAGACACCTAAGATTTATAAATCTCTTCAATAGTAATGTGTGGGACAATCTCAATCATGAGTTAGATGATGACTTTACCCTAAAAAATTTTAGTAGGCTTGATTTCTATATCAAATTATTGAAACCTTTCCATCCATTTGCCTTTGTATTCTCCTAATTTATTCTATGATAAGGTAAGCTTGAGATCATGGTTAGGTATGATGATGATAGTCCTATATCTCAGGATATAGTGACAAATTTTCTTCAATGCTTTCACAAGAGCAAAAATATTCTTAACTATCATGGAATACCTAAATTTTGCATCCTTCAAATTAATGATCATGAATGAAATGGGATGTGTACTCTCATATTTATTTTACATTATGACAAAAACAATTGTTTTTTCTAAAGAAAATGAGTATAAGTAGAAGTCATTTATGAAATCTAGGCTAATTAGTACTGGAGCCTAAGATATAACATATTTGATGTCTTGAAAAGACTTATGGGCCTCAACTATCCATTCCACTTTAGCATCCTATTTGAGCATTACATTCAGTGGTCTCATAATTTTTACAAATCTTGAGATGAAATTTCTTACAAAATTAATTTTTATAGAGAAAGACTTGAGTTCCTTTTTGTTTTTTGGTGGCACAAAATTTTAAATCCCCTAAATTCTATCTAGATCCATGATGATTCATTCTTTAGTAATGATATGTGCCAAAACATTTCCCTTAGTAACTCCAAATATTTTCTTCTTTAGGTTCAATAGGATATTGAACCTTCAACATCTTTTAAAGATTGACTATAGATGGCCTACATGAGCATTCATGTTCTTGGAGAAAATAGTGAGGTCATCCATATATATAATTATACATTTACCTATTAATATTGGAAATGTATGATCCATTTCTTTCTTAAAGGTGTCTCTTATAGTTATTAGGCCAAAAGGCATCCTCTTATTCACATAGGTACCCCACTTTATGGTAAATGTAGTTTTCATTCTATCTTCTGATTATACCAACACATAGTTACAATCTAAAAATCCATCCAAGATGGACATCATTTCAGAGCCACTAACTATTTGAATAACCTCGTCAAGGGAGGGTAGTGGATAGTTATCTTTCTCAGAAGCTTTTTTCAAGTTTTTTAAATCAACACATAATCTAATCTCTCCATTTTTATTTCTAAATGGGAATAAATTGGCCACCTAGGTAGAATGCATGATTGGGAATACTATACTTATAATTAATAGCTTTTCTACTTCTCTTTGAATGAGGGGTTTCAAGATACGATTGATTAGTCTCTATCTTTGTCTAAATGGCATCTATTTTTAATATAATTATATGGGTGATGACCCTTGGGTCATGGACCTTAAAGTCCTCATAAATCCATCTAATTGTGTCTTTTTATTGGGTGAGTAAATCATTCACCCATTTCCTTTCTTTTGGAGTACAACTAAGGTCAATGTTGAAATAGCATGGGTTACTCTGATCCCCCAAATTATCCCTTTTGAAGTTAGACTGGTTAACCTTGGGTTGCCTTTATTATTAATTTTGGGGATCTACATAAAATGTTATTTATATGGAAACCAAACTAATTGGGAGATGATTTTCATTGAGATGGATGACACCTTCCTCATCTAAATCCTCTTGGTAGATATAACTAACTTATTTATCATCAATGATTTTAGACTCAAATTGTCTTGAGTTGGTTAGAAATCAAATGATATATTGGCCATCCTCAAAGAATTATAAATTATCCACATTGTCAAGAATAGAAGGACATGGTACTAGCTCAATGGATAATCTTTTTACTTGAGATTCTTGGAGAGGTTACAAATTGGTAGTGGAAGCAGCTAGTGAATCCACATTTTAGTTTTATTCCTTAGGAATAACCATTATATATAAATACTCAAATATCTCTAGTAAATTACATACTCTATGTTTATATATTTCTAGATATGATAACTTACACTAGTATTTATTTTTAACACGATTATCTATCAGCTTTGAATCCTCATATACTAATAATTGCTTGATATTGTTTTTGGGTGCAAAGTACAATCCCAAAATCAATGCTTCATATTTAACACTATTATTAGTGTAAGGTAACTATAATCTATATGTTACTAGAAAATTATTCCCTTATGGATCAATCAATTCAATTCCTATGCTTGATCCATATTTGGATATGGCACCATTAAAGTGAAGAGTCCATAGCTAGGTAGGGCCTCATGATTTTGGTTTTTATATTTCATTTTGTGTAGTAAAAGCATAAATACCAAAGCTAGGGGATTCATAAGCTACCTATTTATTCTTAAAATTGTACTCTATGATAGAATACTTAATTATTAGTTTTTGATAAATATAGATTTGGTTTAGAAGGCCTCTCCATGTATCTAAATATGAGATAAATCTATTGAAAAATATACATTGAGTGTTTTAGACTAGTCCTTACTCAATAACAATCTATACCCTTCATTTATGTCTACCACAAGGACATTGATATTCATATGTACTCAAGGCTCAGATTCTACTTTGATACCCACATTATTCATCTCTCCAATCACTCATACCACTATTTTATCTAGATATGAAACTATTCTCTTTGATGGTCTTGGAGTTAGGCCAAACTTTTGACAAATAGAAGTAGGCACCATAGTGGATAAAGCTCCATAATTAACTAAGAATTTGTGAATATTTTTATTAAATGATCTAATGGTCAAAAAAATGGTGGTACCTCTAGATTTATTTTGTATATGACATTGGTATTAGAATCCTTTGTTTTCTTTGTAGGATCTTTTGTCTTTTCCACAGATGCCTTCCCTATGATATACTTCCATAGTATTTATTTTTATTTAGTGATTTGGGCTAATTCATGAAGGGTGATGTTTTCCTTGATTTTTTTCATGTCCTTAATGATGTTATACCCTCTTCTATTTTGATCCTCCTTATTTTGAGGTTGATCATTCCATTTTGGGGAGTTGGATTGTTATCAGCTTTTGGATTCAATGGAATAACTATATTGTTTGGAGGAGTAAAGATTGTGAATGGAAGCCTATTCCTTAGGTTGTAATTATATGTAATCAAAATGCATCAAATCTACAAATCAATCCTAGCTTAGAGAAGATATATCCTAATTACACTTCCAATTAGGGATACATTATATAATCAAGGACATAACCAATATAGATCCACTAGACCCAATTAGGAGATTTCTTACCATAATAAGATCATTAGGGAGGGTTCCAAATACTCCTATCAATAAAAATCATGCAATAACCCTAATTAATTCTTGTGTTTTCATATTCACTATAATAATAACAAGTAAATCAAATAAATCTAATCTAGTGCTCACCAAATCTTATGGCACAAAGTGGGGGTTAGTAAAAAAATAAAAGTAAACATGCATAAAAAATCCTAATTAAGCTATGTATAGATAAGACCCTAATAAAATGGAGAAAAAGAGTAATATTATTCAAAATCCATTACTTATGCTACTTCTATCTACTAAAGAGAGGAACAAAGTTAGATATACTTACCTAGAAGATGAACCCATCGAGACTCAATCTCTCCCTTTACAAAGGTTCTTCACAAGAGGTTGTTGTCGTTTTTTTTAGAGGAATCAATATCTAAGTGGTTATTATTAACCCTTGGCTTACATTGGTAAGTAATTAAATAAATAATAATATATTATTTATTTACTATAGGTGTAAACCTCATGAAAATAAATAATTTTATTATATGTTTTTAATATTTACCAAATGTTTATTAATTGGGTTTATTAGGGTGGATGGACCCATTATTTTCACAACTGTCACATCCCCTCATAAATTAATTATAAATAGGGTTTTACCCCTATTGTAAATATATCAAACACAAAAAAAAAAAATATTCAAGTATTCCTGCATGTGGCAAATACTTGTCTAAGAAAAAAATTGTGAAGAATTTATTTGAGGAGTGAGACGAAGAAGATTTGGTGTATTGGGGTTATTATTGTTTCTCAATATTAAATATCACTTTGCTAGGTTTTTTAATTTTTTTAGGATTTTCTAGGGTAAATACCTATGTTGTGTTTATTGATCTACGTATGCTTTGTTGATTAAATTTACATCTAGATCTATCTATGTTAAATATAAATTACAATATATTCAAATTCTCTCACTATGAAAGAGAACAAGATGTTTTATTTAGTTAGAAATCCTATTTTGATAAAATTAAATATCAATAATTGATATATTCAAGCACGGGATGCCATCATTAGATCTTGAATGTCCTAGTTGGTGTGTCTAAAATCTCAGTGGATGCTTTTTTGAAGATTCAAACCTTACTCATTGCTCCCAATATCATTGATCAAGCAACCATAAGCAACGATATACATTTTTTTGAAGTTTTATATCATCATGGGCACTTAAAGATCATTTTATGGCCTAGGCACTTAAAAAAAATTAAAATTCAATTTTTTAATGCATCAATTTGCCTTCTAAAAGTTTCAATCACTTAGTTTTAAAAAAATAAGGAACCTTGCAAAATTTTAAGGCCTGAGAAGCTTTTAATTAACCCATTCAAAATTCTCTCTCCTTCATTGACATAATTGTACATCCTGGGAGGTTGGGATTTTTTTTGTTCCAATTTTTTTTAAAGGGTTGTCATTATAGGAGGATTTCACAAGGATCTATAAATTTTAAAGGCCTGAGAAGGCCTCTATCTCCCTCAAGCTCCTCCTTTTCTCCTAGACCTATGCCATTTCAACCTATAGGAGACATTATAGGTAAGTATAAAGTTTTTTAAATATTTAAAATATATTTTATTTTTTAAATTTGAAATTTTCATTTCCCTTTATTAAAATATTTTACCAAAAAGTCAAAAAATACGTACTTTATTTTTACTATTTATTTACATGCATAATAAATAAATATTTTTTTTATATTTTTTATTAAAAATTAGATAAAATAATTAAATATATTATTATGCATGTAAATTTTTTAATTCACTCATATATGAGTTGGTGATTATAAATTTTGGTAAATACTTGTTAAAGATAAGTCTAGTGTCCAAATATCACTAGCTTTTTTATTTTTTTATCTTCTTCTTGACTTTGGTCAAATTAATTGAAAATTAAATTAATTTTAATTTAATTTCTTAGATTTCATGCCTTATTTATCATGTGAAAACCCCCTAAACTATCATCTAGTCCTTTTGACACTTGTTCTAGTATAAACCCAGGCAAACATAGTCATGTAACCAATCGATCTCTAGGTTTTAGAATGTTGTAGATGCATAGAAGTGGTCCATTTTTTTTTGAATACTCATATTAAATTTATTTACACCTTTTAAAATAATAGTGTTTAAGTGGTAATTTTGAGTGAGACTCTTTTGACACCTATATTTGGGCAAATTTAATTAATTTTGTTATATTGTTTGGAATATAATTTATGTAATTAATTATAGTTGCATGTACAATTCACTTTATTTTGAAAATATTTAAAAAATTCATTTAAAATAGTTTCTTTTTAATCATTTTTTTTTTGTTCTATTTTTAGGGAAGCTATGGCTTCACCTCATTTCTCCTTAGATAAATCTTAAATGCTTAATGAAAATAGCTATAATATATGGAAAATTCATGTTAAACCTAAATTTATGGCCCAAAAATTATGGAATATTGTCATTGGAATTGAGAAATCGCTTTTTATATGACATGTGATCCATGAGCTTACCAATACATTTCAAATAAAATCATAAGAAGCTATGTCCATTATCTTGTGGAGTGTTATAAATGAATTCCTTCTCCATATTCGTAATCAGGAGTCTCCTAGTGATGATTGAAAAATCCTTGAATCCATACAAGAATTCACTCACCTTTCAAATATCATTAACTTAATCCTTGAATTGCTGACTACACCCATGAAGGGTGATGAAAAATTTGATAATTTTCTTGCTAAGATTAAAAACATTAAAGCTCAGTTAGATGGATGTAATTTTAATTTGATTCAAGATAAATTGTTTTATTTTATCATTTAGTTAAATATTCATGAAAAGTTTAGAAATTTTATTTCAATTCTAAATTCTAAGTATTAGACTAAGCAACATTCCTTAATATTACCACCTTATATGCCTTTATGATTCAAGAAGATCAAGTGATAACCAATTTTTATTCCAAGGAGAATGTCACACAGGCACATCTCACCTTAAATAATGTTTTTGATAAAAATTTAAACCAAAAATCAAACCCTAACTCTGGTAAAGGAAAAAATGAGAATAATAAATCTAGTAATAAGAATCTTAAACTTAAGTTTAATGGAAATTATAATTTGTGTAGTAAAATTGGTCATAGAAGGGAAACTTATTATAAAAACAAGGATATAGTTAATAATCAATCTTCTAAAAAAAACAAAGGGAAGAAATCTAATCAAAATAAGTAGAAGAATCAAAACCCTAATCAGAATAACAATCAAGAATCAAATGTTATTAATTTATATGTTATTTTATTTTCTTCAAATGAAAATGAATGGATCTTAGATAGCAGTGAATCACACCATATGACATGCTTATCTGATATTTTGTGTGATTCTAGAGATATCTCTAAAATAATTTACTTAAGAGATAATTATTTTTTATAATTAACTAAAAGTGGAAAATCAAAGTTTTTAAATGTTGTTATTAATGATGTTTTCTATATACCTAAGCTTAAAAATAATTTACTCTTGTTCTTAACTTAGAAATGATAATTTCATTATAACTTTACTTAAAGATAGTTGGTCTATTAAAACTCAATTTGGATCATTGATTGTTGAAGGTATTCAAAATATTAGTTAGTATATCTTTTCTCCTTCTTCTGCATGTTTAATTTCATCACATAATAAGAGTGAATCTTAGTTATGACATGAAATATTAGGACATGTTAATTTTTTAAGTTTACACGATATATTTATTATTAATCTTGTTGTTGAAATTCTATCTATTCCTTATAATCATGAAACTTGTGATGATTTCTTATGTGGTAAGCACCATACTAACCCCTTTCATAAGGTTCATGATGTGAATACCTCACATCCTTTAGAATTAATTAATAGTGATGTTGTAGGTCCTTTATAAGTTACTTATCTTGATGGTTAATTATATACTATTACATTTATTGATGATTATCCTGGAATGATCTAGTCTTATTTTATTAAAAATAAGTTTGATGTTTTTCTAAGTTTAAATAATTTAAATCTCATGTTAAAAACACATCTAATTTTTATATTAAGAGATTAATAAATGATAATGGAGGTGAATATTTTAGTAAAGAGTTTGATTATTTTTACATTAGTTTTGGTAATCAAAGGGAATTAACAACTCCCTATTCCCTTTAGTGAAATGGTGTTGCTAAAAGCAAAAACTGTACCATCATATAAATTGTTAGAATAATGTTGTAATCTACAAATGTTCTTAAGTTCTTTTGGATATAATCCATGAATATTTTAATTCATATATTGAATAGAGTCCCTACCAAATCCTTTCATATTTCTACCTCTTTAGAAATGTGGACTAAAAAGAAACCTAGTGTGGCTCATCTCAAGATCTTTGGTAGCCTTGATTTTATCTTTATTCCTAAAGTTCAAAGGAAGAATCTTGACCCCACTTCCTATTTTTGCATGTTTGTAATATATGGAGGTAAAACAGAGTTATAAGAGTGTATGATCGCTCTAACTATCAGATTATTAAGAATAGAAATGTTCTTGTTCTTGAAAAATCCTTTTGTGGATCCTCCTCAGTGTTCTTCTATTGATGAACATAACTTTCATGTTTCTCCTTATGATGAAATGGATTCCCTTAAGGAAGTTGATCTAGTTATGGATAATTTAGAGTCTAAGGAACCCTCTGAGTTTTAAATTCAAGCTAAAAGACCTAAAGAGGAAGAATCCCTAATTCAATCTTCTAATGTTGATAACCTCAACATTATTATCATGCATTAATTACTATGTAGGAGTGTGAACCTCAATATTTTGAGGAAGCCACTCAAGATGATAGATGGAATATTGTTATGCAAGATGAATACAATGCCTTAATTAAAAATTAGACTTGAGATCTTATCTCTCCTCTACTGAAAAGGTATATTGTCAGTTGTATGTGGATTTATAAGATCAAATATAATTCAATTGGAAAAATTGACAAATTTAAATCTAGATTAGTTGCTCACGGGTTTACTCAAAAATTTAAGATTGACTATGTTGAAATCTTCACTCCTATAGCAAAAAGGAGTATTTTTAGAATTCTTATTGCCCTTACAACCCATAGTGGTTGAGTTATCCACCAAATGGATGTCAAGAATGCATTTCTAAATGGTGATTTAGAATAAGAAATCTACATGACTCATCCTAAAGTTTTCATTGACCCTAACAAAGAACATTATGTATGCAAGTTAAAACAATATTTGTATGGTCTAAAACAATCTCCTCAAACTTGGTATTCTAATATTACTTATTTTTTCAAAGAAATAAATTTTTTCAATTGCTATTTAGATAATGATCTCTTTGTTAAAGTTGAAAATGGTCATTTGATTTTAATTTTATTATATGTTGATGATTTGTTGATTACTAGTGAACTAACTATTTTAATTCACAAATATAAGGATAAACTATGTCAAAAGCTTGAAATTATTGATTTAGGCATTCTACATATTTTTTTAGGAATGGATATATTTTAAGATAAACATTATATTATTGTATCACAATCTCAGTATGCTCATAATCTTCTTGTTAAGTTTAATATGCTTGATTGTAAATGTATTTCTACTCCTATTGAAGTTGATATTAAACTTTAACCTAAACCTTCATGTGAAAAATATAACCCTAATTTGTATAGATAACTTATTGGAAGTTTTATATATCTAACTATTACTATGCCATATATTTCATATGATGTTAGTGTTGCTTCTAAATTTATGTGGGATCCTTATTTGGATCATTAGAATTTAGCTAAATGTATTCTTTATTATATCAAAAGAAAAATTAATTATGGTTTATTTTTTTATTCCATTTATAATGCTAAATTATATGGTTATTGTGATGTTGACCATGCTGGTGATACTTTAGATCACAAATATACTTCTGGATATGTGTTTAAGTTTGGTGCAGTTGTTATCATTTAGAGTAGCAAGAAGTAACCTACTGTCTCACTCTCTTCTATATAAATAGAGTATAGAAGTGATATATAAGCTACTAAATAAACCATATGGATATGAAGGCTATTGGAATCATTCATTTAGATGTTTCTTAGAGTACCATCCTTCGTTGTGATATCCAAAGTTATATAGCTATGACAAAAAAACTATTGTAATACCAAAGAACTAAACACATTTAAGTTCATGAGCATTTAACCTAAGATAAAGTTCTCAATGGTGATATTAATATATAGTTATATCTTATATTTAAACAAGTGGTAGATATCTTCATAAAACCACTTGGTGTTACCAAGTTTTATATATTTCATGCAATTTTGTACCTCTTAGAGTTGTTTTGAGGGGGGGGTGTGCATGACAATACCACTTCTTAATGGCCATTTGTTTCTTATTCTTCTCTATAATTCTTCTCATTATAAATAATTGTAAATAACTTCATGTAGAAGTTATGTGATTTAAGTAAAACTTCATGTGGAGGTTTTTTACTTTTGTACCCCAATACATAAAAAAACATTATTTTTAATGGAGGTACTTATGTTATAAAAGGTTCCAAATATTGTTAGTGATTATTAATGAAAAAAAAGTGATGTAATCTCATAATCATGATGTACTAAACTTAATTTTGAGTAATGTAGAGTAAAAAACTCTACATTTTTATTTTTTGAGTTTTAGTTGTGCGCTTCAAGTTTTTTCCCTGTGCGTTTCAATTTCGAGGTAGTTGAAGTTTTGACACACAACATAGGCATGAGTTCCTTTTTCCCTAATTTATAATCCAAGTATCAAAGTTACATGGAAGCTACCAAGTGTCATCGGTTGAGACACATTTTATAATTTCTCTAAGTTGCTAGAAACGTGCCACATGTCTCATAGTAAGTCAATGGAGTGAGACAAGTGTTAGCATCCACATTTCATATTTCTTACGCACGTTTCATGTTTTCTTATGCATTTCAAAATCTTATTTCAATAAGCTTCTCTCAGGGTCGAGCAAAAGGCACCAAGTGGAAACTACTGAAGGTTTCAACATGTTTTTATAAAAGCAATAGAAACTCCATGTGCCCCTATCTAAAAGCAATAGAAGCTGCCAAGTGTCGACATTTACAGTTTCTTCATTTTGTTTCATTGATTAAGTAAAAACTGTGGTGGGCCCCAAGTTTTGTTTCTAAAGTAAACGAAAGCTACCAAGTGTTACCATCCATGTAAATTTAAAATGATGCCCGAATGTTTCTATAATATAGCCAGAGTGATGCAGAGACCAACACGTACCTTCTGCAAGATTCTCAAAAGGTAGCTAAAAGTAGTGGAGACCACCACGTGCCCATTTTTAAAGATACGTGGAAAGTGCCACCTATCCCCATTCTCCTTCTGAAGCTACTCAAGTGAGAAGTGATGTGGTTCCCATTTTCTATAAGTGGTTAAAGTTTCAAAGAAGCAGATTGTGACAGATGTCAAAGATGGAACACTCCTACGTAAAGACATAATAAAGAGTATAATTTACATGGAAAGTGCCATGTGTATTTTATAAGTACATGAAAGCTACCAAGTGTCATTTTTTGATGACTCTTGAATAATAAGAAGGTTTTCAAGAAGAGTAAGTGGATACTGCTAAGTGTCCTCACCCGTTTCACAATGGGAAATGCCCTGTGTATCTATTTTAGCAAATGAACTTGTAGGGAGATGAAAGGTTTTAGATCTAAGAAATATCTTTTGTTAGAAACTTCCAATTCAATTAGAGTTTAGTTAGACATTGGATTGGGAACGTGCAGGTAATCTAGAGCTAGTCTAATGCTATAAATATAGGTGCAAAGATCACCGAAGGGGATCATCAAAAGAGAGAGAATTTTCTATCAGAGATTATTATCAAGAAGTTTTAGACTTTCATGCTGTAGCCAGTAATGTCATTTGCCTTTGTTCTATTTTCTTGAGTTAGAAAGTTTGTGTAACTGTGCATGTTTTAGTGCCTTTTATGTAACTAGAAAATAAATAAGAAGATTGAGTTCTGTGCCTTTGTTGATATTTTTTGTGTTATTGCAAAATCATCTAAACTTTGAGCCTTTGATCCTATCTATTTTCATCTTTTACATTGATCATGCCTTGTTTGCTCTTTAATGTAATAGAATCTTAAAGGTAGTTTCACTGTGCTTAGAATTAAGGGTCGAATTAAATTCAAGTGCATCACCATACTTAGATTTTCTTTCATTGCATTTGTGTTTTTTTATAATTCCTATCCCTTTCCTCATTATACAATTGAGATAAAGAAGAGACAACTTCTTTAAAATCTGGAGGTCATTTTAGGTTGCAAGTCCCACATTCTTGAAACTTCCCATTGTTGGTGTTAGAAACAATGCAATTTTAAGCATCAATAGTTTTTGGCACACCTGGCGGGACTACAATATCATGAAGTTTCTTTTAAGACCATATGAACTAGAGAGCTATAAGGAGTCAGAGCTGTGGACCAGTAACAAGATCTCAATCTGCTATAAATCTAGGTATTCTTTTACTACCACTGATAACTAGTCCAAGAAGAAGGGTCAATCAATTATTAGCGACACCAATGGTGACTCTGAGTTAAATTAGCCAGTTAAGCAATCTTGGTTCCATTAAGAAACCAACCATTGGGTATGTATAATCATCTGTATTATGCTCCATATATTTTTTATCAAGCTCAAGTTGCTCATGGAATTGCCTTAAGCAATAAGGATGCATATGGTTATGAGTTTTTCCCTTCGTAGGTCCAATATGATCAATCTCAACCCTATCATGAGTTATATTAGTCTTATGCCCAATCTTCCCAATATGTCACATCTCATACTTAATCTAATCTCTTTGCTAATCGACTCATTTCCACTTTCAAACAAACACTACTAAGATATGAAAAGTATGTAGTAGAACTTGACACTAGAAGGAGATGTAGCTGAGAAATCCCTGATCATGTTATCCATCAAATGAGAAATGCACTAGATCTAGTTAAGAGTGAATGGACTCCCATTGAAAGAGCTAACTTTTAAAGGCTTACAAATGAGATGTTGGATGTGAGTGGCTTGATTGCATCTTTGGAAGAGAAGATAAGTATTCATGAGAGGCATCCTTACCAAGTCTATCAACCTGCATATCCATTGCCCCAAGTTTCATATCAGACATACACAACCCTTGCTCATGAGCCAAGTCAAGCCTGTTAAGGTCCTTTCCCTAATCATGTCGAGGAAAGTTTTGAAATAGTAAATCTGGCATTTAAGACCAATCTTTATAAATAAATTAGATTGGTAAATCTTGAAAAATAGAAATCTATGTTGGCAACAAGGGAAGTGGAACTCAAACCCTCACTTCCCCCTCACCTTGCAGCCCCATCTTCCCAAGGGAAAAGTTCTAATCACAAGGTCATGAGTTGGAAACAAACAATGGAATCATGGGGCAAAAAGGAGGAGAAAGACATTGTCCAAGAGTGTGAGGTACAAAATGAGGCTAGTCCTTTTCAAGTCCCTCCCACCCTTCCTTAAGAAGTAAGTAAGGAGGAGTGTGCTCAGCTCATGGATGGTCAAGGAGATTTCATGAGTGTAGATGAGAAGGAGATCAACATAGGTACACCCTTTGATGAACCAAAGGACAAGTCACAATATTTTGCCACTGTCTCTGATGAAGAAGAGATAATTTCTGATCATGTTTTGAATGACTTGTTTGAAGTCATTAGGATAGGTTACACTATTATTCAAGGAGGCTATGAGATGGCTGCAAGTGAAGAAGGCAACATTGAGACTCAAATAAATATGTGAAATTGCTGCAAACCATCAAGCTTATCCTTTTAAGAGGTTAGTAAATCTGAAGATGATATTTTTGAAGTCATTAAGGAGGATAATTGTGCAATAGAACCCAAGCATGAGGTAAAAGGAGATAAGCCAAATAATGATGTATATCAAAAGGCTTATGGTGATGAGCCAAATACCATCAATTTCTTGATGAGACACAACAACATGAAGAACTAGAATTTGACAAACTTCTAAGAACAAGAGGAGTACGTATCTATTGGGGGCATGTTTGACTCTGATTCACTCAAATGCAAGTCAATTAAGGTGGCAAACAAGAAGAGCAATTCACCAGAGCTCCATCCCATTCAACCACTTGTTTGGCATCATAAGTCTCCTTGCCATGAAGGAAACTTCATAAATTTTCCCTTTGATCCAAGAGGTAGGCAAATATACCTGGTTAGCTGTATCATAGTTAGATAGTTTCCCTTTCCTTGTTGCTTTATTTTCCCATTTTTCTTCCCACTCTTTCTTTTAAATAAGTGTTTTCTTTGAACACGTGGCTATAGCTCAGAGTCTTTTCAAAAATTTAGAAAACTCTCGACACATTAAATCTCTTCCAAATGCTTAAATTCCCTAAGGAACCTTGTGCAGCCACTTTTATGACATGTCTAACTCGCTATCCCATGAAGATTTAGTAAGATTTACTAATGGTTATCTAGTTTTAATGCCATTTTTGAGACTTGATGGGTCATTAAATACATCATAACAAGAGTTAAAGCTTAACAGTGTCTCAAACATTCTTGTGTCTACTAGAAAATCCCTATTACTTGCATTTTTAGTTCATAGCGAACCTGCTTAGTGAAAGTTCCTTCCTTATTGTAAAGCTCCATACCTGTTACCATAGTTCACTATTTACAAGTATAGATATATATATGGAGGGAGCATAGTCTTCACAATAAGGGTTTGGGATTTATGAATCCATTGATAAGTTTCTCACAAGTAAATCATATGCTTCGGCCCTTGCACAACCCTTAAAGACATATCCATGGACTAGAGTCCCTAAATTTGGTTATGCAAATGACCTAGCAAAGGTGAAAGATTTTTCAGATGGAATCATGGACCCAATTTTTTAAAAGCCTAGCAAAAATCTCAGAGAAGGGGCACATCAAAGGTGTATTTAGAGGGCCAAGGCTAGACAATATGAAACATTCGTAATAAGGATATGAACTTCCCAATTGGCACAATTCATCATCCCAAATGTGCATCTGTGCCCTGACTTGGTTGAAATATGTGTCAAATTATTTCATGCTCCCTCAAATATCATACAATAGGGTCCATTTGTGGTGTAGATTACACCAAAGGCTATCAGGGACATGTTGGCCCTATATCATGACAAGATAACCACGTTTCCTACCATTGCCAAGATGTAGAAAATGTGGGTGAATGTCAATAATCAATTAAAGTTTTTGAGATCAGAGTTGCAATTAGGGGAAGATGATACCACTGTGCTAGTACTACCAATAACAAGAGTACAATTTACATAGGCTAGTCAAGAGTCACTTTCCATAATGGCATTTATTTTTGGAATGAAAGATGATATACTTGTCTATGAAGAGAAAATGGCCATTCTATTTAGATTGAAAATTGTTGACAAGTCCCAGGAATATCAGCTAGATTTCTCTAAGTAGATTACATATTCAATGGTTAAACAACTTGCCCAATTCAAATCTAAAGGTATTTTTAGGTATTCTTCTTATCTATTTCACCTTATGTTGTATCAAAACTCCATCATCTATTCCCAATACATGCATCTAAATATGTATGACCCAAGATTCGATCCACATAGGACCATTCCTATGTCTATATGGACACATATCTTGTCTAAAACCCATGACCCATATGAATTTTGGGAACTTTTTATTGCCCCTTCTTTTGTCATCTAAGCCCAAAGCTAGTTGTAAATATATTGACTCCAAGTGTCTCAGGCTTTATGAGAAATTGCACTATTCCTTATGATTACCTTTTTGGATTCCATCATACTATTATTAGAGTCCATGGTTTTAGTGGAGAACCAGTGTTGTTACCTAATATTTTGACCCTTAGGTGAGCATTCTTAGAGGTCACCAGACAAGTGTCCATGGTGGATAATGAATATGGCACCGGGAAGAAAAAGAAGAAAATGATGTTCCATGGGTGACAAACAACATAGCCCTAGAGGTCAGAGATGTTGAGCTCATGTTGCTAAGAAAGTTAGCCTTCCTATGTTTCTTTCTAATTGAAGATAAATGTGGATATGACCCAAATGGTTTCATAGCTTAATGGGTCAAGAATAATAAGGTTGCTACCAAAATTGTGCATGAGGGCCATCCCTTTTAGGAAAATAGAAGAAATCTTAGGGAAGATATTCCTAATTTTTATGTAGAATTGATGGATTTGCCCCTTCAAAAAGACAGACCATGGGAAAATTTTTATGTTAAGCAAAGGGATTTTGATCATAAAATAAGAATGACTTCAGGTTTAAGAAGATCATTAAAGAATAAAGACTAGAACATTGAGAAAATTGAAGCCTATTGGAGATATAGGCAAGATATTTGTGAGACAACTCACTCTTTTGGAAATGTGGATTCAGATGGGAAATGGGAGGAACTCTGGGATGAATGTCATCTATCTCCTATCCCTAACCCCAATACAAACAATTTGCAGACACAGGGTGGAGCTGGAAGCTAGAGCAGAATATAATCAAACATTACAGATCCCAGGGCAAACCTCAGCTACAGTAGCTATAACTATTTGGCCCCAATCTCTTAATGCCATTTAAAAACAAAAGAGTGTGGTATCTTCACCACTAATAGCTTCTCCATTAGCATCAGCCCTTGGGGTTCTCAGTTCTGAACATTTACCACTAGCAACAGTGATAAATGTTGAAGAGAAGGAAGCATAGCCAGAAGAAGTAATGCCAAAGAAACATAAGAGGTTGAGTTTTTAGCTTGATTCAGAAGAGGGGGTAGAACCCTCACAACACCAACCATAGAGTACTTTGGTTGCTCCTCAAGTAAGTGTTTTTTTCCTTCTTCTTTTCAATCTCTCTCTTCTTTTATTGGGGTGATAATTCCATTTGGCCAATTAATATCCCCTACCACCTCTGCTATGCCCATTTCTCATTTTGCCCCACCTTTTCACACTCAAGCTATATAATTACCTAATTTTTCTCCCTCTATCCCAAATAAAGTACCTCCTCAAATTTCCCCTAGCCAACATTTGGCTATTCCATATGGCTTGCCACAAGGTTATCCTTTTGCGAGTGGACACATTGGCTTTCCTTCTACCTTCCAAACTCAAGTAGATGCTGCTAAGAAGGCAAGGGAAGCTCGAATGGAGAAAAAGAGGATAAAAGATAATAAATCCTTAGCTACACCACATATGAGGTCACAATTTGACCCCATCCAATAGCAACTAATGGTGACCCATTTGTCACCTACTATAGTCAAGCCAAATGAGCAAATACAACCCAAAGATTATACAATAAATGTAGTGGCTATAGATATGTCCCTTTTTAGACCACAAGATAGGGTTGATTTGATACATGAATCCACTTTTGTAGTAACAAATGATTATTTGAAAGTATCAAAGAAGCTACAGAAGATAAAGGTTGATTGAGCTCAGGAGAAAGCAAACTGTAGTAGTCTGACTATAGAGATAAAAATAAAGAATAATGAAATAAAGAGGCTTAATAAAATGTTGCAAGATGCTATTTATTTTCAAACTCACTAGGCTATTCAAGCCCAAAATGATTCTTTGAAAGAAGGGTTGATGTAGATGAAAGATGCAGTGACAACCTTAAGGCAGGAAAAGGCAACATTATAGGAAAAATGTGAGGAAAGCCTATTACAGGTCACTCAACTTCAATAGAAGCTGCTGAATGAGTAGAACAATACCACTGCTATACAAACCCAACTTCAAGCTAAGTGACAAATGATAGAACAATTGACACTTTAGTTGGCTAATAGGACAAAGAATACAGGGGTTTTAAATCTAGTTAAGGAGCTTTATGTATCAATATGGAAAAGAATCTCTAATGAGATTACTCAGCTTAGACCCTCTCTAACCTTTCTACTAAATACACAAAAATTGTGTGAAAAGGTGGAGATTTCAGTTGAAGCCATTCTATCCACTGTCTCTCCAAGAGTGTTTGACTCTCAAGTGTTGCTACAAAATTTATATGATGCAACTAATAGAACATTATCAGTAATAGGGATTAGTGATAGAATGATCACTACTAAAAGAGTGAATGAAGTTCTCAATTTTAACTCTGTAGAAGTTAAATGTGAAGAGCTTCTAGATGTGGTGAAAGAAGGAATCAAAGACATGAAACAACACATTAAAGATCTGGTGCAATTGGGTGTTCCCTCCCCTTTTCTTGATAGCAATACGGTGTTGATGGTTGATGAGATTAAACCTTTGTTGTTAGCCAGGAAAAGTGATTAGTCAATTTTATAGGGTTTAACAGATGATTCATCAGTGCCTAAAGTGGAACTTGTCTTGATGCCCATGTCTTAGCTTGAATTTCAATTAAAGGTTGTAGTTCATATTTTGTAGAATTCTTCACACAAAGATATCATTAACCTTGATTTATCCTTCCATGAATTGCAAAATAAGTAGGGATTATTTGATGATGAGTGGTTTACTTATCAGACAACCTTAATAAAGTTGTGATTTTTGTCACATTTGATCATGTGAGAGATTGTGGATTCTTCTTTTTGAGCAGGATCAAAAGTCTTTAGGGTCACGAAGAACTGTAGACTAAAAAACTCTACATTTTTATTTTTTGAGTTTCAGTTGTGTGCTTCAAGTTTTATCCCTACGTGTTTCAATTTCAAGGTAGTTGAAGTTTTGACACACAACATAGTTATGAGTTCCTTTTTCCCTAAATTATTGTCCAAGTATCAAAGTTGCACAGAAGCTACCAAGTGTCATCAACTAAGACACATTTTATAATTTCTCTAAGTTTCTTAGAACATGCCACGTGTCTCATAGTAAGTCAGCATAGCATGACAAGTGTTGGCATCCATGTTTCATATTTCTTATGCATGTTTCATGTTTTCTTATGTGTTTCAAAAGCTTATTTCAATAAGCTTCTCTTAGGGTTGAGCAAAAGGTGCCAAGTGGAAATTGATGAAGGTTTCAACATGTTTTTCTAAAAGCAATGAAAACCACCACATGCCCCTAGCTAAAAGCAATGAAAGCTACCAAGTGTCAACATTTGCAGTTTCTTCATTTTGTTTCATTGATTAAGTAAAGACTGTGGTGGGCCTCAGGGTTTGTTTTTAAAGTAAGCAGAAGCCACCAAGTGTTACCATCTATGTAAATCTAAAATGAGGCTTGCATGTTTCTATAATATAGCTAGAGCGATGTAGAGATTGACACGTGTCACCTTTTGTAGGATTCTCAAAAGGTAGCTAAAAGTAGTGGAGACTGCCACGTGCCCATTATTAAAGATACACAAAAAGTGCCATTTGTCCCCATTCTCCTTTTAAAGCTGCTCAGGTGAGAAGTGTTGTGGGTTCCATTTTCTATAAGTGGTTAAAGTTTTGAAGAAGTGGACTATGACAAATGTCAAAGATAGAACACTCTTGAGTAAAGACACATTAAAGAGTATAAGTTACATGAAAAGTGTCATGTATATTCTATAAGTGCACAGAAGCTGCCAAGTGTCATTTTTTGATGCCTCTTAAATAATAAGAAGGTTTTTAAGAAGAGTAAGTGGATACTACCAAGTGTCCTCACCCGTTTCATAGTGGGAAGTGCCCTGTGTATCTATTTCAGCTAATGAACTTGTAAGGAGACAGAAGGTTTCAGATCCAAGAAATATCTTTTGTTCGACACTTCCAGTTCAGTTAGAGTTCAGTTAGACCATTTGATTGCAAACGTGCAAGAAATTTAGAGCTAATTCGATGGTATAAATATGGGTGCAAATATCACTGAAGGGGATCATCAGAAGAGAGAATTTTTTGTGAGAGATTATTATCAAGAAGTTTTAGACTTTCTTGCTATAGCCAGTAATGTCATTTGCCTTTGTTTTATTTTCTTGAGTTAGAAAATTTGTGTAACTGTGCATGTTTTTGTGCCTTTTATGTAATTAGAAAATAAATAAGAAGACTGAGTTCTGTGCCTTTGTTGATATTTTCTATGTTATTGCAAAATCATCTAAACTTTAAGCCTTTGATCCTATCTATTTTCATCTTTTACATTGATCGTTCCTTGTTTGGTCTTTAATGTAATAGAATCTTAAAGGTAGTTTCACTGTGCTTAGAATTAAAGGTCAAATTAAATTCAAGTGCATCACCATAGTTAGATTTTCTTTCATTATATTTGTGTTTCTATTTAATTCCTATCCCTTTCCTCATTATACACTTGAGATAAAGAAGAGCCAACTTATTTAAAATCTAGAGGTCATTTCAAGTTGCAAGTCCCACATTCCTGAAACTTCCCATTGTTGGTGTTAGAAACAACACAATTTTAAGCATCAACAAGTAGTTTATGGATTATAATTTCTTTTGTGTCAAAAGCTGATTTTTTGCATGATGAAGGATTTTAAATCCTTTAAATTTTTCACATAGTATAATTCCTTTATGGTGACTATGTCTTTTATCCCCACTTAGAATTAAAGAGGAGTGTTAGATAAATTAATGTTTAAGTGGTTATTATTAACCCTTAGCTTAAACCTATAATTAATTAAAAAAAACAATAATGTATTATTTATTTACTTGAGGTGTAAACCTTGTGAAAATAAATAATCTTATTATAGTTATTTAATATTTACCAAATGTTTATTAATTCAATTTATCGAGGTGGATGGACCCATTATTTTCATAATGATCACATCCCCTTGTGAATCATTATAAATATGTTTTTACCCCTATAGTAAATATATCAAACACAAAAAAATCAAATACTCAAGTATTCCTGTGTGTGGCAAATACTTGTCTAAGAAAAAAATTTGTGAAGAATTTATCTGAGGAGTGATAGGTAGAAGTTTTGGTGTAGTTGGGTTATTATTATTTCTCAATATTGAATATCACTTCATTGGTTTTTTTACCTCTCTAATTTTTTCCTAGGGTAAATATTTGTGTTGTGTTCATTAATCTACAAATGTTTTGTTCATTAAATTTACATCTAGATATATCTATGTTAAATATATATTTAAATATATTCAAAATCTCTCAGGTTTATAAGGATCATTATGAAAGGCCAAAGCATACAATACTTCTCTACAAAACTAGATTCTTCTCCAAGTAGAAACCCTAAGCTAAGACTCCTCAAGTAGAATGGTGTAAGAGTATATTGTAAAGAAGCATAAATGAATAATAACTCTTGATGTCTCTCTAAAAATGGAGAAATGTATATGTTTATATAGGTGTATTTAACCCTAAAACCTTCTAAAATTTTTGGCTGATGGGGTCAACCTAGTATCATTATTGACAAAATCTCACTAAGTCATCCAAGAACTAACCTAAAACCTAACTAAGTTTTTAAAATAATAGTACAAGGTTGACCTAGTTGATATAGTCATGTTAACTGACAAAATAGGTTCTAGGTTAGGAAAAGGGGTAATGAAGGTGCTAAATGACTAGAGGAATATGCAAAAGATAATTTAAAACTTAGGGGAATGTTTTTAGGAGATAATTGGATTGATAATAAGTGGCAATAAGGGAAAATAATCTTGTAAATCACCAATAGTCTACCCATCCCTTTCCCAATACACCCGTTAGGGTGTGCACTTAGGGAGATTGAGAGTCGACAGGTTTCTACAAGATAGAGAACATTAGTAATTGATAAAAGATTTAAAATATTATGTGTATACATATGCCACACTCAAAGCTCATAACATGTCATTTAGGTGAAATAGGGGATGGTGCTTCGAGAAATAACATAGTAACACACAATTCTAAGGCTAAAAAATGTTACAATATTTTAAAACAAAAATTACTAAAAGCAAATGATAGAAAGGGAAATACTAAAAAGTAAAATGTATGCATACCTTGACTTACATTTATCATTGGATGGTTATCTTTTGTGTTTGTATTTTTCATTATGGAGGGTGCATAGACTACTTTTAACAAACCCAATAATACATAACTAAAGAGTAAAAGCAAATAAACACAAGAAAGGCAAGATGGCTTGTGCTATGTGGATGGGATGTACTTTGAAATTTGGAAAGTTGGGGTGATAAGTGTTATGTTAGACTGAATAACCAAGTTAAAATTTAGTTTAAATCAAGTAACTAAAAATTTAAGGCTACTCAAGACCAAAAAATGCAAACAAGTAAAGATTGAGTAAGAAAGGCAAAGTCACTAACTCAAACCAAAGATACATGTCTAAAAAGATGGCAATCAAATATCAATGTAAAATTAGTAACAATCAATACTTAAACAAAGAGGGAAAAGCCAAATGGTAAAATAACATTGAGTGATAAGTAACAATCCTTACTCAATCATCAATGTAGAAATGTGAATAAAAGGGAAAAACAACAATGGTGAGTGATAAGTAACAAGTCAGCATCACTCAACAATGGAAAAAGTACATGAAAGTAGAAGCAAACTTAGGTGTCCATAAAAAGGGTGGTACAAAAAATGGCAAATGATAAAAATAAATCAAAGCATATCTAGAGATGTAGATCCATGGTGTAAAGAAAGTAATCTATAATTTCTCAAACATATTGTTTTGTCTAAAGTGATATGAAACTGAAATAAAGTAATGGTAGCATATTTTTAAGATGTGAAGGAGGAAGTATAAGAGAGGGAAAACAAATTTAGAATCAAAATTTGCATGTCAAGGGGGGAAATGAAATGGGTGAATGAGAGAATGAAGAAAAACCCAAAGTAGAGGAACTCTTTATCCAAGTCAAGAAAATCAAATTAGGTTTGTCAAAACAATAGTACTTTTGACTTCAAAGACTTTGAAGAACTTTTCTTAGACACACAATGCTAAGGTTGATAAATGAAGTATGTAGATCAACCCATGAAGGCTATATGTATGAAAAGTAAAATAGACCTATCTTCCCACAATGTTTTTTGTATTCCTTGGGACCCCTTATATAGACATCAATCTACCATGAATATTGGGTACTTACGTGAGAAATTAGGTAGCACCATAGAGTTTTTTTGAATTCTCCTATTCTAATCTATTGGCCTACTACACCCCAATGGACCTCGGTTCTATTGTGAGGTCAAATATGGATTTTGAGCTTTGATAAAAGATAGGAAATGTGCTTGTAATCATGTCTTTTGTTTTGATTTTAATTTTTGAGAGTTTTGTATTTCCTTTTGTATATCATTGTCTTTTATTTCAAGTGATTTGGTTTCTAACTTTTTTGATGGAATTTTTCTATTCCTCCTCCATACAGATTTGGAAAACCAAACATGGTTGCTAAAGATGAATTTCATTTGACTATTTGGGACTTGGTTGATAAGAGAGATAATTCAGAGATCATGTTGTCTAAGAGTCTCATACAATCTAGTAAAATAAAATTTCTATTTTTACTTCAACTTTGTTTTATCCAATATGGATTCAAAGAAAAAGAAATCAAGAGGAATGAAACATGAAACAATTTGAATTACTTCAAATCATAAAAATTTTGATAAAGGGTGAAAAAGTGATATAATGACAATAAAGTGTGATTCATTATCATAATAATGAGGTAAATTTAGGAAAACATGCTAACATAGGTTGTTATGTAAATTCCATTTATCAAAAGAAGCAAAAGATAAAGTTGAGAACAAAGATCAAGAATTTGTAACCATTTCAATACACATTATAAAAAATGATGACAAAGATGGTGATTTTATGAGGAAGGCTAGGTCCTATGGATGGTATTACACTACAACACATAAAATATAAACCCATGAGGGCGCTAAAAAGTATTTGAAAAATAAATGGGATAATAAAAATATGGTATTTTTGAGGAAGGCCAAGTCCTATTCATGGTCTTACACTGCAACTCATAAAAGAGAAACCCAAAGGGTGCCAAAAAGTGTGTTAAAAATATGAAAATAAAGAGGATAAAAGTACATCATGAGGAATACCATGTCCTATCCATGGTTTTACATTACACCTCATGAGAAAAAGGGAAACTAAAATACCAAAAGGAAGGACTAAGGTTTTTGAAAAAAGAGAACTATTATAGAGGGTGAGACCCATGCAAGTATCCTACAAATTTTTTTGGATAGATAGAATACAAAAATAATGAAAATAAGGGAGTGATAAAATACTTCTTTAAGAATTGTGCATTGATGGGATCTTTAAAAGTATGACCTTCATTGGTTTAAAGGTGATAGGTACTTGGACCAAAAATATCTTTGACTAAATAGGTGCTCCACCATTTTCAGGGGTATTTACCTTCTTTGCCATGAGTGTAGTATAATTTAAGGAAAAGATCACCAACATTAAATGTGTAGACTTTAAATTGTTTGTTATGTTTTTTTGGAAATACAGGTCTTGTATTACAAATCAGAAAGATGATGTTCATCATGAAGATTGATAACATGAAGACAAGATTCACATAATTCCTCATTTGGTATGACACCATGAAGAGATATATAGAGAGAGAGGGAATCTCAAATTCTAATAGAAGGATTGATTCAGAACCATAGACTAAAAATAATGGCATTTTCCCTATGGTAGTACATATGCTAATATGATAGGTCCAAAGAGTAGGGTAGATATGGAGGTACCAATCCATGAATATTTCATGAATTATCTTTATAATAATTTTACTAGTAATTTTTTTGGTGGCCTTGATTTTCCATTACAATATGGATGATAGGGTTTGGATAATTTGTGATTGATTTTAAATTTAGAATAGATCTATTTTACATCCTTGTTTTTGAAATTACTACCACTGTGTAAAATGGTAGTATGAGGGACACTAAAGTGGAAAATGATTTGATTAAGGATGAGTTTGGAGATGGTGGTTCTAGTGACATTAACAAGGGGCATAGCCTCAACCCATTTGGAAAAATATTTTGTGGTTGTGAAGATAAAGACATTCCCATTTTGAGATTAAGGTAATTTGCCTATGAGATTTAATCCCCACATGGAGAATGGCCAGGGAGATTCTATAATGTGAAGCTCTATTGGACATCAATGAATTAAATCATCATGAAGCTAGTAAGGAGTACACTTTTTATCAAATTTGATGGAATCCTTTTCAAGAGTGGGATAAAAGTATCCCATACATAAGCATTTTTAGGTTATAACATGTCCACTATATTCACCACCAAAAATACCCCCATGTGCTTGTTTAAGAAGAGGAGGAACTTTATATTGTATAACAAAATAGAGCAAGGTACCTTTAGTATTTTCATAGTATAGGATTTTATATCTAAATACATACTTAAAATCTTATTTGTGAATGTGAGTCTTTTCATGAGAATCTAAGTTAAGAGGATAAATTTGGTGTTCCAAAAATTGAATTATGTCTTTATACTATGGGCTTTGTTGAATGGTAATATCCTTAATGTGGTAGATTATTTAATCATGTGATTGAATATAGGATGGATATTTTATTATTTGGATAAGAAAAGTGGGATTAGTAAGAACTTGATATAGATGAAAAAGAGATGCTAAAGAATCAAGGGAATCATCAATAGAATTTTGATCTTGAGGAATAGGCTTGATGGTGAAAGAAATGAAATTTTTAGCAAGAGTGGTTGAAATTTGATGATACTAAGTGATATTTTCACTTTTTAATTGGTAATAACCATCGACTTGGAAACAAATGTGTTGGAAATTACCTAAAGCATGCTAGTATTGGATATCTAAATCAAGAGTAACTCTCATGCCTAATATTAAAGATTTGTACTCTTCCATGTTGTTAGTGACATCAAATATTAAGAAAAAAATAAAGGGATTATTTTTCCAAGAGGAATTTATTATAAACCCAAATAGAAAACTAATGAAGGAAAATTTCTATGATCTCCTTCACACCTAGACTAACATTAGAAAGGTCTAAGGTGTGGGACACCTGTATCTCAGATCAGACCTCTATATTTGTGAGGCTAACTCCTTTGATGTATCATTGATGATCAAATTACTAAAACCTAATGTAATTTTTTGGATGAAAAGGGTTGGAAGGATAATTGAAAGGTAAATATATTTTACTAATGGTGACACACCTATATTGTTGGTTTATCTATTTTATTTGAGTGCATACAAAATTGATAAGATAAAAAAATCACTAAATCTTATAACTCTAAAATATTATTATGCAATGACATTTAATATAAAGATTCATCAAATGTTAAAAACATGAGGGCAAGGATGGAGTCAATATATCAACCATTAGCTCAATCAATCAACATCAAACACTATATATAACTTACATAAGATGTCATACTAGTAACTAGTTGAGATCAAGACCTGATCAAGGAGAAAGTACTACCACATGTGTAAATAAAAACAATATAACACACCATCCCAATATATATGAATCTAAAAAAAATCATTTTTATTGATCTCAAAATTTTACAAACTCAATCTTGGTAGTGTTTAATCATGTCCAAGAGAGGGATCCTCTAAATATGTTTGAAAGCCTGAATATATAGAGCATGAGAATAGAGAAAGCTAATATATTGGCATATAAGAGAGAGTAAAAAGTCAAATAATCATCAAATTAAGTAAATTTTAGTTATAACTTGATGACAATAGTCTTCAATAAGTCTCACTATGTCTAACAACTTACATGTTATTCTTTTGGTATCTTTGATGTGAGAATGAGGTGGTGGGCCCCTCTAACTTATTTAAGCTCCTATTGCATGATTTATATGCCATAAATTGGAAAAAAACTCCACTTAATATGATAAAAATTTATATGTGAAATTTATTCTTCATGCTTTATACTTGAAACATGCATTGATTTACACTTAAGACTAGTCAACTCCTCCTTTAGCCCTTCTTTACATGAATTACCACTCAAGATCTAGTTGTGCATGTAATATACACTTTAAGACAAGATATATCATGGTAATTCCACCTAAATATTATTAATTAAGTGTGGTAACTCCTCATTAACTCGTATTTATCCATTCTATGCCATTCTTCATTTCAATTATTTGATCACATAGGCTTACTAGGACAAATAGGCTTAGTATCCTAACTTATTGCATTGATGATAATTAGAACTTGCATGAAAAAAATAAAAACCTAAAAATATGTTGAGTATTATACCTATAACAACCTTCCATATTATGAAATATATCTTCTTGATGAAGGAACATCTATGAGTTGGTCAAAGTAGTTGACTAGGTTAAACTACCTTAAATTTCTATAGATTGGTTGTTTTGAAGGAAATAATAGAGGCATTTATAGGAATATTTTTGACCATATAATGGATTTAATAGGAATAAAAATTTCCAAAATTGACTCTCTATTGATTGAGATTCATTAAACTACCTTATATGTCTCATTTCAACACTTTTTATTTATAAAACTATGTTTTCTACCATGATTTGTACAACTTAATACAACAAAGGAAATTTTATAAGACAATATCTAAGTTTAATTTATTTTTTAATAAGTTTTATATTTATTCATTAGGTTTTGATCACAATAAAACTGAATTTTCTCAAAATTGGTCCTTATCAAGTTTTGGTAGGGTTTTGGAGGTAAACCTTCTTAACTATGGTTCATAAAGTACAAACCTCCAAACCCAAAAATATTTAAATTAATATATAGTTTACATATCCACTCAAATTCCTTAAGAATATTGGGTTCCCATGCAAAATGTATGAAAAGATACCTATGTAAATAAGTTTACTTGTATTATGGACATGTTTATGCTCTTAGCAGTTATTCATAAAGTACATCCCATAAAAAACCCCAATAATTCATTAATTATAATTTCATATATGTACTCAAATCATTATAAGACAATTTGGATAAACTCTTCATGTGGTGAAAGATACTAGCACTTCAATAGTTGGTTTCAATGGGTGTCTTAATTATAGAATTCAAAATTCTCCTTATGGACGAAAATGACTTTTTATCCTACTCTTATATGATTTAATACAAATTCATGGTACCTTTACCATATCATTATACCTTCTCATGGTTTCATCATTTCTTGGTAGGGGTTGTAAATGTCTTCAGGTGATGTAAGCTTTATAGGCTTAAAATTAGCTTTAGGCCTCATTTGTCTAAATCTGAGTTTCAATGTCTAAGGTGATTACATATATTCCAAATCTGAGGTAAAGAGATGAGGAATATATGAGTAGCTAAAACTAATTATAAAGATACGCATGCTACAAATGTGTACTCTAATGTCTAGATCTATGTCCCACTAGGTATGATATAATTGTTAGCAACCCAAATAACACCATGTTAAAGGTAGATTGGTCTGATCTCATTCACACTTAGACTAACTATATGATGGTCTAAGGTGTGGGACACATATATTTAGACCAAACCCCTAGATTTATGAGGCTAGCTCCTCTGATATATCACTGATGCTTAGCTTACTAAAACCTACTATGATTTTTGGGATGAAAAGGGTTAGAAGGATAACTAAAATGGAAATATATTCTACTTATGGTGATACACCTATGTTTTTGGATCATTAACTCTATTTGAGCTCATACAACACTGATAAGATAAACAAATCACTAAATCCTACATCTCTAAAATATTATTATGTAATAGTATCTCATATAAAGGTTCATCAAGTGATCAAAGAATGAGGGAAATGATGGAATAGACCTGATTCAAGGTAATAACCAATTAATATATCCATTTTTAGCTCAATCAATTAACATTAAACACTTTATATAACCTACATAAGATGCCATACGAGTAACTAGGTGAGATTAGGACCTAAAAAGGGAGAAAGTACTACCACATGTGAAAATAAAATAAATATAAAAACTATACCAATATATAGGAAAATGAAAATAGTCATTTTACTCATCTTAAAAGGTTACAAATCTCAATCTTGGTAGAGTTTAATCATGCCCAAGAGAGGGATCCTATAAATAGGCTTGAAAGCCTGAATATATAGAACATGAGAATAGAGAAATCTAAGAGATTGGATTAGAAGAGATAGTAATAAGTCAAATTAATATTAATTTAATTCAATTTAATTTACAACTTGACAAAAATAGTCTTCAAAAAGTCTCCTTGTGTCTAACAACTTATATGATCTTCTTTTGGTATCTTTGGCATTGAAATGAGGTGGTGGGCCACTTCAACTTGTCAAATATCCTCTTTCATTATTTATACACCATAGTTTGGAAAATTATTACACTTAAGATGATAAAAATATATTTTAAAGTTCCTCTTCATGATTTAGACTTGAAACATGTATTGATTTGCACTTAAGACTAGTCAGCTCCTCCTTTAGCTCTTCTTTGCATGGATTGTCACTTAAGATCTAGTTGTGCATGGAATATAAAATTTAATATGAAATATATCATGTTAATTTTACCAAAATATTAGTAATGAGGTTTGGTAACTCCTCACTAACTCATTTTTATCCATCTATACCATTCTTCATTTCAACTGTTTGATCAAATAGGCCTACTAGGCCAAATAGACCTAATACCCTAGATTATTTCATTGATGACCATTATAACCTACATTAAAATACTTAAAAACTAAAAATATGGTGATTATTATACCTTTAACAACCTTCCATATCATGAAATAGGTCATCTTTAGGAAGGAACATCTACAACTTGATCAAAGTAGTTGACTAGGTCAAATTGCCTTCAATTTCTATAGATTGGCTATTTTGAAGGAGCTCACAGAGACATTTATATTTTTGACAATTTTATGGATTAAGGAAGAATTAAAAGCCACAAAATTCACTCCTCATTGATTATGATTAATTAAACTACCTTGTACCTCTCCTTTCAACACTTTTTCCTTTAAAAACATTGTTTTCTACCATGATTTATATAATTACATACAAAAAAGTACCATTTATGGGATCCTATATTAGTTTAATTAATTTTTTAAGAGGTTTAAATTTTATTCATGAGGATTTTATTTCAATAAAACTAACTTTTCTCAAAACTAGTCCTTACGAGGGTTTGGGAGGGTTTTGGAGTGAACCTTCTTAATGATGGTTCATAAAGTACAGACCTCCAAAACCAAAATTATTTATATTAATATCAATTTTATATATTCCATCAACTTCATTTGGAATGTTGGGTTCCCATGAAAAAGGTATTAAAATATACCTATGTAAATAAGTTTGCCTATAGGGTTTTGCTTGCATTCTAAATATGTTTATGCTCTTAGAGATTATCATAAAGTACATCCCCTAAAAAACACAAATAATTAATGAATAAGATCATTTATATTTTAATAAAGGTCATAAAATCATGATAAGATAATTTATGCAAACTCTTCATGTGGTGAAAGATACAAGCACTTCAATAGTTGGTTTGAATGGGTGTCTTGACTACAATATTCAAATTTCTCCTTACGGGCCAAAATGACACTTTATCCTACTCTTATTTGATTTAATAAACCTTAATGGGATATTTAACATCTCATTATACCTTATACTTATGTCATCATTACCTGGTAGGGGTTGCAAGTGTCTTCATGTGATACATGCCTTATAGGCCTAAAATGAGCTTTAGGGATGATTTAGCCAAATATAAGTATTAGGGTCTAAGGTGACTATAGATGGATATCAGGGATTCAAAACCATTTATTTAAATTAAAAATAACTCCCTATCACACCATTTTTATTCCAAAACTCCAATTTTACTGTGAGACCTCTTAGGACTGCTTGTAGGGTCTCTTTGCTAATTAGCCTATTGTTGAGTTCAACATACCCCCATTTTTGAAAAATGGGGACCCTTTTTCAATTTTGAAAATTGTGTTATAAATTGACATTAAAAATAATAAAAATTTCATTATTTACTACCATGTGTTGCTTTAAATTTCATTGGCATGTCAACATATTGTCCTTATTTGACTTTATCTAATGTTGTTGACATGATCCTTGTGTTCTATGTGCAGGTTTAATGGATGATCATTGTTTAGGGTTTTATGATTTAAATTTCAAATTAAGCCCTAGTTGGTTAAATAATTTTATCTCAATTTATTCTTATATATGAATCATTTTTCATAACTGATTAATTGAATCTATGTTTAAAGAATGTTGAAAAACCTTAGTCTAATTATGTTTAGCCTAAGTTTCTTTGAAATAAGATTCAAATTTACGTGGGTCAAATTTGCATGGGAAAATTTTGTTATGTCTTAAACTTAATTTATTTTTTATCATAATGTTTGAATTGTGTTTATCAACATGACTAAAAACTTAGTATAAATTTTTTATACTAGATCTTTTATATCCTGAAACCCCACCAAGCCTATTTTATCATTCACATAGACTAATTGAATGCAGGAACACTTTATTAAATTTTAAGCTTAGTCTAAATTTTTATTATAATTCCTAATTATATTTTTTAATACAATTAAAACCTTAGGCTACAATTTTATCTTAAGATTCTTTATATTACTCAAGCCCTCAATTAGTTTATTTTCATTGCCTATAAGAATGAATCAATGTGAGGATGTCACTTGATGAGATCTCAGAGCTTATAGGGGAAGTTAATGGTATTAAAGCATCTACCTAGGTCAAACCATTAAATTCTAGAGATGGAATGTGGTAGTGATAAGTGTCACAGTTGTATTAGACTAAATGGTGAGCAACCAATCACATTCAACCTCATAGATCGAGATCAATGGAGCACATAAAAAAACCCAATGGTTTGGGGCAAAGTCAATAGGTCAAGGTTCTATAGACGATTATTAGAGTGACAAGTGTCATTATCTTGGTGATTTATCCCAAAATCAAAGGTCCATGTTCATTTGTATAGGATCAAGTCAATTGAGATTGATGGAGCACATTTATCTGTGCAAAGGAGATCCAACAGTGTGATATGAGAATAGACTTTTTAAAGAGCCCAAAATGAATCCAACATTGACATGTGTCATAACCATGATAGATGAAATATATATTAACCAATAATTTTCAAATTATTAGATCAATATATATGGAAAACAAAGAGTTGACAATTTAAAGAACCCATATCTAATGAGAGGCTTCCATGTGGAAAAAAGGCATTAAGCAATAGAGTGTGTTTTAAATGAGCACAGACAAACTACAAAGCTACCAAGTGGCATATTCTTAGGATCTTATATGGAAGACTAATGACCCATGATAAAGTGAAGGCTAGTAAGACTTCTTAGTAGATCAACCCTATAAATTCATCAGGCTTCAAGATTGTATGTGAAGGTGACATATGTCCCAAAAAGACAAATGGTCACATTTCAAAAATTAATGAATATTTTGACATGATCATACCACATAAGCAAGATAAGTAATATTTAAATATCTTATGGACCCTTAGACATGAAAGGTATAAATTCATGATCTAATCAAAATATAAGGCATGAAGTTCATAGTTTAAACTTAATTACTACCATTAAAGCTCTACGTAAACTTCTAAAAAAGCCCTAATAATATAGATTGTATGAATTTAAACTTCCAAAAAATCCCTAATAATATAGATTGTATGAATTTCCTCTATTTTCACTTTAATTGAGCTAAAATAGCTAGGTTATTTTCTATAATTATAAAATTCATATATATGGTGACCCAAAAACACATTTCAAAGGAAAATGTGGAGTTTTGTTTGATAATAGATGCCGAGGGACATGTTTTAGAAAACACCAAGTTCATTTCTATTGCCTTGAACACAAGAGATAATAATTGGTCAAAATTATTTTGGAGGATTGAGAACCAACAATATACCTCAAGGGAAGAATAAAATAATCTATCGGTGAAGAGTCTATATGATGATGGTTTTGCAATCCAAATGATTGGTCTACATCATGTAGTTGAAAATCTTGAGGTACTCCACTGCATTGACATGCTTCCATTTTTAAATATGCTAAGATAGATAAAGACATGTTAATAAATGAGAATAATTATAAAAAGGTGGCTTAAATTTATTACATTAACTTTGAGTCCTATTATAAGTTGGCTAAACCCCAAAATGACTTAGCCTCTATAAATTCTTGGGCTAAAGAACACAATTTGATAGACACCTTGTTGATATTTTTAACTATCTCACAGGTACTCTTAGTGTTGATAAACATTTATAATTTTAGGATAAAAAAGATCTAGGGCATGAGTTAAAATTTGTGATAATTTGTAATGTCTATGGTGTAATAGAAGTAGAGTGTGAGAACTGTCCACAATATTTGTTTAATATGGTGGTTAGGAGCCACCAGTGTCCTATATATTTGAAACTTTATGATATTTATAATCCACAAACTAACCTAGGTGGATATTAGAAATTATCTTAAACTAAATTGAGATTTGATAAAGAAAATATAAAAAAGGGGGGTCAAGTAGGAAAGAAAATGTGATTATAGGTTTTCATCTCAAATATCATGACAAGGTTATAATTGGTTTGAGCATACATGAACCAATTTATGATGTAAAATATTATGAACCTAGATTCCATCATAAAATAGACAAGCATCAAAGGAAATATATAAATCATAAGTAAGAACTAGATTTAATTTAAATAATTTACTACTGTAACATGAACAACATGAGCACATCCAAATCTAGAGAAAATGAAATGAAGTATATCTAGGATATTTTAGCTAATTTAGCATAACACAAATTAACAACCTTATGATATAAAATATAGCTCAAAATGAAAATAAACATTAAAATATAAGACATTAAAATTAAATTGGGAGATGACATTAGATTTTAACACACTGATCAGATAATCCTTTCAGAATTCCTTAGTTGTATTAAAATGAGTTTTTGTATACGATTACTTAGAGTCCCTCCCTCTATAAAATGGTAGCTCCTACCTATTTATAGAGAACATAGGTGGTGTACTGGTTAACTTTATAAAACACCTATATTTAATACAAGGACAAATATACTTCATACAAATATTACAATACACATGACCTCCTACATTAAATTTGACAAATAGAACCAATATATGCTACTAGACTAGCATATATGCATTATAAAACAATATTCCTTTCATATTACATTTTGGGTACTCTTGGTTATCTTTTCTTGAGGATTTCATTCACCCTAGTATGTTGTTATTTAATCAAATCAAAATCTATTATATGTTTCATTAAATAATCCTATTCTTGATCCACCAATGTATTGAATTCTTTGTCACTTTTCGCCATGAGTTCTTGGATTCATTGTGCCTCTAAAATATACCTTCCCAAGGTAAGGATGATGTCAAGGAATTTCTTATTTTACTTGATTGATTGGCTTTGGTTCTCTTTGATGTTCTAGATGAAGACATTAACCGTTTGTTTGAATTATTCATCATCTATTAGGCCCATGGTAGTGGGTTGAGAGGGGTTCACTAATAAGGTCCCCAAGAGTTTATCCATTATGTCTATAAAGTCCCCATCCTCCTTTATGAAATTACTGAAACTATTATAAAAAGGTTTTAGGTCCTATATTTTATCTATTATGACTCCCAAGAGGATGTTCAAATGTTCCAATTTGATGATTTTGATGTCCTAGACCTATTTTGTAGTATGCACTTTGATCAATTCAACTATCTAGTCTTTGGAGTTCTATCATTGAATGATTAATGCCTATGCCATTTTAGCTTGGTGGGTCAAGGCATTTCATCTGAGATTAATGGTCTTCAATCCTTCAAATATGTCAAGAATATACTTATTCAACATCTTCAATATGTCCTCAGGGGCTGAAAATGCATCTTGTGCTTCTAAGTCTTTCTTCTCCTTTTCTAGGTTGGTGATTATTTGTTTAATTCCCTTGACCCCAGCTAAGGTTATTGTTGATTGGGCCTCAATCAAAATTTATATATACTCTTTATGGATGGTGTTTTCTCATACTATTTACCATTTCATAGGATTTAGACCCATAAAAGGTTCCACTCTTTGAAAGGTGAATTCCTTAGTGCCCATAGTGGCCTTCTTTATTGTTACCCTCTCAAACCTGATTGTGTCTGGATTATAATGCACAATGGTTTTTGGTTTAGAAAATTTGGGTACCTTTGAGATCTTAATCCCACTACCACTTGATTCCCCAAGATCCTTCATTCCTTTCCCACTCTCTTTAGTTTCCTTAATAATCATCTTTTCATCCTACTCCATTAGCTCTCTAATATAGGGTTTGATACCATCATGGGTATCAATACTTGTATCTCTACTAAGTGCCAATGAATATGATTAGGATGAAATATTTTATAGCTTTCCATATATAAATTAGTCAAATATAATAGGTCCATGTATGGGGAAGTCATCACTAAACAAGTTAAATTCACTAGTAGGATGGGTCCATGTCACTTTTAGCATTTTGGAAGACCTAGGAATAAGATCCATCTTTGATTCCATTTTATTTTATTTCCTTCCCTTTTTCCATCTCACTTACCTAGGGTTCTTCAGCTTGTGCCAACTAAGTTTTGGCTTCCAAATTCCCTTATCTTCTTGATTTGACCTATAGGTCATTGCAAGCTCTTTTAATAATTCTTAAACTATTTCATATGGTTCTATGGAAATCATATCAATTTTCTCTACTTGAGAAGGTGGTCTTATATGTGGAACTGATGATGAAGGACCTTCTCCTAGCCTTTCTTCCAATTTCCTTTCACTAAGTTCTTGAATTTAGAGCACTTGATATTGTGGTATTCTTAGAGGTACACTTGAGGTGCAAGGAAATAGATGATATTGTAATGGGTTCATCTTCCAGATTTCTCTATTTGGCTTCTCTTTTCTTTGCAATCTATGCTCAAGTTTGAAGCCATGTTATCTACACCTAGCTAACACTTCCTCAAAGTTTGAAACCTTCATATATAAATGATCATATGGGCCAACCCTATGCTCATAGGCCACCTTGGTCAGCTACTTGGATTGTAGATGGAGGACAAATTTGTTATTTGGGTCCCATTATTTGAGGTCATGCTTTGGAAAATAGAATGTATCTCTATGTTCAGACATAATATCCAACTATTTTTGGCCATGGATAATGGTTTTTATAGTCAAGAATGGAAAAGGATGAAAAATTACTTTCCTCTTCTCTTTGCATACATTTTCAATCCCTTGGAGGAGTTGCAAAGCAATTTATTGTTCATATAATTTGATAGGGACATGGACTAACAATCCATATGGATGTGTCATGACTCCTTCCATCCCAATGGTAGTTTAATTAGGGTAATCCAATATGTCACCCATGGGATCTACATATTTATTGATGAGGGGGTACACTCTAGTCATGGGGTTCCCTATAATAGTCTTAACCAAAGTAGGATATATGCAATCACAAATGAATTTCATGTGACCCATGTATTTAAAGATATATAATTTTGAATAGTGATGGGATATGGTAATATTGCTATGAGAGGACCAATTATTGATATCATGAATATGTGTGGAAGCCATCAATGATTCCAATAAATAGGACATCATGGTGAATTATTGGTTGGTCTTCCTTTTTATGCCATAGAATTATATTCCTAAGTGGATGCTAATCAATTCTCTAATAGGTGGAGTTAGTTTCTCTTCCACCATGAAATATATGTAAGAAACCCATTTGGTGTAGACATAGGTTATGGTGGCTACCCCTGAAGGATTTTTTAATAGGTTCATGATGATCCTAATGCCTTATTTGAATTATATAATAGGGATCTTCCCATCATGGTTCCTATATATGTGGGTTCTCTAATTTAACTAGGGTCTTAGACTAGTGTCCAAATTATGCTTGACGGTCCACTCCTTGATGGTGGTGAGGTCTATATGAGTCCTAAGGAGTTTATAGTATCCCTTAAAATATATAAGGTAAATTTATTCTATCGTTTTTGACACATCTTCCGTAACTATCAAATCACCATCAATTCTACAGTTGATAAATATAGGTACAAGGATATCTATGCAATAGAGTATCTCTAGTTTTACAGTTTCTCGATGGAGACTAGACATCTAAATTACAACCAAGTCATCAAATTTCCTCTTAGATACTATGATCCTTTGTGTTTTTAAAGTGAGAGGATACATTTATTTGAAAACAAAAAGATCTCAGACTAGTTCTTCATTCCATTATTGAATACCCTAATGTCCAATTTTGTGTCCCCAAAACATCTTCCCTTATTATCTATAGAGAAATACAATTCTACTTATTATTTTCATTATTTCTTAGCTATTTCCATGATGATTTCATTTATTTTGGTATATGACTGGATGTTCTTTGCTCAAGATGAAATTTAAGCTTGTTTAATGCAATTGTGTCTCAATAATCAAGAATTAGGGCTTTATGTTATTCTACTAGGGTTTCTTGGAGATTTAATGGCAAAGGTGGTAGAATTCATAAATTAATTCATGCCTTATATCTTATGGATATCCTTGTTTATGTAAATTATTTCTTTTCAAGTGCACCAAATATTTGGATTTATCATTTAGTGTTTACATGGCTCCTACGTGGCCTTGCCTACAAAAAGTCCTTTAAAAACTAGCCATTGGTTTTCAAATCAGGTCTTTTATCTTCACTCTATTGGATTAGGACTCCAAAATGAGTGTGAACTATTGATTAATATCTTGGAGGTTTCCTTTGATTGATTGCTTAAATCTTGAATTACTCAGTTATGCCAAGTGGTGTACTTTTGTTTCTTCAAGATATGACTTTGGCGTTTAGTGTTAAGAATGAGTGTGGTTCTTCCACATGTCAAGATATTAGGATTTGAAATATTTGGTTGAATATTCATCTTTCATTTCACTCCAATTTATTTGGACCTTTGATCAAGTGTAATTCATTAGATCCTATAAGATGCACATGACTTAATTAGTCTCGAGTCTCAAAAAAACTTAGGCCTAAAATATATTCCTAAGGTTTATTTATGTTAATAAACACTAAAAAACTTAGGATAAGGTCTTTTATGATAAATTTTCCACATTAATACACTAGGGTCCCTTTTGAAGGGTTTTAAAAATTCCCCTTTTGCCTAAGCTAAAAGATAGCTGAGGTTAAATTTGATGACCTTACTAACATTAAAGATGTCCTCATAGATGTCGAATAATAGGAGTGAGACTACCAAATTTAACCTCATGTTTCAGTCTATGAGGGTGTAGGTTTGAGTCTTAAGGTCATATTGTGTTTACAAACACAATGAATCTTCAAATTGAAATTATGGCCTTATTCCATATGACCACATCTAAGGGCTTATCGATTAAATAATTTGTGCTGTTAGATCAAATTGGTGACATAATGAGGGTAATTGATCATGATATAGGAAGTTAAATCTAATTGGATTTAAATTTTGAGGACTCTTTTGACTTCACACCATTAGATCAAGATCTGAGGGTGAACGTAGATCATTAGATCTACAAAAGTGCATGAATTTTAAGTCATCAATCAGTCACATATAGACTTAAGTCAAATGATTAGTCCTAAGTTAATTGTGTGAATAAACATGATGAACTTAGAGGTAAATTTTATTATGTTAAGCCTAAGGTTAAAAAATTAATGTGGTCCCCTTTAAACTTAGATAAAAGTTTGAATGAGGTTTAACTTGATGGTCTTGCTAATGTCAAAGATGTCCTCATGAGCATCAAATGATGAGAGTGAGACTCAAATTAAATCCTATAAGAACTTTTTCATAGAAAGTGAAGTTAATGAATGGCTCTTCTTAGGTGATCTCACGTTATTATATTAGATCTCCAAGGAAGTGGGAGCTATTAAATCTATGATTAAATTAAATAGTTAAGTTAGGAACTGATATATATATATATAATGGTTTAGAATAAGGTTTCAATCTTAAGTTGTTTTTTGTGTTAATATACACAAAGATATTTAAGATTGAAGCTTAGGCTAAACAAAAAAGCCTCGGCTATAAATGAAAGGGGCCCGTGAACTAATAATTAGGTAAGGTTAGGAGGTTAAAAAAGGGGTTAAAAGGTCTAAGTATGATTTTATATTAAGGTTTGGTCATGTCATAAACATGATCAAGAATTAATATAAAATTAGACTTAGGGTTTTTAAAAAAAAATATGGTTTCCCGTCAAAATTATCCTACCATTTTTGAATTTAAATCATCAGTTTTTCTACTGGGAACCCTCTCTTTCTCCATGGAACATGCACTTCATCATCCAAAGATAACCATTAGTAGGGTTAGATTATAAATCATAATCACAATAAAAAAATCTAAAGGTTCATGTCCCTTTAAGTGGATGATAATAAAGAATGACCTTTCCAAAGCCAATTCAATATACAGATGTTTTAAAACATTTAAAAGGGTCCCTATTTTATAGAATCAAAAAAATGGGGGTATGTTAGTCCCAACAAATGGTGACTCATAGGGGGAACATAGAAATATATTATAACATAGAAACTTTGGTTTAAACCAACACATAAGTCCTTTATCTCCTTTGACCTATCACTACCCAAATCAGTTCAAGGTTGAAACAAGCTTCAAATATGTGAAATTCAAATTATCATGTCAAAGACTAATCATGTTGTGTATGTGATTTGATTCCAATTACTATTTTTCATGATACTTCAAGGAACAACATCTAGGTTCATACCTTTTCGCCATTACATTTGACTTTGAGCATATTTGGATATAAAAAATGGTTTCTCTTAGTTTAAGGAAGGCTTGGGCATTACTCTACTACCATCTAGAAATCCATATCCTTGATAAAGATGCATTTGGATCCACTCATGTATTTACTCTACTACCAACTAGGTTTCCATAGCCCTAGTGGAGGTTGCATGAATCACCTTTGACTTTGTATCTTTTGATTTAGCAATAAGTCCTATTTTGTTTTTTTGATTTTTTTGTTAGGTCTTTTGACAAAGATTGGGAGCCAAGATAGATAGGTTTAAAGGATTTGGTCAAATGTTTTGGCCTTAAGATAATCACCTATATTTGAAACCTTTATCTCAAACAAGGATGTGTTTAATGTGTAAGCACACAAATTCCTTAACCTTTTGAACTCTCCTTTCACATACATGATTCTTCTCACCAAAGAGCTTTGGTCTCAGCTAATGTTTTAGATTCTTGTGAGGTAAATGAATTCTATGTGAGTCTTTGGGAATTTTATATATTACAACATGATTCTATATTATATCCTTAGGTTCTCTTATGTAGGGTTCATGCCCTTATTTTGAACTACTAAAATTTTAAGCAATCTAGGGAAATCCTAAGCAAGAACAATTTCCAAGACTTTAATGAAGCAAAAGAGCACAACCAAAACAAGAAGAAAGCACATAATTCCAAGAAAAAAATATAGACAAGCAAAGCAAGAAAGCAAAGAAACAAAAAACAAGCAAATATAGACACATAAAACAAGGAAATCAAAACAAGGAGAGAAACTAACTAGCCTACCTACTCTAACCTTAAACAATCTTATAGATTTTATTCCATGAAGACCTCTGGTGGAGTAGAAGCAAATTAGTGTTTGAGATATTTCCAATTGGTGGGAAATGTGAATTTTTCTCCTTGAAGTTATTTTAACTTGAAGGTGTTTTTGCTTAGGATTTCTATAATTTGGTATAGGCCAATCCATAAGGGTGTAAACTTACCATGCCTACCTTTAGGTTCTAATGCCTTGTTTGAAAAAAGGACTAGGTATCCTTATCTGAACACCTTCACTTTGGACCTCTTTTCAAACCATATTTTCATAGTTTTTAAATTTCTATTGAAGTTTTCAAATGCTTTTTCTCTATCATCCTCCATTTGGATGATGTCTAACAACTTGGAAATGGCCAGTTCTTGGCTCTCTTCCATGTATTCTTATATGAATGTGAATGTGGGTACCTTGAGGGTAATGGGAAAGATAGGTTATTGACCATAAATTGACAATAATGGTGAATCCTTGAGTTATTTATTGATCCTTATCCTATCAATCTATAATGCATACATAAGGAGTTTGTGCCATCTTCTGGATTTATATTCAATAGACTTCTTGATAGCTTTCATAAAATTCTTGTTGGTAGATTCAGAGACTCTATTTCCTTAAGGATAATAATTGGATTGTAACTTCAAAGAGATGACATTATCATAAGCCCATTTGGTCATTTCTATGGATATAAATGTAGATCCATTGTCACAAACTAAAGAAACTGGAGTTCCAAATCTAGTGCAAGTATTTTCTTCCAAGAAGTGGATTACCTCCTTTGTCCTACATTGTTTGGTGCCTATAACTTCAATCCACCTTGTGTAATAATCTATAGTATTCAAGACATACTTATGTCCTTTGGATTAATTAGGGTTAATTACCCCCACAAAGTCTAAGCCCCATTATGCAAATGGTTTGTCTACCATCACTAGTTATAAAGGCATGGCTATCTTTGGGTCTTTTATGCTAAACATTTGACATGAGTGGCAGTCCCTCACATGTTTGTGAGCATCCTTGAAAATTTTGGGATAATAGTATCAAGTCCTAAGAATATTTTGAGCTATGTTTCTCCCTGAAGGGTGTCTACTACCTATCTTTTCATGAAAAGTAGACATGATTTGAGATGCCTCTTCTTTAGAAACACACCTTAAGTAGATCCCTTAAAATTTATTCCAACATAAGACTCCATCTTTAATGAGGTAATGGGTTGCTTTGATCCTTAAGGCTCTTTTATATTATTTGGTGAGTCATAGGGTACACCTATCATTGATAAGTAGGTGGATTAAAAATTCAAACCATTCATTGGGCTAGAAGTTTTGTTGATCAACTTGCATGAAATGAAGCTTAGGATTAATATTGGAAATCATATAGACCAGGCCTTGACATTTCACTAGTTTGGAAATATTCATTTATATATCATACTCTTGTAGGACTAACATCCACTTTCCCCTTCATTCCCTAAGCTCATTCTAACTCAACATAAGATTTGTGGCTGGGTCTGGTAAGATAGCATGAACCTTATTTCTAAGGATGTAATGTCTATATTTTTTTACTACCTTCACCAATACATAAGCTTGTTTATCAATCATGGAATAGTTTACTTCTACATTTTGAAATTAATGTTCATGAAGGCTATAGGGTGGTGTTTTCCATGAATATTTTGAGTTAAGATTACATCCATGGTGTGGTCAAAAGAGAATGAATATAGGTAAAAGTTCTTTGAGAAGTTAGGACTTATCAAGACTAGGGATTAATTGATTGCCTTCTTGATGTCAACAAATGCTTTCTTGGATCCTTCATCCTAAGTGATTTTATTATCTTTATTAATCATATCATTTAGTGGTTTGACAATCTTAGCAAAGCCTGAGATGAACTTCCTTACAAAGTTGATCCTACCAAAGAATGACTTTAGTTCTTTCTGGCTATTAGGTAGATCAATATTGGAAATGTATTTCACTCTCTCAAGATCTATGGAGATCCCTTATTTGGTGATGACATGCCCTAATAGTTTTCCTTTAGTAACACAAAAGATGCTCTTCTTGGGGTTGAGAGATATACCATACCTCCTGTACCTTTCAAAAAATTATTTTAGGTGCATGAAATGATCTTCTCTATTCTTAGAAAAAATTATTAGATCATCCATGTAAATGCTGATGAATTTTAATATTAGACCTTGGAAAGCATGGTCCATGGCTCTTCAAAAGATTACCCCTACATTAATCAGTCCAAAGGGCATTCTTTTGTAAGCATATGTTCCCCATTTAGTGGCAAAGGTTGTCTTCATTCTATCTTCTTTGAAAATAAGCAATTGGTTATATCCAAAAAATCCATCCAAAAAAGACATCATGGTGGATCCTAAAACAACTTGGATGACTTGGTCTAGAGAAGGTAAGGGGTAATTATCCTTGTTAGATGATTTATTCAAATTTATAAAATCAATGCACAATCTAATTTCTACATTCTTCTTTTTGACTGGGAATAAGTTATAAACCCAAGTGGAATGCCTAATAGGAAACACAATCCTTACATCCAGTAGTTTCTTGACCTCCTTAAAGATCACGGGTTCCAAGATAGGGCTAATAGCTCTTTGCTTTTGCCTGAAGGGTTTTAAATTTTCCTTAAAGGGTATGGTGTGAGTAATAACTCTTGGGCCAAATATTTTTAGATCTTCATATGACTAGGCAATTACATCCTTATATTTTGTATGCAACTCCCTAGCCTTTCTATTTTCCATTTTAGTACAAGATTTTCCAATGTTCACTTGTTAGGATTGATCATGTGGGCCAAGATTCACTACATGATAGTCCTTACCACTTACTTTGGATACCTTAGGTGTTTTATTAATATTTTCATGATAAAAAAACCTTTCTAATGAGATCATCCCTTTAGGTATCTTATTGTCTTTTAATTGGATGACTTTACCATTAAACTCCCTTTCAAGATAAATTTCATCAATGATGTGAGATTCAAAGGCCCCAAAATTATTCAATAAATCTAGAATTTTTTTATCATCATTAAAGACTTGAAAATGATTTACATTATCTGGGATTGAGGGGCATGGTACTAGCTCAATGTTAAAGTTAGGGAATTATGATTGGGCATGAGATTAGTTGTAACAAAGGTAAGCTCATTAGTAGATTTGTTTTATTCCTTGGAGATAGACACAATGTTGAAAGAATCAAAATATTCTACCAAGTCCCAAACCCTAAACGTGTACCTCTTAAGGTAAGATAGCTTGCATTGGTACTTACTCCTTACTTGATTGACCACAAGTTTAGAATCTACATAAATAAGGAGTTCCTTAACATTATGTTTAATAGAAAGATATAACCCTAGGATTAAAGCTTCATATTCAACCAAGTTATTAGTACATGGGAATTATAGTCTATAAGATGCATGATATTGTTTTTTTTAGGGTCTATCAATACAATACAAGCTCTTGATCTTGAATTGCATCTGGCACCATCAACATACAATTTCCCTAGGTTAGGCATTATAGGAGGGTTCTTAGAACTAGGTTTCTTTTGTAGTTTCCAAAGTGAAGATTCACAGATCAAAATCTAGGAAGTTCACCTTTTCATTGGCAACATTATACTTTATTATCATGTGTTTCATCCTTGTCTCTCTTTCAAGCCTTATTCTATTTTTAAAATCTTTCCAAGGTAACCATAAGTGGGAGTAGTCAGTAGACATGTATCCATTTAGGACCTTAATCCATTCTCTACTAAGTAACAATCCATAAGCACTAGGGATATCAACCACTTATATGTCTATGAATTTTTGAACTCTTAGTTCACTATCCAATTACCTATGCATGTTCAATAACTCCCCAATGACTTTTAATTTTGACTTGTCCAATTATGTGACCACCTAATTAGACTTGATTGGGCTCAACCCAAGTTGTTCATATATCCCTATAAGCATGATATTGGTTGAGGCTCTAAAATCTAGAAGGCAATTATGGATAGTCTTTCCAAATATCCTAGCTATGAGTAGGAATGGTGGAGACTCTACCTTAGTTATTTTCAAAGTTACATTTTCACTATCACTTTTTGGAGGCTTCCTAGGTTTCTTGGACAATGATTTCAAGAGTTGGTCTCTTTGTTATGTAATCTATGTTAGCTCATGTAGAGTGACGTTAGATTTGATTTTCTTCATATCCTCAATAATGTTATATCCAGTCTTGCTTGAAGGTTTTGTTGTAGGTTTAAAAGAACTGCCCTTAGGTGGTTTAGGATCATTCCTTGATGTACTGTTTAGAGGAGTTCCATAATTATTATGGGGAATTTAAGCACTCAATGGCTATTTTTGTTCTCTATTTCTTAGAGGGTAGGTTTTCAAGAATTGTTGGAATGCTTGAATCTCTTCACAAATATTATCATTCTCATGATCCTCTTGGAAAGGGAACTAGAATGTTTCTACCATGTGAACTTGGTTAGATGGATTGGACCCAGAAGGACTTCTAGTAGTATCTTTGTTTGGGACTACTTAAAATGTGTCAAGTTCTTGAAAAAATTGAAAAGATTTGCAAAACTCAATGTAATCAATCTCACCATGTTTAGATGTGGCATGCACCCTATAATAGTTTGGCAAGGTAATATTAGTGAGATTAATATCCATGGTCTTCTTGCTATAAGAAGAGTAACTAGATTTGTTGCTGTAGAAGTTATCATTTTGTTAACTATTTCTAGGCCTATTGAACTTTTGGAAGGTGAATTTCCTTCCAGATTTATAATTAACATTGCCAGCTTATTTTTGTATTTAAAGGAAATATATGCTGAGCTTATGGACCATCTTTAATATAGATTCATTCTTAGTCTTGGGGATTTAAGAGATTTGGACTTGGCTATTTTTAGTACCATTGATTAGAACTAAAGCCTTTTGGTCATTGGTGTGAGATTTAGTAGTAGTTTGATGACTCAAGAAACCTAAGTTTAGATTAGGAGTAACATGGATAGTAGGTTGTTGTCCCCCAAAAAAATGTCACTCTTTTTGGGACAATGTATGAGCCATTTTGGTCCTACAAGACCAAATTTGCCTCTTCGCTTTTCAAAATTTTGTCTGAGCTTTCAAGTTCCTCACTTTTCAATATTTTCTAGAAATCCACGGACTCAACATGCTTGAAATTAGTAGGTTCAACTATTTCAATGGATTCTTCAGACGAGTTCAACCAAAAAGGGGCTCATCAGCAAGTTTCTAAGTGAAGATTGAACATGGTTCAATGGGTTCAAGGTTAAACATCATTGACAAGGTTAAAAGAGTTAAGCGCTTTAACTAGATTGAACCATTTAGTGATGTTAGTAGGACACTCAATCACTTTGGTAAGTTCATCAGCTTTCCAAAAGACTAAGCTTCAAGGAAGGAATGATTTGTTAAACCAAAGTTGGTTCAATCCATTATTTCAAATCAAAGGTTCAAAGGTTCAACATGGTTATTTCAAAGCAAAGGTTCAACATGGTTTAGAAACTATTTCAAACGGTCAAGACTTAGCCAAAACAAAGACATTGAACCATTTAACCATTGAACCAAAGTTGGTTCAATCGGTCAATTCAATCAAAATGGTTCAAAGGAGTGCCCCAAAAAGAATGAGTCAAGTGGAAGCCACCACATGTCATCTTCTGAGCCCCATTTCACTTTGTTTCTAATCACAATGGAAGATGCTACCTGTCCCTACTGAAGCTTGTTGAAAGCCTCCAAGTGTCTCCATCTGAAGCTTTGGAGTTTCAACAATTCTAAAGTTTAATGCGTGGGTATTTATTTTTACATGGGTTTTTGTCTAAATCTCAAGGTCTCATAGAAGCTACCAAGTGTTGTCTGTCAAGACACTGTATACTCTACCCTCAAGAAGTCATGAAACGTGCCATGTGTCCCTTGCAAAGTTTGTTAGAAGCCAATAAGTGTCAATCTCTACAATTTCTACCTCATACTTCTTATTTTCATAAAGACTATGGTGGACCCCCAGTGAGCTATCGAAGAAAGTGGAACACACCATGTGTCATCATTCACCTGACTCTCCAAAGACAAGCAAAAGCTGCCACCTATTCATTTATAACAATGTGGAGAGTGACACGTGTCTGCATCTGAGTTTTAAACAAGTTTTTAAGCTCCTCCTAAGCATTTTTTTGAGCATAGCGGAGACCACCACGTGTTATCATCTACATGAATCTAAAATAAGTCTCGAGTGTTTTCAAAGGCTGCTAAAGTGTAGCAGAGACTACCACATGTCATCTTTTGCTAGACTCATAAAAAATGTTTCTAAATCCTCTAATAGTAGTGAAAGTTATCGCGTGTCCTCGCCTGTTTCTCAATGGATGCTGCCATGTGTCAATTTTTTAGTGAAAAGCAATCAAAGAATAGAGATGCAATTTAAAGACCTGATTTAAATAACTAGAAAAGGAGGAATGATGAAAGAAGGATCAGATCACTAGGTGGACATTGAAAGATACAAACTTTTAATAGTGTGACTTGTTTCTCTGCATTAAAAAAACAAATGGGTAGATGCCCCTAAATTCTAGCCTATCTCCTTAACAAATTTCAATGCAACGTGATGTATTACTATTCCTGAGTCCTTCTTGAAGAGGCTATATAAGGGACTCTCTTTCATTGTAAACATATCTCTTTTTGACAATTAGAACGAAACTCTACCCAAATTGAAAGACACTTCTGAGACTTTGAGCTTAGTTTGTTTATCATATTTTGTTATTGGAATAAGAAAGCAAGTGGTTTTTTAGACTTTGTATTGTAATATCTTTGTTTCTGAAGAAATTGTTCTTATGTCTTTTTTTCAATATATCTTCTATTCCTTTAATTTAACAAGCAAAATTAGTGATAACAGTCAAGAAGGTGTCTTGAAGAGTCAACTTTGGAGAGACTTTGTGCCCCCATAATTGCCTTTAGTGTGTTTTCTTTCCATTTATGTGTAAAGGACCTTGGGGCAACTTTGTGCCCTCATTGTCCTTCGTATCTTACTCTTGAGTAACTTAGGTGGAGACTTTGTGTTGCATCTCAATTTGCTGGTTATTACATCCTTTGTTACATTTTGCTGTTACTAACTGGAGTATTCTTGTGGCTTGATGAATAGTAATTTTAAAAGAAGATGAGTGCTTTCTATCATTTTCCTTGAGTTTTTCCTTTGATCTGCACACAACATCTCTAAATAGAGAGAGATGGATGGTTTGTCCTACCCTTGAGTATTATTTTCTATTTATATATATAGCCTATCTATATGGAACCTCCCCTTGATGAGAGGAGAGATCAATCCCATTCTGATGTCATAAATCTACACATTTGGATGACTAATCTTCCTACTTTGGTTGATCAGACCTATTTTGTTTATCAGTATGTCGATCGACAAAATATTTAACCAACAATTTTTGGCGACTCCACTGGGGATATAGTTATGTGAATTTTGAAACCTCAAGTTTCAGATTGAAACATCACTTGGATATAACCCATTATCATTATAACCCTTATCTATTACAGACTCTAGCGACTCCATTTCACATCTTACCCATTATCCATTTATAGCCTTACCATCTTCCTTGACCTCCATTATTTTATCTAGTCTACAAAACTAGAGTTGCTGGGATAGAGTGCACAATTTGAAGCCTCAAGCCTCAAGTTGAAGCTGAGCCAGTCCTTTTCCATTTTTGTTTTGTAATCTAGCCACTCCATCTAGATTTGTTATCTCTATTTTTCTTAATTAAATCTTGGTAGTTTGAGGCCCCTAGGGTAACTCTTTTGGCCCACTCAACTTGACTCCACCTCTACATGAACTCCCATGTAGTTCAAGAAAGAATTTCCCCAAATTATTTGGTGATGGGATAGTTCACCTTGATGAACACATTGTAGCCTTAAGCATAGCCTATGGTGTTATTGGAGTAGAATTTGAAGACATGGTTATTAGGCTTTTTATGGAGACACTACAAGGTGCTGCTACAGATTGGTTCTACCATCTGCAAGCTAGATCAGTGACTGACTAGGATACACTCAAAGCCAAGTTTGAAGTAAGGTTCAAGCCTATAGAAGATACACATGCCTTGCTAGACTAGCTCACTCAAATGAAGAAAGAGCCTCATGAGCCTATGAGGGATTTCATAGCCAAATTTGACAAACTGAGGAATAGAATTCCTGTAATTTCTCAACATACAACTGAGAATCTCAAATGCTTCTTCATTAATTCTTAGTTACCTAAAGTAAGTTTTCTTTTGAGATGTGCTGGTCAAATAGAACTTGCTACAGCCCAAATTTTGGCCACTGAGGTAGAAGATGATCTCATCTTAGCAGGGAAGATAAGAAGAGATTCAAACAGAAATAGATCCTCATCATCTTCTGAATATTCATCTACAGGCACCACTGATCTAATGGTATAAAAGTTGGCAAATGAACTGCTAGCCTTGAAAAGGCAAATGGCACAAGGTATGTCTTCTAGTCCTCTATATAAAGATATACCAAGGAGGACATTCCCTAATGAGCCATATCAAGGTAATGCTATCAGAAGTCAAGGGAAATAAAATCGTCTTCCTCCCCCACAAAGGAACCTTGTCCTTAAAGCACCTCTAACCAACTCAGTAGTTGGATATTTGGAAATAAAACATGCTTCCTATTTCCAACCTGAGTTTGAGCAAGAAAATGGCATTGATCTCTTCAAGGAGGATCTAAAAGAATCAACTGGCGACTCCCACATTGGTTTCCTAAATTTATAGGATGAACCTAGAAGTAAAGGTGAAGCAATCAAAGGATCATACACAGTATTCACCCAGTCCCAAAATTAGTCAGCCCAGTAGGCCAAAAAAGAGAAGACAAAGAAGCAACCCCAACTAGAAATTTCAATTGCTAAGTAGAGAACCCCTCTTCCTTTTCAATCAAAGGACCCGGTGATTACCAAAGAAGTAAGTACATTAAACATCTCTGCACCATCTACTTCAACTTAGCAGATCAATCCTCTCCCTCCAAAAAATCAAAAGGATGAACTCCCATCCTCTCTTCCAAGTCCATCTCAGTCATTTGCCATGATTGATCATGTCAAGAAATCCAAAATTTAGATGACTAAGTTTGAATCCCTACAAGCCAATCCTGAGCAATTGGACATTGATGGAGAACCAAGTGTGGACCTATTTGAGGCAAAAATTGTGGTCACCCAAATGTCAGCCCCTACAACTCAAATTCTATTTGAGCCTTTAGGTAGGGGTAATTACTTCTTGACCAAAGATGATGCTCTTATCTTAGCTGATGAAAGTCCTATAGCTGACAATCTAGGATTCGATTCAAGCAAGGCATCAAAAGAATTAGTAGGGCACAATATAAATCAAGAAAGATTTTCCATCTCTAATGAAGAGAAATATGATAGAAGATCAGCTTCTGATGATGCTTGGATCTTGGAATCTGATGGTAGAATTTCTTCCACAACTGGATACATATCTCTATTGCTTGGATTGAACACTACTCAGGGTGAACAGGTCAAACTCCTTCACATCAAAGGAGTGCTAAGCTAATGGTTTGTCAGGGGTCTGATGTTGACAATCAAAGCATGTGCTAGACTGGACCAGTAGAACAACAAGTTATAATGGTGGACCATGCTACTGCAAATCAAAATCAAGTAAAGGAACCCTTCGCAGGGAGAGTAAGGAGTTATGGTTTTCATTTTGAAGGCCACGTCTTGCCATGGAGCAAAAAGAAGAAAAGACTAAGAGGAAGACATAGAAAATTGGTTTCTTAGTGGAGAGCTCCATTTTTCCATCACCATTTTTGGGGATAAAATGTCTTCTTGCTTGTTTACCAAGATGGCACATTATTTTCACTATCTCTCAAGAAGCAACATCTGAAATACTTTAATTCTTGAAGTATCAGATCATTTCATCTATACGTATGTATATTTGTATAGTTTTTAATTCTATTTTGTTTTGTTTGTTTTCATTTTTGATGCCTTCCATTTCTAGGTAGCATGACTCCATAGCCCAATAGCACACTTCAAGGCACTGGTGATTCTGGTTCCTACTCCCCTCAGTTGTTCCAAGTTCTCATCTGAAGGAAGTTCCCTAATAGGAGCTAGCTATTGTCCCCCCAAAAAATGTCACTCTTTTTGGGACAATGTATGAGCCATTTTGGTCTTGCAAGACCAAATTTGCCTCTTCCCTTTTCAAAATTTCTTCTAAGCTTTCAAGTTCCTCACTTTTCAAGATTTTCTAGAAATCTACAAACTCAACATGCTTGAAATTAGCAGGTTTAACTATTTAAATGGCTTCTTTAGATGAGTTCAATAAAAAAGGGGCTCATTGACAAGTTTCTAAGTGAAGATTGAACATGGTTCAATGGGTTCAAGGTTCAACATCATTGACATGGATAAAAGAGTTAAGCGCTTCAGCCAGATTGAACCATTTAGTGACATCAACAGGACACTCAACCACTTTGGTAAGTTCATCAGCTTTCCAAAAGACTAAGCTTCAAGGAAGGAATGAACCATTGAACCAAAGTTGGTTTAATCAGTTATTTCAAAGCAAAGGTTCAATGTGGTTATTTCAAGTCAAAGGTTCAACATGGTTTAGAAACTATTTCAAATGGTCAAGACTTAGCTGAAATAAAGACATTAAACTATTGAACCATTGAACCAAAGTTGGTTCAATCGATTGGTTTAATCAAAATGGTTCAAAGGAGCACCCCAAAAAGAATGCGTCAAGCAAAAACCGCCACATGTCATCTACCAAGCCCCATTGCACTTTGTTTCTAATCATAATGGAAGATGCCACCTATCCTTGTTGAAGCTTTTCAGAAGCCTCCAAGTGTCTCCATCTGAAGCTTTGAAGTTTCAATCATTTTGAAGTTCAATGCGTAGGTATTTCTTTTTATACAAGTTTTTGTCTAAATCTCAAGGTCTCATAGAAGCTGCCAAGTGTCATCTATCAAGACACTGTATACTCTACCCTCAAGAAGTCATGGAATGTGCCACGTGTCCCTTACAAAGTTTTTTAGAAGTTGATAAGTATCAATCTCTATAATTTCTCCCTCCTACTTCTTATTTTCATAAAGACTATGGTGGACCCCCAGTGAGCTACCAAAGAAAGTGGAATGTGTCATGTGTCATCATCTACTTGACTCTCCAAAGACAAGCAAAATATACCACTTGTTCATTTATAATAACGTGGAGAGTGACACATGTCTGTGTCTGAGTTTTGAACAAGTTTCTAAGCTCCTCATAAGCATTTTTTTAGAGCATAGTGGAGACCGCCACATGTTATCATCTAAGTGAATCTAAAATAAGCCCTGAGTGTTTTCAAAGGCCGTTAAAGTTTAGTAGAGACTACCACATGTCATCTTCTACCAGACTCATAAAAAATGTTTCTAAATCCTCTAATAGCAATGAAAGCTATCACATGTCCTCACCTATTTCTCAGCAGATGTTGCCACATGTCAATGGTTTAGCAAAAAGTGACCAAAGAATAGAGAGACAATTTAAAGACCCAAATCAAATAAACAAAAAAGGAGGAATGATGAAAGAAGGATTAGATCACCAGGTGGACATTGAAAGATACAAACTTTCAATAGCATGACTTGTTTCTCTGCATTAAAAAAAAACAAATGGGTAGATGCCCCTAAATTCTAGCCTATCTCCTTAACAAATTTCAATGCAACATGATGTATTACTATTCCTGAGTCCTTCTTGAAGAGGCTATATAAGGGACTCTCTTTCATTGTAAACATATCTCTTTTTGACAATTAGAATGAAACTCTTCCCAAATTGAAAAACACTTCTGAGACTTTGAGCTCAGTTTGTTTATCATATTTTGTTATTGGAATGAGAAAGTAAGTGGTTTTTTAGACTTTGTACTGTAATATCTTTGTTTTTGAGGAAACTATTCCTATATCTTTTTCTTCAATATATCTTTTATTCCTTTAATTCAACAAGTAGAATTAGTGACAACAGTCAAGAAGGTGTCTTGAAGAGTCAATTATGGAGAGACATTGTGCCCCCATAATTGCCTTTAGTGTGTTTTCTTTTCATTTCTATGTAAAGGACCTTGGGGTGACTTTGTGCCCTCATTATCCTTCATATCTTACTCTTGAGAAATTTAGGTGGAGACTTTGTGCTGCATCTCAATTTGCTGGTTATTACATCATTTGTTACATTTTGTTGTTACTACCTAGAGTATTCTTGTGGCTTGCTGAATAGTACTTTTGAAAGAAGAGGAGTGTTTTTTGTCATTTTACTTGAGTTTCTCCTTTGATCTGCACACAACATCTCTAAATAAAGAGAGATGGATGGTTTGTCCTACCCTTGAGTATTATTTTCTATATATATATATATATATAGGGAACCTTCCCTTGATGAGAGGAGAGACCAATCCCCTTCTGATGTGTTAAATCTACACATTTGGATGACCAATCTTCCTACTTTGGCTGATTAGACCTATTTTTTTTATCAGTACGCTAATTGAAAAAATATTCAACCAACATAGGTAATACATTTAGAGTAGGGAACTAGTTCAAGGGTGGAGCATTTTGGTTATTGTTTGGGAAAAGGTTCAATATAGGCATTTATGTTTTAATGTTTAGGATAGAATAAGTTATCTACCCTTGGGGTTTTATTTGGTCACTAATAACCACCACTTTAGAATAATCCTTGGCCAATGTGCTTATAGCTGAGAGGTCCCTTTTTAGAAACACAAAAGTCATAGGGTCTATTGTATCTTTGTAAACTTCTAAAGCTAAAGCCTCATTAGGTTTGTATGGATCCATGATCCGACTAACATATTTTGGAACATATAATTGAAGGATATAATGGGTTCATGTGCATCCATATTAATGGTTGTGAATTGGTGATAAATGATGCAGGGGCTTATGGTCTTTCCAATTTGATCAATAAAGATAGTGTCAAAGCTATTCCATGAGGTAATATAATTATCAGTAAAATTGAGGAAACATTCATATGTAACATCATTGAATGTAAATGGAAATAACCTACATGATACATCTTCATGGATAAAATTTAAGAATCTTAAAGTAGCCTAGAAATATTTAACATGTTCTTTTGTAGTTGCAACAGTAGTTGGACTAAATATTGGCAACTACTTTTCTAGATTACATGGTAAGTCATGAACTACACCTAGTATATTGATGGGGGAACTTCCAATCCATGCCATATGTAGATGAAGATTGAACTTAGGAACCCCTTTTAAGGGTGAAGATGGTAGAGACTTAGAATGCCTATGCCTTCCTTAATCTTTCCTAGTTCTTCTATGGGTTTCTAGCTTGAGGAAGGGTTCTCTAGTCTTTGAATGTTATCTTATCTTGATCCTTGGAAATTCTAGTATGAAGATTAAGGATCATGTTTTAAATACATTGTGTCAATTTAGATTTCACAAAGAACAACAATTAACCTTCACACTAAGCCTATTTTGTAAATATTTTCTCATAAAGGGACAAAGGACATTGATCTTTGACTAAGAAATCTCAAAGATATGTTGAATTATGCAAAGATGACCTTTATTTTCAACTTGTGACTTAAGTCAACTCAAGATTCATACAGAATTGTCAATTTTCAACCAAAATAAGCTATCTTGATCTCAAATACTATGAATTATTAAAACTTGAAGCCATAGTTACTAGAATTTAACCATTTCTTTCAAGGGAACTAATATCTTTGCCTTACAATTCACAAATATAGGTGGTAAACCATTTAAACGTCAAGGATATTTGCACTTAGAGTGAAGAATCACTCATAAGGGTTAAGAATACTTCAAACTTAATGTAATAAATATTAATATTGATCAAATGACCCTCCTTCTAGTGCTAGTGGAGCTCTTTCTCTTGTTGATGCTTATAACTATCTCATAGGTGCTCTTAGTGTTAATTAACACTTCTCATTTTAGGATCTAGATAATCTATGGAATGACTTGTAATTTGTGACACTTTGGGATGTCTATGGTGAAATAGAAGCAGAGTGTGAGAAATGTCCATAATATTTGTTTAATTTAATGATTAGGAGCCATCAAGGTCCTATATATTTGAATCTTTGTGATAATTATGATCCACAAAATAACCTAAATGGATATTAAAAATTATCTTAAACTAAAGTGAGATTTGATAAAGAAAATAGAAAATGGAGGGTAAGGCAGAAAATAAAATGTGATTGTAGGCTTCCATCTCAAATATCATGACAAGGTTGTAATTTGTTTGAGCATACATGAACCAATTTATGATGTAAAATAGTATGAACCTAGATTCCATCATAAAATAGGCAAGCATCAAAGGAAATATAGAAATAATAAGTAAGAACTAGATTTAATTTAAAAAATTTACCATGGTAATATGAACAACATGAGCACATCCAAATCTAGAGCAAATGAAATGAAGTATACCTAAGATCTTTTAGCTAATTTATCATAGCACAAATTAAGAATGTTATGATATAAAATGTAGCTCAAAATTCAAAGAAGCATTCAAATCTAAGACATTAATATGTAATTGAGAGATAGCATTAGCTTTTAACACACTATTCATATAATCCTTTCATAATTCCCTAGTTGTATTAAAATTATTTCTTGTATACAATTGCTCAGATTCCCTCCCTTTACAAAATGGTAACTCCTACCTATTTATATAGAACATAGGTGGTGTACCATTTAACTTTCCAAAACACTCGTATGTAAGACAAGGACAACTATCCTTCATACAAATCTTACAATGCACATGACCTCCTATGTCAAATTTGATAAATAAAACCAACATATGCTAACAAACTAGCATATATACATTACAAAAGAATATTCCTTTCATATTACATTGGTGAGTCCTCCTGGTAATCTTTTCTTGAGGATGTCCTTCACCCTAGTGTGTTGTTCCTTAATCATCTCAAAATCTACTATAGGTTTCGTCAAACAATCCTCTTCTTGATCCACCAATGTATTGAATTCTTTGTCACTTTTGGCCATAAGTTACTGGATGCATTATACCTCTAAAATCTATTTTCTTGAGGTAAGGATCATGTCGATGACCCTCTAATTGTCCTTAATATACCAGATTTGGTTCTCTTTAATGTTTTGGATGAAGACATTAACCATCTATTTGAATCCTTCATCATCTATCAAGCCCATGGTAGTGGGTTGAGAGGGATTTGTGTATAAGGTCCCCAAGATTCTCTCCATTTTGTCTATCAAGTCCATATACTCCATGAAATTGTTGAAACTATTATACCAAGTGCTTAGGTTCTATATTTTATCCACTATGACTCCCTAGAGGATATTCAAATGTCCTAGTTTGATGATTTTGATGTCTTGGACCTATTTTTTAGTATGCACTTTGATTAATTCAGCTATCTAGTCTTTGGAGTCTTGCAACTAAATGATTAATGCCTATGCCATTTCAGCTTGGTGGGTTAAGGCACTTAATTTGAACTTCATGGTATTTAATCCTAAAAATATGTTAAGAAGATACTTACTCAACATATTTAATATGTCGTCAAGGATTGAAAATGCAACTTTTGCTTCCAAGTCTTCCTTATCCTTTTCTAGGTTGATGATTCTTTGTTTCATTCCCTTGACCCCAGCTAAGGTTATTACTAACTGGGGCTGAATCAAACTTGTTATGTACTTTTTATGGATGGGGTGTTCCCCTACTATAAGAGTTAGACCTACAAAAGGCTCCATTTTTTAGAAGTTGAACTCCTTAGTGCCCATAATGGCCTTCTTTATTGTTACCCTCTCAAACTCAGTTGTGTTTGGATTGTATTTCATAGTGGCTATTGGTTTAAAGAATTGGGGTACTTCTGAGATCTCAATCTTAGTACCACTTGATTACCTAAGATCCTTCATTCCTTTTCCATTCTCTTTACTTACCTCAATAATCCTTCTTTCTTCCTAATCTTTCATGAGATCTATAATCCAGGGTTTGATATCATCATGGGTGTCAATACTTGTAGCTCTGGTAAGTGTCAATGAATGTAACCAAGATTGAATCTTTTGGATATTTTCATATATGAACCAATCAGGGATGATAGGTCCATATATGGGAATCTCATAACTAAAGAAGTTAACCTTACTGGTAGGATGGGTCCATGTCACTTTTGGCCTTTTAGAGGACCTAGAAATAAGAGCCATCTCTACTTCCCTTTTCTTTTGTGAGATAAGGACTAAATCCAAAGTTATTTCCTTTCCCTTTTCCATCTCACCTACCTTGGGTTCTTTACCTTATGTGAAATCAGCTATGGCTTCCCTAATTCCCTTATCTTCTTGATCTAACCCATAGGTCTCTGCAAGCTCTTTGAATAATTATTTAACTATTTCATATGGTTATATGGTAATCATATCAATGTGATCTATTGGAGAAGGTGGTCATGGAGGTAAAATTAATGATGATGGACCTTATCTTAGCCTTTATTCCAATTTCCTTTCACTAAGTACTTGAAATTGGAGAACTTATTATTCTGGTAGTCTTATAGGTGCACTTGAGGTAAAATTCATTAGATGATATTGTAATGAGTTCATATACTAGATTTTTATTGTTAGCTTCTATTCTCTTTGTAATCTATGCTCAAGTTTGAAGCCATGTTTCCTACGCCTGGCTAGCACTCCCTAAAATTTTATAGCCTTCATACATAAATGGTCATATGAGCCAACCCTATGCTCATAATCCACCTTTGATCATATTATTGGATTATAGATAGACAAATTCATTATTTGGGTCCATTTCTTTGAGGTCATCCTTTTGAAAATAGAAGAAATCTCTATGTCTAAACATAATGTCCAATTATTTTGATCCATGGATCATGGTTTTTCCAATCAAGAATGGGGAAGGATGAAAAATTCATTTCCTCTTCTCTTTCCATACATTGTTAATCCCTTAGAGGAGTTATGAAATAATTTTATTGTTAGCCAATTTGATTGGGATGTGGACTGTCAATCTATATGGGTATGTCATGACTCCTTCCATCCTGATGATAGTGTAATCTAGGTAATACCATAAGTCACCCATGGGTTCTACATATTTCTTGATGAGGGGATATACTTTGGGCATGGGGTTCCCTATGATAGTCTTATCCAAAGCAGGATATATGCAATCACAAATGAATTTCATGTGACCTCTATATTTAAAGATATATAATTTGGAATAATGATGAGATATGGTAATCTTGCTATAAGAGTACCAATTATTGATATTAGGAATATGTGTAGAGGCCATTAATGAGTCTAATAGATAAGACATCATGGTGAATTATTGATTGGTCTTCCTTTTTATGCCATATAATTGTCTTCCCAAGTGGATGATAATTAGTTCTCTAATAGGTGGAGCTAGCTTCTCTTCCACCACAAAATATATGTAGGAAACCCATTTGGGGTCAACATAGGTTATGGTGGCTACCCCTGAAGCTCTATTCAATAGGTCATGATGATCTTAATGCCTTCCCTAATTTATAGAATAGGTATCTTCTCATCATGGTTCTTGGATATGTGGGTTCCCTAGTTTAACCAAGGTCTAAAAATAGTGTCTAAATTATGTTTGGTTGTCCACTCCTTGATGGTGGGGAGGTCTATATGAGTCCTATGGAGTTCATAGTATCCCTTGAAAGCTACAAGGGAAATGTATGCTATCCATTTTGATATATCTTCCCTAACTATCCAATTACCATCAATTCTACAATTGATAAATATAAGTGCAAGGATATATATGTAATGGAGTGCCTCTAGTTTTTTAGCTACTTGATGGAGACCAGACATCTGAATTGCAACCAAGTCATCAAATTTCCTTTTGGATACTATGATATTTTATTCATTGTAAGTGATAGGTTGCATTTCCTCAAAAATAGAAAAGATCTTAGACTAGTTCTTCATTCCATTACTATGTGCCCCAGTGTCCAATTTCATGTCCCAAAAATGTCTTCCCTCATTATCTATAGAAAAATACAATTTTGCCTCTTGTTTCCATTATTTCCTAGCTTTTACCACGATTCTTTAATTTCCATGGGTATATGACTAGCTTTGCTTTACTCAAGATGAAATTTGAGATTGCTTGATGCAATTGTGTCTCAACAGTCAATAATTAGGGCATTATGTTGTTCTTTTAAGGTTTATTAGAGATTTAATGGTAAAGGTGGTGAACTTCATAAATTATTTCATGCCTTAGATGTTATGGATAACCTCACTTATGCAAATTCTATCTTTTTGGGCATGCCAAATCTTTGGATTTATCATTTAGTGTTTTACATGGTGCCTACGTGGCCTTTCCCATGAAAATTCCTTTGAAAAATAGTTATTGGTTTTTAAATTAGGACCCCCAAATGAGCGTGAACCATTGAAGAAGATCTTGGAGGTTTCCTTTGATTAATTGCTTAAATCTTAAATTACCTAGTTATGCTAAGTGGCATACTTTCACTTTTTTAGGATATGACTTTAGAGTTTGGTGTTAGGAATGAGTGTGGTTCTTCCATGTGTTGAGATATCAGGCTTTGGTGTCTTTAGTTTAAGATTCATCCTTCATTTTATCTATTGGATTAGGACCTTTTATCAAGCGTGGTTCATTAGATCCTCCAAGATGCACACATCTTAATTAGTCTTAGTTGTGAATAAAACTTAGGCCTAAAATATATTCTTAAGGTTTATTTATGTTAATAAACACTAAAAAACTTAGGGTAAGGCCTTTTATGATAATTTTTCCATGTCAATAATCTAGGGTCCCTTTTTGAATGGTTTTAAAAATTCCCTTTTTACCTAGGCTAAAATTTAGCTAAGGTTAAATTTGATGGCCACGCTAACATCAAAGATATCCTCATAGATGTCAAAGGATGGGAGAGAGACTATCAAATTTAACCTTGAGTTTTAGTGTATGAGGGCTTAAGTTTGAGTCCTGAGGTCATATTGTGTTTATGAACATAATGAATCTTCAAATTGAAATTATTGCCTTAGTTTATATGACCACATCTTAGGGCTTATCGATCAAAAAATTCATATTGTTAGATCAGATTGGTGACATAGCGAGGACTATTGATCATGATGTGGGAAGTTGAAGATAATTAGCTTTGAACTATCAGGGACTCTTTTGACTTTATGTCATTAGATCAAGATCTGAGGGTGATGTGGATAATTGTATCTACAAAAGTGCATGAATTTTAAGTCATCAATAGTTCACATATAGATTTAGGTCAAATGATTAGTCCTAATCTAACTATGTGAATAAACACAATGAACTTAGAGCTAAATTTTATTATGATAATCCTAAGGTTAAAATATTAATGTGGTCCCCTTTGGACTTAGGTACAAGTTTGGATGAGGTTCAACTTAATGGTCTCACTAACATCAAAGACGTCCTCATGAGTGTCAAATCATGAGAGTGAGACTATCAAATTAAAACCTATCAAATTTTTAAGCTAGGACCTAATATGTATATTGGTTTAGACTATGGTTTCGATCTTAAGATGTTTATGTTAATAGACATAAAAACATTTAAGATTGAAGCTTAGGATAAATAAAAAAATCCTTGGCTATAAATGAAATGGGCCTATGGACTAGCCATTAGGCAAGGTTAGGAGGTTAAAAAAGGGGCAAAAAGGTCTAAGTATGATTGTATATTAAGGTTTGGTCATGTCATAAACATAATCGAGCCTTAATATAAAATTAGACTTAGGTTTTTTCAATAAAATAAATATGGTTTCTCGTTAAACTTCTCCCACTATTTTTGAATTTAAATCATAGGAATTTTTGCTTGGGAACCCTCCCTTTCTCCATGGAACCTGCATTTCATAATCCAAATACAACCATTAGTAGAGTTAGCTTATAAATCATAATCAAAATTAGATATGTAGAGGTTCATGCCCCTTCAAGTGGATGATCTTCAAATTCTAACAAAGCCAATTCAAGGTACAAATGTTTTAAAATATTTACAAGGGTCCCTATTTTGTAAAATTAGAAAATGGGGGTATGGTGGTCCCAACACACCCTTTCCTTATGGTTTTATTTTAAAAACCAAGTATTTTTAGACCTTAAAAATAACATTCATATCAATGAATTCAGACTTGGAATTAGGATGATAATGATAATGTTAAACAGGTTGTGTGGCGATGAAACCACAACTTATGTAAATCTAGTATGGGTGCCTATAGTTTAACTCATTGTTGAAAAGGAAATTATCCACCTTTTGGGTAAGATAATCAATATCTCATTGAGTAAACAAATCTATGCAATTACGCATAAAAAGAAAACTCAATTCTATCTGATATTTTATCTTCTAGATGTTTTATGTGTAACTAAAAAAATCCAAAATGAAAAGGAATGGTCCCCAACTGGAACACAAACTATTTCACAGTATTATTCCAAGTTTCACATATTCAAATATAAGAACCACATTTAATTTATATGTGACTCTATCTACCCTACCCTGAGTGAATATATAAGTGGCATCCCAATGACAAGAGTTATCCCTCTAATCAAAAAAAATATTGAATATATGGGGGATATATGGTTATATCTAGATTCTATAGACATTGAGATTAAGGTAACTCAAAATTTCCCTCTCAAGCTACCTATCCATCTTATTGACAAGTTAGCTGAGCAAGAAATTACATACCAGCTATTTCATGGAATTGATGGTCTATGTAAGACCAAGAGAAAGGGACTCCTTCACAACTTCCTGATGATAATTACAAATACCACATTCAAATATTGGGATCACATTGAGGCAAAATTCGAGCATAGATCATCTTTTAATTTATAGATTGATTAACATAGATAGTGGGACCCATATGGTAAAGTTAAAGAGCATTTGAAACATAAAGGAATGTTGAATGTGGCCTATGATCATGAGCCTGGTACCTTTGATCCTATTTACACCAAGGCATCATCTTACTTTGAATTCACTATAAGGTTGAAGGAACGCAACCTGAGGCTTAAGTCAAGATTAGATAGAAATAAAAAAATGGAAGACATATGGTAACTGGGACCCAATCAATATCATTTGATCAGTGGTGAATAATATAGACCTCCATTAGTTAGTATATAATCAAAGGTTCAGGTAGAGAATAAGCATAAAGAGAAAAGGCCACATGAAATAGTTTCTAGCTCATCAACTTATGAACCTCTTAAAGAAGTATAACATGTATTACATCAGGAAGTTCATATGATAATCATATATCCTCAAGAATATATTAAATATGTATTAAAGAAGTTATCCATATCATATGATATAGAGATAGATGAGGATGAGGCAAAGGTTTAGGAAGAAAAAGGGAAAGAATTGTCATTAGACTTGGTGGTTATCACTCCAAAAATAAAAGTTGAGACTACACTTATCCATAAGATAAAGAGACCTAAAGTGACTACCACTACTCCTTTAAGTGGAGTCAATATATTTAGTGAAGAAAACTTGTTATATGGTCCACCAATTCTAGAATGGTTCTTGTATGAACCTAAATTAGAGAAAATGCCTGCTATGCATCATCCTTAAGCTATGATGAAATCTATTAACATTCATGTGCATCAAGAGCTTAAGCCATGTATCATTGTTGTATAGGAAGAGGAAGAAAATAGACTAGCCACACCAAGTGATTCAATAGATCCATCATAAATGGAAGTCCCTATCCCAAAGGTGACCTAGTCCTTAGTTGGGGTGAGGTTTGATCCAGAGATTGCTAGTTTTCAAAGAGTAACTAATAATAATGTTATCCAAGGAAGTGAAGAGGTGACATATAAAAGAGTGGAAATACTAACCAATTTGACTCAAAAGGAGGGATATAATCCTGATGAGGATCCTATTTTTGAGGAAGATGTCTTATAGTTGGGCCAAGCACATATAAAACAACTAAAAGCTAACATCAAGGGCTTGAAACAATAAAATAAGAACTGGAAGGAGTAGTCTATTCTATCTGTTCCTAGGGAGATGACCAATATGTTAGAAACCACTTTATGTGATATGTTCAATTCCTTGAAATCAATAAGGTGTAAATAAGATGTAATTAACTAGTAGAGTGATATAGCCATGAATCAAGTGACTCAATGATAGGATTCATGCAAAAAGTGAAAGACTTGATTAATATTTTGATAGAATACCAAATTCTTGGGTTTAAGACAATTAGCCTAGCCCATTTGAATACTCTATGATCATATTGATAGAGAAGATCAAGGGTTTGAATAAATGGTCCAAGATCATAGAAGATCTTTCTAAGGATGGTAAATATTTAAATATGAGAATGCTACATATATCAGGGATTTTGATCACAGACCCAACTACACTCAATCCTATTGGCTTAATCACTAATAAGGAGATCAAACATAGGGATAATCAAGTCATGAAAGAAGTAAAGAATCAAAGCCAAGGCAAAATAGGAGCAAACAATAGTAGGATCTTAGATATGATCTTATCAGCTAAAGAAAAGATTAGTAATGCTCAGAGCATCAAAGAATATTTGGATAGGGATGATGAAGGCTTCAAAATCATGGTAGATCAGGAAGATGAACTTTTCATGGAACCTATCATCAACCTCAAGCTGATTGATGGACAACATGATAAGGTGATGAAGATCCTACAACAAAGACAAAAGGCTACAACAACAAAGGAGTCCCAAAGTCAAATTGGTTGACTTAGGAATATTCTATTTTATAAGAACATGCATATTTTTAAAAAGGAATATTCTTTTGTAAAAGCATGTACAACTTTTTAAAGCACATTGTTTATAGGTCAATCCTTTTAAAAAGTGTCTATTTTTAGAATATTATAAAAGGACAACTATCATAAACACTTGTATAATTATCATTACTGACCAACATACCTCCTAAGTCTTCTATAAAAGGGGTTTTGTTATTTGTAATTGGGATAGAGTTTTGAGCAATAAAACTTTATGAAAATTTTGAGAAATTAATATAAGTAGAGAATTCTAAAAGAATTATCTCATTTTGTTTGTGTGATTTCTATTATGGTTTATCTCTCAACTAACTGGTCTAATTTTTAAACTTGAATGGTTTTTATGGATTCTTGATGTGCACTCTTTAAATGAAGAGTTGTCAATTTGTTCTAATGCTAGATTGATTGAAGGATCTTAGATTCATCTTTTTCTTTACTTTTCCTGTATATGTGGCAATGCAATTTGATTGTAGGGGTAAATCTTTAAATTGAATCTAGTTCTTATTTGCATTGTTTTAACTACCCTTAGATTTTTTCTTGATGTGTGATAGGATTTGATCTTAAGATATTTCATGTCATACATTAGTTTTAGTGCATCTTTGGATGAAATATAAACTTTGTCATAATGTCTAGATTAAAGATAAATAACATATTTATTCTCTACCCTACCCTTATTTTTTCTCATTTTTTGATCACTTCACTTTAGTTTAGCTCTCATTGTGAATATCTGTAATGAAATTACTTCAAGAATTAAGTATAACAGCAGAATTATATCCAAATATGACTGAAATATATCCAAATATATGATAATAGATAAGCCACTTCAAGGGGGAAACCTCCACAAGCTTCAATAAGAGCAGAATTCACAATATGGTGATAAATGATTACCCACTATCTCCTATATATAGTCTATCTAGGCCATGGTTACTCCATAGGCTGACCTACTAATCAAAAGAAAGCATAGATAAATGTAATGTAATGTCAAAGAGGGATAAGTAAGCCATAAGTCGGCTAATACTATCCTTGTACATGTGATAGGTTAAGGGCGTAGCATGCCCTTCCCCTTCAAACCAATGTTGTCTTCAATGTTGAACAACTCTAGATGTTGTTACAGAAAATCTTCATCTTCCCAAGTTGCATCTTCACTACTTTGGTTTTTCCACTTGATCAACTATTCCCTAATCTCTCTGGTTCTCAACCTCTTAGTATGTGTTTGGAGGATCTTCTCTAGTTCCAAAATGACTCGTCCTTCTTCATCTAGTTTTGGGAGCTCTGTCTGGGTAGAAACTTTCTATCCAATGACCTTATTCAAAAAAGAAACATGAAATACTAGGTGTATGTGAGATGAATGAGGTAACTCGAGCTTGTAAGCCACACTTCCATTTTTTTGTAGAACTTGATAAGGGCCATAATACTTAGGAGTAACTTAGTTGTCCTTTTTCTATTACTTCAAGGACATCTACTTGTAAGGCTAAAAATGAATAAATACCCAGTAAGCCACCTCAAAATTTTGCTCACTAAGGTGTTGATCTGCTTATTGCTTCATCCTATTTTGTGCCAAGGCCAAATTCTCTCTCAAACTAGCCAAAACCTCTTGTCGATGTTGAATGTGCTCTTCCACATCTCGAACCTTGGTGTGCACCTTTAATGAAGAAGTGATGGAAGGTGGATGGTAACCATATAGTGATAGAAATGGAGAAATTTTAGAGGAGGTATGGAAATATGTGTTATACCACCATTATGTAAGTGGTAGCCATTTAACCCAATGTTCTTGTTTATCTGATAGAAAATAGTAGAGATACCCCTCTAAACATTTGTTAACCACTTCAGTTTGTCCATCAGATTGGGGGTGGTAAGATGAGCTATGAGCTATCTGAGTACCCAAACAAGAAAATAGTTTAGTCTAAAAAGTACTAGTGAAAATAGGTTCACGATCACTTACAATTATTTTTGGGGTTCCTGTAATTTGAGAACTGCTTCCATAAAAATAGCCGCTAATGTACTTGCTGAAAATGGGTGTGAGAGAGCACAAAAATGGGCATATTTTGTAAGCCTATCCACAATGACCAAAATAACATTCTTAACTTTAGAACAAGACAACCCAGTGATGAAATCCATGGAAACCTCCTCCCGCATTTGACTAGGAATTGATAATGGTTGTAACAAACCTAGGGTCTTAACTATTTCACCTTTATTCTATTGGCATATCAAGGATTCTTCCACAAACTTTTGTACATCTCCCTTGAGTCCTTCCCAAAATAATTCTTTCTTAATTCTATGATAAGTTTTCAAGAACCCTAAGTGTCCCCCAATTGGAGATGCATGCAACTCTGCAAGAATCTTATGCTTAAGCTCTAAATTTTTGCACAAGTATAACCTACCCATATACCATAGGACATTAACTTTCCATTCAAATTTGTCAGAGGATAAATTAACTTGTTGGAGATCCTGAATCAGAACCTGTGCATCCTTGTCTTGCTCCCATTCTAACCTAGCTTCATCCACCCAATCTGCTTGCAATATGGACATTACACAAAGTAATGCTTCTATGGATGCATCCCATCTGAATAGTGCATCTGCTACTACATTATCTTTACCCTTCTTGTAGATGATTTCAAAATCATAACCCAACATTTTGGTTACCTAATTTTGTTGTTCCTCAGATGATAATCTTTTCTCCAAAAAGTATTTGAGACTGTCATGATCTGTTTTCACCTTAAAGTGTCTACCCATTAGATAAGGCCTCCATTATTTAACTGCATGAAGAATAGCCATCATTTCTTTCTCATAGATAGGTTTTTGTAGATTATTACCTTTGAATTGATGACTTTCAAATGTAATGGGTCTTCCTTCCTACATTAGTACTATCCCCAATCTAGAACCAGAAGCATCACATTTAACAGTGAATGTTTGTGAGAAGTCTGGAGTAGCCAAAATTGGAGTGGTGCACATAGTTACTTTTAGTTTCTCAAATGCCTTGGTGGCATCATCATTCCAATGGAAAGCATCCTTCTTTAGCAATGCAGTGAGTGGGGCTATTATGCTGCCATAACCTTTCACAAATCTTCTATAGTAACCTATTAGTCCAAAGAACCCTCGAAGGTTTTTGAGAGTTTTTGGCATGGGCCATTCCATTATCGCTTTGATCTTCTAGGGATCAACTTTTACCCCTTCATGGGAAAAAATGTGACTAAGGTACTCTACCTCTTGTACTCCAAAAGCACATTTAGATGGCTTTGCATAAAGTTGGTGCTTCTCCAAAGCTATCAACACTGTTTCACATGTTGCAGATTTGCTTCCCATGTCTGACTATAAATAAATATGTTATCAAAGAAAACTAGCACAAACTTCCTTAAAAAAGGCCTAAAAATAGTGTTCATCAAGCTCTAAAAAGTAGATGGTGCATTTGTAAGACCAAAGGGCATTACCAAAAACTCATAATGGCCCTCATGTGTTCTAAAAGCAGTTCTATGAACATCTTCATCCTTGATTCTAATTTGATGGTACCCGGAGCAAAGATCTAATTTTGTGAAATAATTAACACCATGTAATGCATCAAGTAAATAATCAATTACTAGAATAGGAAACTTATATTTGATGGTGTACTTGTTGAGTTCCCTATAATTTGAGCACATCCTCCATGTGTCATCATTCTTCCACACCATGACCACTGGTGATGAATATGCACTATGGCTATGCTTGATGATCCCTACCTCCAGCATCTCATGGACCATCTTTTCAATTTCACTCTTTTGTGCATATGGATATCTATGTGGTCTGATATTTGGTGGTTGACTACCTAGAATTAGTTGAATGGCATGATTATGTTCTCTTTTTGGTGGTAGTCCTTTTGGCATGGCCCCAAAAATAGATGAGTGGTCTTCAAGAATTATTTGTAGATCAGGATTTGTAAATACCTATGTGGGTTGAACTTCTATGGAGCATAATCATGCAATAATTCCCTCTGCCCCCTTTTTTAGTATCTTGGTCATCTAATGTGAACTAACCAATTGTGGAGATTTTGCATGTAATCCATGTAGTTCAATTTTCTTACCTTCAAAATGAAAGTGCATGAATAGTTCTTAGAAGTTCATCTCAATGGTACCTAACGTTGTGAGCCATTGGACTCCCAAAACAATGTTTGTGTTACCCATGGGAATAGAAAACATAAGAGAGTCAAGATTGTACCCACCCATAGTAAGCTTAATACTATAGCATTTACCTGAATAATTAATTGTGCCACCATCTACAATCATGACCTGAAATTTTGGTGCTGGGTAGATGAAGTAGTTTAATCGAGTGGCCAACTTATGGTTTATAAAGTTATGTGTGCTCCCTAAATCAACCAACACTGTCACCTTCTATTTCTTGAGGAAACCCACCACCTTAAGAGTTTGTGGAGTGCTAATACCTGCAAGTGCATGACAAGAGATTGTAGGTTGGGAATCTTCAGGTACCTCCTCTATATCTTCCTCATCATCATTAGAGGCATCATCTACTTCTTCATATTCATTTAGTCCCTCAATGTAGAATAACTTCTTCTTAGCACATCTATGTCCTTTACTCCACTTTCTATCACAACCAAAACATAATCCTTTTGCACTCTTCTCTTCAATTTGCTAAGGGGTCAATCTAGTAGGTGGAGGAAATGTTGGTGATGATATGCTATGATCTTTGAAGTGAGTGAATGGTTGTTTCTTGTTGGATATGAATTTTTTCTCAGCTCTACGTGCTAGGATAATAGATTCAAAAATATTAAGTGGATTAAACATGCGTACCTCATGTTGAATGTGGTCCTTGAGTCCACCCAAAAATAGGTCATTCAAGTTTGCTTCAAAAATTGTCTCCACACGTAAGGATAGGTTCTGAAAATGATGAATATAATCCTTGATAGAGCTAGTTTGTTGCAATTTTGCCAATTGGCTGAAGTAATTCTCTATCACACTATTGTCATAGTGTAATTTTAACTCCTCTGTAAAAATTGACCAGGTGACATTGAGAGTCATCTTTTTCTTTTAAGCACACAACCATCGATACCAAATGAATTGATCAGGTTCAAGATACAAGGATGCCATGGTAACCTTCTATCCACTTGGAATATAATGTGGGTCAAAAAAACTCTCCATTTGGTTGAGCCAATTGAGTGGATCTTTTCCATCAAATTTGTGCATATCCACCTTTGGTAATAGGTTCCTCTGTGACCATGGAGTTGGATTTGAAGTAGACTAGTTAGGAGAACCACCCTAGTGGGTTTGTGAAATAGAGTTAGATTGATGATTTGAATGATTAATGTTCAAATCCATCATGATATCTCCCAAACTATCTTGTATGGATTTCATATTAGATTGTATGTCTTGCACCTCACTCTGAATGCCTTGCACACTATAGTCAAGCTGGCTCACTTTATGATCTATGTTAGAAAACCCTAGTACAAAGGGTCTATTACATCCCCCTTATGACTCCATCTCATCCTTTTTATGAGTTTTACTTAGATTTTCAGCACCTTTTCCTCAGCCCCGAGTTTGAGGACCTACCATAAAAGGGTTTTACGATGTCGACCCTTATTGGCACTTTTGACCCAACTTTGACCAAGCAATTTTGGAATTATTTCAGCCTCAAATCAAAATATACAAATAAAAAAACATATCCAATTTTTTATAAGATATCCAAAAATGTAAACAACTCAAAAAAATTCTTTGAATTGCGCACTATAGAGCAATTTTATGAAAAACCATAAAATAGAGATAACTTTTGCAAAATAGATCCAAATGAGCTGAAATTTTAATGGAATCTAAATTTGATTATTTTTCACCTCTAGTAAAAAAATTTTAGCGAAATTAGTAACCATTTTTTTATGTATCACAAAATTTAAAAATTTAGTGTTTTGCCCACAAGATTGCCCAAATCACAGCTCTGATACCACTTGTAATGAAATTACTTCAATAATTAAGTATAACAGCAGAATTATATCCAAATATGACTGAAATATATCCAAATATATGATAATAGATAAGCCACTTCGAGGGGGCAACCTCCACAAGCTTCAATAAAAGCAAAATTCACAATATGGTGATAAATGATTACCCACTATCTCCTATATATAGTCTATATAGGCCATGGTTACTCCATAGGCCGACCTACTAATCAAAATAAAACATAGATAAATGTAATGTAATGTCAAAGAGGGATAAGTAAGGCATAAGTTGGCTAATACTATCCTCATACATGTGATAGGTTAGGGGTGTAGAAATATCAATATTAGCTTAGATTTTAGACTTGGACTTTGATCATAATTCACTTCACTTAGTTTAGATTATTCTCATTTGCACAAGCAAACTATTAGGCCATGGTTGCTCCTAACATCCAAATAATTACATTATAAATTTTATGAAACTATTCATTTGCTCTACTATTATTATGCCACATATATCAAGAATATCATAACCTGTAACTCATACAATGGATTCTTTGAATCCAAAAATGAAAAGTATTTCTTAAACACTTTGAACCCCTATGATACACTTTTAGGCATCAACATGTGAGGTTTTGATAGCACTAGAAAGAGGGCTTTAACTAAATCTTTGTGGATTTTCAGTATCTTTGTGGATTTGTAGTATCTTCGCTAATTTTAATGAATTTTGTTAAAAGACCAATGAATTATTTGCATATTTATGTTGTTCTTAGCTCACTTATGTAAAGTTCATTAATATTCATGATTTCAAAACAATCTTTAGGCTCATTTAGCTTAAGATTGTTATTCTTTGAAGGTTCATAATAAATTGTTTCAAAGGTAGATTAAGATTTGTAAATCTTTTGTATTTGAGGTTAGTGATAGCAATTTTGTTCAAAGATTGATTGATTCTTTGAAAATTTAGGTCTATTTAAGCTTGGAAGTGTAAATATCACTCATATTCATAAGTTTAGACATATCTTTGAGCTAATTTAATTAAATATAGTTGTTCTTTGTTTAATTTTATACAAAATTTACTTAACGTGAAAGTCTAATCATTGTTATTTGCAAAGATAAGGTTTACACATCATATTTTGAGTAGGATTCAAGGTTTACAATATGAAACTACCAAGAATTAGGACTAGGTCAAGGTGTAAATCAATGTTATCTCTCCTTTTATTAGAATTTCATAGGTAAGCAAAGGGTTTCTAAATCCCAACCTACTTCACTTATTCTTGGTGATCCTATGTTCAATCCATATCAAGGTATGGCTTGGTTAGGTGGATACTCTATCAATGTGCTTTGTCATGTACATGACTTGCCTAGGAACCTTGAAAAATATTTATAGTTAATGAAGATGTTTCATGTATATTATTTTCATTTACTTTCAAAGATGTTATATATGAGTGGTTTTTCAACCTTCCTAAGAATTACATCACCATTTAGAATGATTTAAATATAATTTTCATTGATCAATTTGGAAAAATCATTAGTCCTTGCATTATTTATAAATAATTCAACACTATGGAAAGAGATTTGTGTGAAGCCATTAGATCCATTAATGCTAGATTATAGAAAATGTTTAGTAGAACCATATCCCCTTATAGACATGATGAGGCCTTGGATTTATACATATATAAGGATGCTTTAAATCTCATGACTTCTATGTTTTTAAAGAGATATGTTAGATTTACAGATACTTTGGCCTTAGATTATGTTAAATCTATAACAATCAATGATCAAATGTAGTCTCAAGTAAAATTTCATATGCCTTTCCTAATGTTAATCTTAAAATCCCTACACTGGATGCCATTTTTAATCAAATGTGCTTGCTCTAAATCAAATGCTAGTGTTGAACCAATTACCCTTGAATCATGCTCATCTTGGCCAAAACTTAGGATTCTTGAATAATACTAAAAATTGATTTCATCCACAAGATCAAAGAGCCTTGGTGACAAAAACTAATAATATTATTTAATTTCATAATTTAGAGTCACCAAATAATGAGAGTAAATCCATACTAAAGATGGTTCAAAAGCTCAACATTGATTTCTTTCAGTTGCAAAAATAAGTAACAATGGGGGAAATTCTAATAAAATTTATTCTTATCAGAGGCTCAATGAATCTATGAATATGTTTCACAATAATAAAAATAATAACAATGAGTCATCTATTTCTAAGGACATATCTGAAGTAAACCTTTGTGATATAGCTTTTTATAATTATTGTAGGGTTCATAACACTACAAAACATGGTGAGTTAGATTGTGTAGAATTCTATAATGCTTTTGAAACATTTCAAGATGACTCAAATACATTTAAAGTTATCCCTAATACAAATAATGTTGTAGGGACATCTATATCCTCTTATGAAACAACTCTTATGGTGTATACTTTTGACTTTCCATTTCAAGATGAGAATGAACCATAAGATATTATAGAATAAAGATATATTATGTTATTTATCGAGAAAGATCTTATCTTTTATGAAACAATTAAAGAAGAAGAGTTACAATGGATTTAAAAAGAACTTGTAGTAATTGATCAAATCCATACTGATATTTATTTAGAAAGAATCTATGAGGATAATTCATATGGGGAAATTGTTGAAATGGGGTATACCTAAAGAAGATGACCATTTGTAGCAGCTATACCAATATTTTTTAAATGAGATTGAAAAGTTCTAAGTAAGAAATGATATTCTAGAAATCCCAAAGAAATATGAGTTAGACCTTGATTGGATGAATGAAATACCATTCGCTATACAAGATGAGGATGAAGCAGGTACATTGAACCAAGAAATTTAACATGATTACAAAAAAAGGTCAAAAATAAATAGTCAACATGTTTTAAAGGGTAAGAATGTAAATGAATTTCATGTCCTTCCAATTCATCATGATGAAGAATCCTTTTGGGATGATTTGGAAAAAATTTGTGCAAAGATTGATAATCCATCCCCAACTCAAATCAATCCTAATGAAGACATCAATCCAAGCATGCTAGTTATGTTACCAATACAATCAGTGAATACATATGGGATAAGTCATGATGAGTTTATGAATGAAATAGAATTAAAACTCTTAATGTAGGAAAGAATAATCTAGGAAGAATATGATTGGACCTTAGATCCATATCTTCAATCCATGTACCTAAGAATGGAGGTAGGAAACCAAACTACATCATCCAGAAGGCATAAAAGTAAAAGTACTCATATCTACAAGAAAATGCCATTAGAACAAAGTAATCATGTTTAAATATTATATGGTAGAGTAAATATATTTCCATTTGATCTTGGAGGAAAGATTGTTGTAGCATAGTAGGCTTTAGATTGGTTTCTCTCTTGTTCCTTATTTGTACATAGTGCTTGTAAATATTTGTTTGCTTGTTATTTATTTTGCTTTCTATTTGTTTTTTTTGGTGTGCTTTTTTCCTCTAATTTGTTCCTTACTTTCAATAAGTCTTTAAAGATAGTCCTCAAGCTCCAATACATGTAGTTACTCAAATGTCAATAAATCAAGATTGTAGGTATGAATCTTAACAAATGGTTGATCATGGATTATAAAAATGTGAGATTAATGTTATAGTTTTGAGACATTGGCAAAGATTCATATCTAGATAAATTTTTATTCAAATATTAAGCCTTATTATGATCTAAATATAGTTCTAATGAGGATTACACATGTTGAGTGAAAGTTTAAATTATCTAGACAAAGTCATGTTAACACTTAAAGAACATTATTGCTTGGGATAAATTTTATGACCAAAGATGATTGTCTAAAGATTAAATATTTGATAAAAATCCCAAAAATTGGCTAATTTTGGTTCTCAACCTTTGTCAAAAATCTAAAATATACTTGAAAATGAAAAAAATAAGAGTGTTATTGAAAATTCAAAATCTTTCTAAGCAAAGGTGATTTGAGTAACCTCCACTAGGCCTATGGACACCTAGCTTGTAGTGGAGTAAGGCCTAGATTAGAACTAAAGGTATCTATATCGAGGATATATATGCCTAGCTAGTATCAGATCAATGCCCAAGCCTTCTAATTGCATAAAACATGATTATTAACAAACATATAAATATGTTACAAGTCAATGTTAATGATCAAAGTCATGAAATCTTGAAGTTGCTCTTTAAATTATAGGGAAATAAGTTAAAGAATCAAAGCACACACATAACATAACTAAGTTTTGATGTTTAATCCTAATTATAAATTTTTGAAACTTGTTTTAATCATGAATTGATCTTAATAGTGGTACTTGATCACATAGAATGAATAATCTAGTTATTAGTCCAAACCCATAGTATCTGAGTTCTAACATTTTACAATGTTTTCACTAGAAGTCACCATTTATTGAGGTCAACATACCCCCATTTTTGAAAAATGAGGACCATTGTTCAATTTTATAGATTTGGTTATAAATTGACATTTAAACTGATCAAAATTGCATTATTGAATACCATGTGTTTCTTTAGCTTTCATTAGCATGTCAACATATTGACCTTTTTTGACTTTATCTAATGTTTCTGATATGATCCTTGTGTTCCATGTACAGGTTTAATGGATGATCATTATTTAAGGTTTTATGATTTAAATGTCAAATTAACCCATAGCTACTTAAATATGTTGAGTGCACAACCCTTTGGGGCTATCACATGACCATGGTGGCACGTTTTGGGGGCTTAGAAAGCTCCAAGGATGTGGGGAATACATTTCTCATGTACTCCACATGTGAGTGGAATATTATGAAATGTTTATTTAATAATTTCCATGTGACTTCCTCATTTATTAGAAGTGGGATTGATTTCCATATTGTTAGGGATATTGGTTATTTTTTCTAAAATATAATGCCTTCTTTTTTACAAGGAGTTGGTTGTGATCACATGGTGTTGGTAAATGTGACCTTGAAAGGTGGAAACCCAATCTTGGCATGTTCCATCATGGATGAGATTACTTAGGTGAAGAAGGGTTGTCACATGTTAGATAATGTTTATATTAGATAAGCATTGCACATTTATCCTCCTTTTATGGATTTTCCTTCATTTTCTATATATATAGGGTGTGGTGTGGCCTTTAAAGGTTGATGGTTTATTTTTAGGGTGTGGATTTGAGGATCAAAGTAAATTTTAGGTGTTTTATAAAGTGTAGGTGTTCATTATAGGGTGTGGTTTAGTAACTTATGAGATACATCATAATGCAGGTGTAGGTGAAAGTGGAACATTTTATGCAAAATTTACTACAGGATATTTTTCTATCTCTATGAGAATTCATTATAGTCTTTTGTTTTGATTATATTTTATATTGAGAAACTTCTTAGTGGTTGTATCCCACATTAGATGAACCATGTTAGATCAGTTTTATCTATGCTATTATATTATTCTCTCATTTATGCTTTCATAATAATGGTGAATTAAGGAATGTTTTTGTGATGCATGCTATTGCATAATTTATATCTGATTTATGGTCATATTATATTTGGTTTAAATGTTTTAATTCCTAACAACTAGTATCAAAGCTATTGGTTGTCTTTTTATAAAGTGATAAATCATAAGAAGGCTATTATCTTGAGTGGGAGCTATGTGATAAGAGATCAAATTTAGAGTGGAGAAGTTTAATGGTAACCATTTTGGTTTGTGGAAAATGTAGATGGAAGATTACCTATATCAGAATGAGCTACATCTCTCCTTGGAGGGGAAAGTAAAATAACCTGTAAGTATGAGTGATGTAGATTGGTCATTGCTTGATAGGGAGGCATTTAGATCCATAAGATTATGCCTTGCATATTCTATTGCATTTAATATTTTTGATGAGAAAACCATAAAATATCTCATGGATAAACTTGGAAAATTATATTAGAAACCCTCTACTTTTAACAATAAATTTCTTATGAAAAGATTTGTTAACATTAAAATGTTTGAGAATGGTTCAATTGTTAATCATCTAAAATATTTTAATACGATTGTAAGTATGCCTACTTTAGTTGGAATTAAGTTTGATTATGAAGTTAGAGATTTGTTAATCTTATGTTCTTTGCCTGATAGTTGGGATAGTTTGGTTTGGCTATGAGTAATACAGTCCTTGCCAAGGGAAGCTTAAATTTTGAGGATGTTGAGGTGTGATTTTTAGCAAGGAGATGCAAAGGAAAAGCACTAGTGAATCATATTAAAGTAATGATTTATCCACTAATACTAGATGGAGGTAAAAGGATAAGAATAAAGGCAACTATGGAAATTTAAAGGGTAGATCTAAGTCTAGATCTAGATCCAAGATGATATGTTAGCATTATGGGAAGAGTGGACACTCAAAGGAGGATTGTTGGTCACTTCGAGATAAGAATGACAACAAGGAGGAAACAAATGAGGTAAATATGACATCAAGTAAATCATGTCAGAATGCCTTAATTCTTTATATGGATAGATTTTTTGAGTCTTGGGTATTAGATTTAGGGGTTTCTTTTCATGCCACCCCTCATAGGTATTATTTTAGTGATTATGTTCAAAATAATCTAGGACATGTATATCTTGGTGATGATGAACCATGTGTGATAGAAGGGAAATGTTAGGTTCGAGTTAAAATGCATAATGGGAACACATTGATCCTTAATGATGTTAGACATGTGCCTATGTTGAGATGGAATTTAGTTTTAATGGGGTAATTGGGTAGTGAGGGATGTTAAATATTATTTATTACAAACTTTTGGAAAGTTACCAAAGGTGATCTTGTCATCTTGAGAGGTAAGAAAATTGGTACTTTATATTTCACTAGTAGTGTTGATTCTCTTGATTTAGTTACTATAGATGGAGATGCAACTATGTGATACTACAAGCTCAATCATATGAGTGATAAGGGCATGCATATATTAAAAGATAAGTTGCCTGAATTGAAAGATCTAGATCTAGACTTCTATGAGAATTATGTGTATGAGAAATAGAAGTTGTTTAAGTTCCTACAGGTTAGACCCACAAAGAAAGATCACAAGTTAGAGTTGGTACACTCAGATATATGGGGACTAGCTTAGGTATATTTTATTGGTGGATCCAATGATTATGTTACTTTTATTAATGATGCAAATAGAAAAGTTTGGTTTTATTATATTAAAAATAAATTTGATGTATTTGACACTTTTAAGAAGTGGAAAGCCTTGTTTGAGCATTAAATAGGTCTCAAATTGAAATGTCTCAAATTAGATAATGAATGTGATTATTATAATAATGCTTTCTTTGATTATTTTTCTAACAATGGAATCCATAGTCAAAGGATGGTTCCAAGAATTCCATAGTAGAATGGGGTATCTAAAAGGATGAATATAATAATAGTGGAACATGTTATAAGAATGAGGTTATATATAGGGTTGCCTTTACAGTTTTGGGTAGAAGCAATTAACACAATAGTATATCTGATTAAAAGAGGAACTTTTATGCCTTTGGATGGAGGCATTCTTGAACAAGTTTGGTCTGGTAAGAATGTTGATTATTCTTTTTTTATAGTCTTTAGATGTGAGTCTTTTAATCTCATTAAGAAAGAGAATAGGACCAAGTTAGAGGCTATATCAAAAAAATTCATATTTATTAGATATGGTGAGGATGAATTGTTTTCCATTTATGGAGCATTGAAGATAAGAAAGTATTTTGGTCTAGAGATGTAGTCTTTAATGAAAATGTAATGTATAAGGATCAATTGTATGAATAGGAACAAGAACAAAAAGAGTACAGAGTATTGGATGACATTGTGGATAGAAAAGAATCCAATGATTTAGTTCAAGAACCTTCTACACAAGGACGCCAAAATCCTATGGTAAGAAGGTCTTCTAGGGTAAGAAGAGTACCCAAACATTTTAATCCTTTGAATTATTTATTACTCATTGATAATGGAGAACTAGAGTATTATGAGGAAACAATGAAGGTAGATGCTAGGATGAGGTGGGAGTATGCCATGGATGAAGAGAATATATCTCTCATGGTGAACCAAATGTGGTATTTGGTGAGGCTACCCAAGGGTAAGAGTGCATCACTAAACAAGTAGATCTTTAGAATAGAAGAAGAGAATGAAGGGATAAAATGGTATAAGGTTAGGATGGTGGTCAAGGGGTTTACACAAAAATTATGTATTTATTTTAATGATATTTTCTCTCCTATTGTAAAAATGACTTCTATTAGGATTGTTCTTGGTTTAGTTTTAATTGAGGATTTGCACTTAGAATAGTTAGATGTGAAAACTACTTTTATTCATGGTGATTTTGATAAAGAGTTGTATACGAAGCAACCATAGGGATATGAAGTCAATGAAAAGGAGAAATATGTGTGTAGACTAAAGAAGAGCTTGTATGGCCTAAAATAAGCTCTATGGTAATGGTACAATAAATTTGATTATTTTATGTTGGAACAAGAACATCAAAGGTGTCATTTTGACCATTGTGTGTACATTAAATTTTTTGATGATGGTTCCTTTATTATATTATGCTTGTATATCGATGACATGTTAGTTATAGGAAAGAACATACATCATATTCATATGCTCAAGAAATAGCTTAGTGACTCCTTTTATATGAAGGATTTGGGTGCTACAAAGCAAATACTTGGTATGAATATTACTTGTGATCTGAAGGAGAGGAAGTTGATATTATCTCAATCAATGTATGTGAAGAAAGTCTTGGAAAGGCTTAGCATGTTGGATGCTAAATCTGTTGGTACTCCTTTGGTAGGCCACTTTAGATTATCAAAGGAGTAGTTTCCAAAGATGAAAGTTAAAAATCTTAGGATGTCCAAGGTACCTTACTCATTGGTAGTTGGTAGCTTGATGTATGTCATGGTTTGTACTAGGCTAGATATTTCCCAAGTAGTGGGAGTTGTGAGAAGGTATATGAGTAATCCAAGTTATGAGGATTGGCAAGTAGTGAAATGGATTCTTCAATATTTGAGAGGAACCATGGATTTTCTATTATGTTTTGGTGGATTAGATACCACTTTACATGGTTATGTTGACTTAGATAGGGCAGTGGATATCGACAACAAGAGAAGTATGACATATTATATATTTATTATTGAAGATATAATGGTTAGTTGGATTTTTAAGATATAAAAGGTTGTCACTTTTTCAACCATAGAGGTAGAGTAAATAGATACCACAAAGCCTAGCAAAGAGATGATTTGGTTATAGGATTTGTTTTGAGAGTTGGGATATGAGCAAGAAGTTAGGAGACTACATAGTGATAGTCGAAGTGTTATTCATTTGGCCAAAAACTCCACTTTACACTCTAGGATGAAACAAATTTAGTTACATTATCACTTCATCAGGATAAATTTGGAGGAAAACCTGGTGAAGTTGGAGAAGATTCATACTAACTAGAATCCTATGGATATGATCATCAAGGTGGTCACATTGGACAAGTTAAGACTATGTTCAGATTTGGTTAGCCTTAGTGGTCATCAATCAGTGATAGATTTTTTTTGAAGAGAAAGTCTCCAAGTTGGAGATTTTTGAGTGTGGATCCCTTTGGGGCTATCACATGACCATGGTGGCACATTTTGGGGGCTTAAAGAGATCCAAGGATGTGGGGAATACATTTCACATATACTCTACATATGAGTGGAATATTATTAAATGTTTATTTAATAATTTCCATATGACTTCCTCATTTATTGGAAGTGGGATTGATTTCCTTATTTTTAGGGATATTGGTTGTTCTTTAGAAAATGAAATTCCTTCCTTTTTTTAAATAGGTTGTTGTGATCACAGAGTCTTGGTAAATCTGCCCTTGAAAGGTGGATACCCAATCTTGGCATGTTCCTTCATGGATGAGCTTGCTTAGGTGGAGGAGGGTTATCACATGTTGTATAATGCTTATCTTGGATAAACATTATGCATTTATCCTCATTTTGTGGATTTTACTTCATTTTCTACATATATAGGGTGTGGTGTGGCCTTTAGAGGTTGATGGGTTATTTGAAAGGTATGGCTTTGAGGATTAGATTCAAGTGTAGGTGTTTTACAAAGTGTATGCATTCATTATAGGGTGTGGTTTAGTAACTTGTGAGATACAACATTGTGCAGGTGCAAGTGAAAGTGCAACATTTTCTATAGGATATTTTTCTATCTTTGTGAGAGTTCATTGTAGTCTTGTGTTTTAATTATAGTTTATATTGAGAAATTTCCTAGTGGATGTAACCCACATTAGGTGAACCATGTTAGATTTGTGTTATCTATGTTATTATCTTATTATCTCGTTTATGCTTTCATAATAATGGTGAATTAAATAATGTTTACATGATGCATGCTATTTCATAATTTAGATCTTATTTATGATCATATTAAATCTATTTTAAATGTTTTAATTCATAACAAAATAATATGATCTAAATTTATTTTTATAATGAACCTTTGGTCATTATTGATTAATTGAATATATGTTTAGATAATGTTGAAAAACCTTAGTCTAGTTGTGTTTAGCCTAAGTTTCTTTTAAATAAGATTCAAATTTATGTAGGAACATTTTATTATGTCTTAAACTTAGTTTAATTTTTATCCTAAGGTTCTAATCATGTTTATCAACATGACCAAAACCTTATTCTAAAATTTTTATGCTAGGTCCTGTATATCTTGAAACCCCACCAAGGCTATTTTATTATTCACATAGACTATTTAAATGTGGGAACACTTTATTATATTTTAATCTTAGTATAAATTTTTATCCTAAATCCTAATTGTATTTGTTAATATAATTAAAACTTTAGGCTAAAATTTTATCCTAAGTTTATTTATATTACCTGAGCCCTCAATTAGTTTATTTTCATTACCCACAAGATTGAATCCATGTGAGGATGCCACTTGGTGAGATCTTAGAGATCAGATGAGAGATTGATGGTATGCAAGAATATACCCAAATCAAACTATCAAAGCTTGGAGATATAATGTGGTAGTGATAAGTGTCACAACCATATTAGATTGAATGGCAAACAACCAATCATGTTTGATCTCATGTATCAAGATCAATGGAGTGCACAACAAAGATCTAATAGCATGGGGAAAAGTCAATAAGTCAAGGTTTTGTAGAGGAATCGAAGAGTAAAAAGTGTCATGATCTCATGACTTAGCCCAAAATTGAAGGTCCACATTAAGCCCAATAGGATCAAGTGAATCTAGATTGATAAAGTGCATTGATCTATGAAAAGGAGATGCAACATCACAAGATGAAATTAGACTTTTCAAAGAGCATAGAATGAATGTGGTATTGACATGTTTCATAACCATGATAAATGTAATATAGATCAACCAATGGCATTCAACTTCTTAGATCAAGATATATGGTCAATGAAGAGTTTATAATTCAAAAAACCTAGATCTAACAAGAGGCTACCACATGGTATAAAAACATTAAGAGATAGAGTGTGTTTGCAATGAGCATAGAGAACCTATAAAGATTCCAAGTGGTGCATTCTTGGGAGCTCAAATGGAAGATCAATGGCCCATGATAGAGTCAAGACTAGGAAGACTTCTTAATAGATCAATGGTGTAAATTGATCAAGATTTAGGATTGCATACAAAGGTGAAATGTGTCCCAAAAGGATAAATAGTCACATTTTAAAAATTAATGAATAATTCAACATGACAATGCCACATAAACAAGACATGTTAGATTGAAACATCTTGTGGACCTAAAAACATGAAAGGTATAAATGTATGATCCAATAAAAATCTAAGGAATGAATTTTATTGTTCATACTTAATTACCACCATTAAAGCTCTGCATAAACCTCCAAAAAATCCCTAACCATATGGATTGTCCTAGTTTATCTTTGTGTTCACTATAATTGAGCCAAAATAGCTAGATTATTATCTACAATTACATTATTCAATTAAATAATGACCCAAAAGAATTTTTTAAAGGAAAATTTGGAATTTTATTTAATAATAGATGCTGAGGGATGTGTTTTCAAAGACAAGTTCATTATTACTACCTTAAACACCTGAGATAATAATTGGTCAAAATTATTCTAGAGGATTGAGAACCAACCAACTATCTCCAAGGAAGAGGAGAAGAATGTATCAATGAAGAGGCTTTCAATGACATTGTTGTAATATAAATGACTAGTCTACATCATGCACCTATAAATCCTAAGGTACTCCATTATATTAAAATTCTTGTTCCCATTTTTAAAGATGCTAAGATAGATAAAGTCATGTTAATAAATGTGCTTAATTAAAGGAAGTGTTGGTGTTATATATTGCACCCTAGCTGAGTAAGGGGATTGTTCAAATCTTCCTACTCAAATCCAATCTGACATGGGAATGACCCTAGCTTGTGGGTCACCTAAAATTGGGTCAAACCTCTAGAGAAGGATAGATTCTTTCTAGACCTATCACCTAAACTAAACTCTAACTAGGAAGAAGGAGAGATAAATGGGTAATAATGCATGAAAAAATGTAAGGGAGGTGATTCATCCACTCTTTTTGTACTTCTAAAAACACTAATGAGATAAGTAAAAGATTAGATCTACAACTCCAAATGTCTGTTATGCATCAATATTTCATCCAGAAGTTCGCCAAGTGATCAAAACCTAAGGAAAGTGATAGAAAGGCCTAATTAAAGGCACTTAACTACTTAATGTATCCACTTTATATCTTTAATAAAGTGATATTAAAAACAAAACATGACCTATACAATAAGATAAGCTAATAGCTAGGTGAGATTAGGACTTGACAAGATTGAAGCTTCTACCATATATGCAAATCAATCTAACATAAACATACTAGAATAATATGATGAAATCTAAAAACAATCCTTTACTCATTTCAAGGGGTTATAAAGATTAATCTTGGCAGAGTCTAGTCATGCCAAAGAGAGGGATTCATATATGTTTAAGGCTTAGGATCCTATATTTATAGAAAAAAGAAGAGAGAGGGAGTTGTGCAAGTAGAAACATTTAATGAGGTCTATCTGCTATTAATGGATTAGAATTAATCTAAGGATGCTAAGTCATGATCTTATCAAGAAGGAAAATAGTTTAAAATCTCTCTAAAATAATTGAATGCTCTATGATCTTTATCAACCACCAGGTCTCCTTCTTGGGACTCTATGCCACTTTCTACTTGATCTAATTATGAGGATAAAATACTCATATCTTGTTACTAATAGAGCCATGCTTGATCTACCTTAGGCAGTTACAAATACCTATTCCTTTTTTACTCTAGAACCTAAACCTAGGTCTAACTATAGATTGACAACCAATCCTATTTATTATTTTTCCCATAGTTTCAATATATAGATGTAAAGCTTGCTCGATGCCTGATCCTTTTTTTGACACTCAATCATCAACCTTTAGTCTACATTAGGCCTTTAATGGACCTAATTTACCTTTACAAATATTCAATGGTGATACCCAATCTTACAATGTCATTTTGGTTCATCTCGAGTTATTCTCAAACTCTAGTCCTATGTATTTACTTTGCACCATTGAAAATTGCTTCTTTGATTCCCAATAGAAAAGTACATGGGTCAACTTTGCTCATTTGTTGTTGATATTGACTTGGTTTATTAACTCTTTGACCTTTTTTGGACTGTTAGATCCCCATGGTTTGATTGAATGCATCCCCTTGGATGTGGATCCATTTTAATTCAAATGGCTGATTTATGAGAACCAAATTTGATGCTCATGCATCTATTTTTGAAATTCACATGACCATATTTGACATCTACATGGCCATCATAATTTAAACCCCAATGGTTATTTTCCATGTCTTAAATTTGACATCCATGATCCCATCATTGATGTTTGAGAGCCCTTCATAATTTAAACCTCAGTGATTTAATTGTTGAGCTCTATTATGACATCTATACACCTTTTATTAACATTTTTGATCCCATCATTGATGTCCATGAGCCTATCATAATTTAAACACCAAGTGGTTAATTTATGAGATTTATTTTGATGTCTACATTCCTATCATTTGACATATGCATGATCATCACACTACTTGTTTAACTTTAAAGGATTGCATCTCGAGGTAGAAAAAGCATGAAGGCACCAAATTTGAAAGAGATGTTTATAGCATTCAGAGTATTGATTCTATGTGATCCTTTGACCATGAGATGCTTTCTAAGAAAAACTATAAAATACACAACTCAAATAACTTATCTATTTCTCATGACATCTTGATGATGGTCTGATCTCTCTAGATTTGTTCCTAGATTGTTACTTGAATTTTCAAAGCTCAAATGATTTTTTGAGGCCTTAAAAAAATTGCCCATTCTCCTTAATGCTATTAACACCATGAGACTTAATTTTAAAAATTAACAAGTTCCACTCTAAGATTTGTTAAATTTCTTCTATTTTTACCCTTGGAACACTCATTCCATCTACAAAAATTGTTCATATACTCAAACCATTTCTAGGCACATGATCCTTATGTGGGTAAAATTTAGTCAACATCTTTGGTGACTTAGCTAGGCAACATGCCTGCTATACTTGAAAACTAGACTATTTAGATGACCTTTGGACTCATAAAAAATGAATATAATAAACCTCTTTAACTAAAAAAGACAATAGATTCCACCAAAACAAGGAAGGAAACACAAAAAATAGGTTGTTAACTAAACAAAGTAGATGTACAAACAAAGCACTTATCTGGTACAAAAAATAAGTAAACTAGTCTAACTAACCAAGATAAAACATGATCCACTTAGATCAAAATGGAAATTTATGAACTCACTTATTTTAAAAAAATAAGTAAACTAGTATAACCTTTCATGAGTGACTCTTATTACTAATTAATTCCCTTAATATCTCCTCAAATGGGTCATCAACATCAAAATATTCACCAAAAAAGACAGATTCATATTGCACTTCAGGGTCTTTTTCATACTTCTTGTCAACTACAACCTTATCAAGTGACATATCATCTATGCATTATCCTTGAGTGACTACATCTTTCTTACCATCTACTACAAGTTCATTAATCTCTTCAAGAAATGTTGAATAGTCAACCCAAATTATATCATGATCTTGAATGAGTGACTCTTGATCAAATTTCTCATAAACATGTTCTCTAATGGCCAACATATCCTTAAAAAATTCTTCAGTCTCTTGTAGAGGATGTTCTTGGTATAGTTGCCAATCATCCTTTTGTTCCTCATTTTAATCAACCTAAATAGGATTATTCTAAATTATAGCTTCATCTTTCTCAAGTGAATATATCTCAATTTCATTTATGAATTCAACCTATATTGATTCCCCATAAAGTTATGCCATATCAAGGCTATCATTGTCATTTTAAACTATGACCTCATTCTTAGATACAACCTTAAGTGAAGCATAAATAAAAAACTCTTCTTCATACACACTTTAAGCATCTTCTTCACATTCTCCAATAACTTGACATTTAGCTTCAACTTCTTTCTCATCTACCATATAACAAGCTCCTCCTAAAGAATAGAGATAGTGGGAGGGTGATGAAGTTCTTTGGTTTGAAAGGGAATATAAATAATAGAAGGTTGATCATGATTAGATTTTGGGATCTTGAGGGAAATGCAATCATTTATGGAACCTTGAAGAGGAGGGAAAGATAAACTTTTGAAGACCTTTAAATTTTGTTCCTTCCACTTGGCCATTACCTCATCAAATTCTAGAACCTCTTTGTCCTCATGGACAACTTCTTTGGTGACTCAACTGGGCAACATGCCTGCTATGCTTGAAAACTAGACTATTTAGATGACCTTTAGACTCATAAAAAATGACTATAAGAAACCTCTTTAACTGAAAAAGATAATAGATTCCACCAAAATAAGGAAGGAAACATAAAAAATAGGGAAGCCAACTAAACAAAGTAGATGTGCAAACAAAGCACCTATTTAGTATAAAAAATAAGTAAACTAGTCTAACTAACCAAGACAAAACATGATCCACTTAGATCAAAGGGAAATTTATGAAGTCACTCATTCTAAGAGATGATACAAGTTACAAATCAGGGTGTTAATTAAGTATGACCTCTAATGAGTGACTCTTATTACTAATCAATTCCCTTAATATCTCCTCAAATGGGCCATCAACATCAAAATAGTCACCAACAAGGACAAATTCATATTGCACTTTAGGGTCTTTTTCATACTTCTTGTCAACTATAACCTTGTCAAGTGACATATCATTTGTGTATTATCCTTGAGTGACTACATCTTTCTTACCATCTACTGAAAGTTCATCAATCTCTTCAAGGAATGTTGAATATTCAACCCAAATTATATCATGAACTTGAATGAGTGACTCTTGATCAAATTTCTCATAAACATGTTCTCTAATGGCCAACATATCCTTAAAAAAATCTTCAGTCTCTTATAGAGGATGTTCTAGGTATAGTTGCCAATCATCCTTTTGTTCCTCATTTTGATCAACCTAAATAGGATTATTCTAAATTATAGCTTCATCTTTCTCAAGTGGATATATCTCAATCTCATTTATGAATTCAACCTATATCGATTACCCATAAAGTTATGCCATATCAAGGCTATCTTTGTCATTTTAAACTATGACCTCGTTCTTAGATACAACCTTAAGTGAAGCATAAATAAAAAACTCTTCTTCATACACACTTTAATCATCTTCTTCACATTCTCCAATAACTTGACATTTAGCTTTAACCTCTTTCTCATCTACCATAGAACAAGCTCCTCCTAAAGAATAGAGATAGTGGGAAGGTGATGAAATTCTTTGGTTTGAAAGGGAATATAAAGAATAGAAGGTTGATCATGATTAGATTTTAGGATCTTGAGGGCAATGAAATAATTTATGGAACCTTGAAGAGGAGGGAAAGATAAACATTTTAAGACCTTTAAATTTTGCCCTCATCAAAATCTAGAACCTCTTTATCCTCATGGATAACTTCTTTGGTGACTCAGTTGGGCAACAGGTGTGCTATGATTAAAAACTAGACTATTTAGATGACGTTTGGGCTCATAAAAAATGACTATAAGAAACCTCTTTAACTAAAAACAACAATAGATTCCACCAAAATAAGGAAGGAAACAAAAAAAGTAGGGAAGTTAACTAAACAAAGTAGATGTGCAAAAAAAGCACTTATTTGGTAAAAAAAATAAGTAAACTAGTCTAACCAAGACAAAACATGATCCACTTAGATCAAAAGGGAAATTTATGAACTCACTCATTCTAAGAGATGATACAAGTTACAAATCAGGGTGTTAATTAAGTATGACCTCTAATGAGTGACTCTTATTACTAATCAATTCCCTTAATATCTCCTCAAATGGGCCATCAACATCAAAATAGTCACCAACAAGGACAAATGGATATTGCACTTCAGGGTCTTTTTCATACTTCTTATCAATTACAACCTTGTCAAGTGACATATAATCTATGCATTGTCTTTGAGTGACTACATCTTTCTTACCATCTACTACAAGTTCATCAATATATTCAAGGAATGTTGAATAGTCAACCCAAATTATATCATGATATTGAATGAGTGACTCTTGATCAAATTTATCATAACCATGTTCTCTAATGGCCAACATATCCTTGAAAAATTCTTCAGTCTCTTATAGAGGATGTTCTAGGTATAGTTGCCAATCATCCTTTTGTTCCTCATTTTAATCAACCTGAATAGGATTATTCTAAATGGTAGCTTCATCTTTCTCAAGTGGATATTCCCCATAGTGTTAAGCCATATCAAGGCTATCTTTGTCATTTTAAACTATGATCTCATTCTTAGATACAACCTTAAGTGAAGCATAAATAAAAAACTTTTCTTCATATACACTTTAAGCATCTTCTTCACATTCTCCAATAACTTGACTTTTAACTTCAACCTCATTCTCATATACCATAGAACAAGCTCCTCCTAAAGAATAGAGATAGTGGGAGGGTGATGAAATTCTTTGGTTTGAAAGGGAATATAAAGAATAAAAGGTTGATCATGATTAGATTTTGGGATCTTGAGGGCAATGCAATTATTTATGGAACCTTTAAGAGGAGGGAAAGATAAACATTTGAAGACCTTTAAATTTTTCTCCTTCCACTTGTCCATTACCTCATCAAAATCTAGAACCTCTTTGTCCTCATGGATAACTTCTTTGGTGACTCAGCTGGGCAACATGTGTGCTATGATTGAAAACTAGACTATTTAGATGACCTTTGGACTCATAAAAAATTACTACAAGAAACCTCTTTAATTGAAAAATACAATAGATTCCACCAAAATAAGGAAGGAAAAAAAAATAGGGAAGTTAACTAAACAAAGTAGATGTGCAAAAAAACACTTCTTTGGTGCAAAAAAAGCACTTCTTTTGTACAAAAAATAAGTAAACTAGTCTAACTAACCAAGACAAAACATGATCCACTTAGATCAAAAGGGAAATTTATGAATTCACTCATTCTAAGAGATGATACAAGTTACAAATCAGGGTGTTAATTAAGTATGACCTCTAATGAGTGACTCTTATTACTAATTAATTCCCTTAATATATCCTTAAATGGGTCATCAACATCAAAATAGTCACCAACAAAGACAAATTCATATTGCACTTCAGGGTCTTTTTCATACTTCTTATCAACTACAACCTTGTCAAGTGACATATCATCTATGCATTGTCCTTGAGTTACTCATCTTTCTTACCATCTACTGCAAGTTCATCAATATCTTCAAGGAATGTTGAATAGTGAACCCAAATTATATCATGATCTTGAATGAGTGAATCTTGATCAAATTTCTCATAAACATGTTCTCTAATGGCCAACATATCCTTAAAAAATTCTTCAGTCTCTTGTAGAGGATGTTCTAGGTATAGTTTCCAATCATCCTTTTATTCCTCACTTTGATCAACCTGAATATGATTACTCTAAATGGTAGCTTCATCTTTCTCAAGTGGATATATCTCATTCTCATTTATGAGTTCAACCTATATCGATTCCCCATAGAGTTATTCCATATCAAGGCTAGCTTTGTCATTTTAAACTATGACCTCATTCTTAGATACAACCTTATGTGAAGCAAAAATTAAAAACTCTTCTTCATACACACATTAAGCATCTTCTTCACATTCTCCAATAACTTGACTTGTAGCTTCAACCTCTTTCTCATCTACCAAAGACCAAGCTCCTCCTAAAGAATAGAGATAGTGGGAGGGTGATGAAATTCTTTGGTTTGAAAGGGAATATAAATAATGGAAGGTTGATCATGATTATATTTTTGGATCTTGAGGGCAATGAAATCATTTATGGAACCTTGAAGAGGAGGGAAAGATAAACATTTGAAGACCTTTAAATTGTGTGCCTTCCACTTGGCCATTACCTCATCAAAATATAGAACCTCTTTATCCTCATGGACAACTTGAGCTTGAGGGATGAGTAGTGAAGCATTGGAACTATAAGAACGTTTAGTTTATTTTATAGACTCTGTTGACCAAATTTGACCCTAAAGGTCAAACTGGGACCCCTATAGGTAAAAACTTGAGTTTTAGATATTTTATGGGTCTAATATTTTTTCACAAGGTGCATTATAGGTAATTTGATGCCATTTAAGGTCTTATTAACCTTGGTCATTAGTATTATTAGTCAATATGTCCTTTTGAGTCATTTTAGGGGTCAAAATAGAACATTAAGTGCATTGTACAACCTCCTATAATTGAGGACACTTTAGTAGTGTCTCTTGGTATTCCACACACTTGATTTAGTGATTATTTTAATCAAAGGATCCAAGAAAAGAAGAAACCCATTTCTCTCTTCTTTCACTAGGATTGGTAAGAAAAAATGGTCTTCAAGTTGTACTTGGTATGGTCAGCAAGAGAAGTTTCAGAAAAAATTCTCTTGGGGGTGTCTTCTACACTTAATAAAATTCCATTTGATGTTTGGTTGTAGAGGAATGGTGACTTGTTATTTATGAACCATTCCTATGAAGTTAGACTATCTAATTGGCTTGTTAATCTATGCAACCTAAGGGTTTAGCCATGGTGTCAACAATAAAAGTTATAATTTAATGCTGACTTGTTATAGAAAGGAATCAGTAACTTAAGTCCATATCATCATTAAGAAAATGGACCCTTGACCTAGCAATTACTAGCTCCAAATAATGATCAAAGGACTTTAAATTTTCTTAAGTCTATGACTTAATATATGTCCTAACTTGAGCAATGGCACACCTTCATTGTGCACAGATGATCGAAAAAAGCAAAGCAAATTCAAATTATCAAAGGCCCCTTTGAGTGATCATGTAAGTGATGATTGTCACATTCATAAAACTTGTCAAATTAATACCTAATGAACATAAGCTTATCAGAGTTAATGATCGAGCTTGTCAAATGATCTACTAGCTCTCACTCAATTAGATATTTAAGATCTAAAAAATCAAATGGAATCAAATAATATAAAGGGATCAAGGTTTATTGACATAGAGATGAGTTAAAGACTGAGTAAGTTTGAGAAGATTGATGAGGTAAAAGTGATTCAAAGATGCAAGAAGCAACGAGATGAGTTCAAAGTCTCAAATTTTAATGACCAAGTCAAGGTAAAGAACATGCATCTTTAGAGATATAATAGCATATGGAAGATTGGATGAGAAATATCAAATGGAGAAAAGGGACTCAATTTCTATAAGGTGCTCGATGTTTATTGACACATGACACAAGCATATGAAACTATGAACTGATAGCAAGATCTCATGGATGAACATGCATTTTCCAAGTGGCATCAACAAAGACAAGGTTGATAATTCAAAGGTAGATCTAAGGGCTCACATTTGTTTGCAATTGGAAGATGTGATGGAGAAAATGAGAGTCAATGTGTTAATGAACCAAGTTGGAATTTTATAGCCAATTAGAGTGAAGTTGAGCCCAAGGTTTTTGATGGGGGTCAAGAATCCATTTTTGCCCATGGAAATTACGGTTTTGAAAGGTTTTATCAATGCCATTAAATCTCATTTAAATTATATGGAGTTATTTAAATAATGTATTCATGTATGAGGAACATAAGGAAATTCTATTAGAGTTGAATATTGATATCTATTTTGACAAATTGTACCATGCCGAGTTCTTTCTCATGATTGGTTCATCATTTCTAAATAAGGATCCATACATAGTGAACTCTTAACTCTTATAGATAAAATGTATTTATTAGACCAAATGAATTCTAGAAGAAGATATAGTCTATAGGTCTATTTACTATAAAGACTATAGTAAAACTAATGTCCTTAGATTGTTTTTTTTACTATAGGTGGGACCTATGATCCAATATAGAAAAGGAATGAATATGAAATAAATGTAAGGTTCCCATGATAAAAAAAGTAAGTACTTTTCCACCCAAGGAATGACATGATTGTTAGCATCAAAATTTTAGGATTTAATCCTCATAAGTAGGTTAAGCGGACTTAGAGTCTTGAGATGGTGAGATGGTACTTAAAGAGGCAATTTTATGAGCCATCAAAGGGAATTTCATGCCACATTTCAAGAGTTTAATTACTTGGATTGACACTTGTGCTTCTTGAATTTTCATGATCAGTTTCACTTTCCCTTTTCATGTATATGTAACTCCTTTTCTTAGATTGACAAGTGTCTTTGTGACCTTTGGACTTTTTTATTCTCCTCTCTCTCTCAAGTTTTATAAGATCTAGCCATTTTGGTCTCAGTAAATTATGCTCCACTTGAGTATGGTGAAGACTTCCTCATTTTCATGGATCAATAAAGACTTGATTTTTACTTCTTCCATGACTATTCATAGTGTGTTCACTTGAATGATTAATATTACTTATGTGATGACAGTTGTTTCCTTAGAAATTGTCTCATTCTCTCACCTATTTGAAGTTGGAAAGCTTCTTTTTTTAGGTCATGTGAATTGTTTTATGATGTGTCAGGGTTACATGAGTTAGTCTATTTAATTAGTTCCATTCTAGGACTTATGTCTAGTCCTCCTAGCTTAAACATTTATCACAACCTCATAATGATATATTGATTTGATAATATGTAGATTGGAGAAGTGTATATTTGGTTAGTCCATTTTTATCATGTGTAATTTGTAGCTAGTTGGTAGTCATCAACTAATTTGGTGTAAAACCCCCTTTAAGATAGTTTACTTCTAGTTTTCTCTCCCTTTTCCCTCATAAGCATAGGTGTAGTAGTGGTCTACAAGTGGTACATCAATGGAGCTATCCCTATTTATAGATTTACCTCATTCTTAAGATACCCATAGCCTAGAGATATTTCAATTGTGCCACTTAAATGGGGAGAGTTGAGGCATCTCTTGAAAGGGTGTAAATCTAAGTGAAAACAATTTTTGCCATGTTAGATGAGACTCATTGTCCAAGAAGTTAAAGGATTTTTGAAGTTGTCTTTCAACACATCAACCTTTTGGAGGCATATATCAAAGAATTAATGGTGACTATGAAGTTAAATAAACTACTCAAGCAACCCAAGTTTTCCTTTTGAATATTGTTGGTAATGTTTCTTTATGTTCTTTCTTCCTAGTGAAGTTTCATGGCTAATTTTGGTGTTGAGTATTATTTTACACAGTTGGTGAGGTATTTTAAGATTATGAAATTCCCCATAATAATTTGTATGATCCTTACCAACCTTATAATGATCCTTATTAGCTCTAATATGATCCTTATCAGCCTTGCTATGAGTTGTATCAGACCTACAATCAACCTCCTCAATATCTTGCTTCTCCTAGTCAACTTAGTCACTTCTCAACTCAATCCATCTCAACCTCCCAACAAACTCTCTTGGGTTATGAGAAGTACATGTTGGATATTGACACATAAAAGGGATATAGTGAAGATGTTCCTAGTCACCTCATTAATAATGTTAGAGATGCATTAGATCTAGTTAAAAGAGAGTGGGCACCTATTGAGAAAGCCAATTAGCTTAGGCTCATAAGTGAGATGCTAGATGTGGGTGGCATAATTGTATCCTTCAAAAATATGCTAAGAATTCATGAGGAGAAGCCTCACCAAGTATATCATCCCTCATATTCACCTCCCTAAGATTTATATTAGTCTTGCATGATTCCTACTCATGACCATAATCAAACTTATCAAAGTCATCCTTTTCTCAATCAGATGGAAGAGAGAGTTGGGAAAACAATCCTTATTTTTGAAAAAAATCTTGATAGATAGATTGAGTTGGCCAATAAGAATATGAATAAGTCCATCTTATTATTAAATGAATTAGAATATAAGCCCTCTTTACCCTTTCCCATTACATCCTCACCCTAAGAAGAGACCTCTAGATATGAAATCCTAAGTTAGAGATAAGGTGGAGAATCCAAGCCTAAAGAGATCCCAAGTGTCTTGAACACTTCATCCACTACTCAAATTTCATCACCATCATAATAAGAGACTCCTAATCTGAAATAATATAGTGTAATCATGGGGAAAGAAAGATGATAGAAGCCTAGATAAAGAGCATGAAGTTGAGAAAGAGCTTGATCCTATGCAAGTCCCTCCCACCATTCCTCAAGAAACTTCTTTTGTTCCATATTATATATATTTTAATAATCATCCTAATTAATATGCCTATATAATTCAAGAGATAATTTTACAAGATAACCTATCCAAAAAAATTGAAGAGTTAGAGTCAAGAATGAAATTGTTGAGTCAAGGTGTGATGGAAGGTTTAGAGCTAAAATAAGATCCTGTGCCTAAACACACCCCATATAACCTTCATCAAGAGAGTGTTAAATATAAATAAAATTTAAATGAATTTATTTTCAAATTGAAATAAGAAAACTAAGCTATTTTATCCCAAGGTATATCTCCCCTTCCCCAAGAGCTTCCAAAAAGATCCCCTACAATTCGTTCTCAATCTGATTTTGAGTCCTATGTTCCACCTCCACCAATTTGTTCATCTTTTACTCACCCCATAACTCATTGTATTGATGGACCTATGTTATGGGAAGATAAATAGGAACATTTGATTGAGGAAAATTTAGAACTATTGCTTAAAGAATATGTAACTCCTTGGCAACCTCATTGGAAAAAGTCACTTGATTTCAAGATGCCTAATCTTGGTATCAATAAGAAGGAGAATTTTTTTTGGGATCTTGCATCCCTTGAGAACAAACATAAGGTTATGACAATTGAGATACAAATTGGGATTCCTCAATAGGTCCTAAATGCTAAAGAAGAGGTGAGTCCTTGTGTTGAGTCTTCTTGTTGAGTTGATAATGAGGAATGCCTTCCTTGTGTCAAAGAAAGAAATCTTAGATGAAGTAGTTTTGGATTATAAATAAGAGCATGAAGGAAATTATCTTGTTGTTACCTTTCATGATGTTGATCAAAGAGAAAATGAGGACTTGTGGCAGTAGTTTGAAAACATTTGCCATGAGTTTGAGTCTCTCAAGGGGTCTATAACTTCATTATAGCTAATTACAAGTGATGGTAATTAAGATGAAAATTTTCAAAATGTCATAAATGAGCTATAGAAAATTTTACCTCAAATTTTGGGTGTCAAAACAATATTCTATTCACCCAAAATTTTCAAGGAATAAGAAATTATTCCTCTTGAAATTATGCCTATAGAGAAGATACAAGTTGATCATGAGATGAAGAGTGGGAAATAATATGAGGTATGTGTACAAGTTCAAGAGGAAGAATTTTACATGGGAGACCTATTTGAGGATGATCTACTTGAGATAAGGTCACGTAAAGTGACAAGGTATAGGTTTGATCTACCTTGTATCCAATCCAAAGAGAAACTTGCTTATCACTATGATTTATCTTATCAAGAAGATGATTCAAGTAAATTTACTTTTGATCCTAGAAAGGAAGCATTCTTATTTTATATTTGTGCATAGTTGTTTGCTTTCTACTTTTCCTATGTGATTTTAGCACGTGTGTGTGTGTGTGTGTGTGTGTGTGTGTGTGTGTGTGTGTGTGTGTGTGTGTGTGTGTGTGTGTGTGTGTGTGTGTGTGTGTGTGTGTGTGTGTGTGTGTGTGTCTTGTTAGTTAGTTTGCTTTGTTTTATGTGTGTCATTTACTTTGTGTGGTTGAGGTAGTCAATTGGTCTTGTCATGATAAAATCTTGTTGTCAATGGTCAAAGTCCAAATTTTATATTTCAAGCTTCAGATGACTCCCTAATCCCACTAGACTAATAAGGATATTGGTCTAGTTACCATAGCAGGCATGCTACCCCTATGAGTCACCAATTCACTGACTAAATTTGACCCTATAGGTCAAATTAGGATCCCTATAGGTAAAAACATGATTTTATGATGTTTTATGGGTCTAATATGTTGTCATAAGCTGTATTATAGGTCATTTGATGTCATCTTAGGTCTTATTATCTTTGGTCAGTAGCCTTATTAGTTAATATGTCCTTTCAAGTCATTTTGGGGGTCAAAATAAAGCATTAAGTGAGTTGTATAGCCATCAACTAAGGAAACTTTAGTAGTGTCTCTTGGTCTTCCAAAAACTTATTTCAGTGATTAGTTTGGGTAGACACTCCAAAAAAGGAAGAAAACCATTTCTCTCTTCTTTCACTAGGCTTGGCAAGCAAAAATGGTCTTCAAGTTTGTACTTGGTATGGTCATTAGGAGAATTTTTAAAAAAAAAATTCTCTTGGGGGTGTCTTCTACACTCAGTCAATTCCATTTTATGTTTGGTTGTAGAGGACTGGTGACTTGTGCCGTATGAACCATTCCTATGTAGTTAGACTATTTAATTTGCTTGCTAATTTGTGCATCCTAAGGGTTTAGTCATGGTATCGACAAGAAAAGTTTTGTTTTAATATTGACTTGGTATATTTTAGAATTGATAACTTAAGTATATATCATCATTAAAAAATTGGCCCCTTGACCTTGAAATTACTGGCTCCAAGCAATGATCAAAGGACTTTATATTTTCCTAAGTCTATGACTTAATATATGTCCCATATTGATCAATGGCCCATGTTTTAGTGTACTTAGATGATATAAGAAATTTAAGAAAATTAAAATTGTCAAAGGCCCCTCTGAGTGAGTGTGTAAATGATAAGTGTCACATTCATAGAGTTTGTCAGATAGAGACCCAATAAGCGTAAGTTTGTCAGAGTTAATGATCAAGACTATCAAAAGATAAAATAGCTCATGCTCAATCAGACATTAAATATCCAAGGAAGAAAATTGACTCAAACACTATAAAGTTCTCAAGTTTATCAACATAGTGATGAGTTAAAGACTGAGCAAGTTTGAGAGGATCAACGGAGTGAAAGCAATCCAAAGATGTAGGAAGCTGTGAGATGAAGTCAAAGTGTCAAAGTTTAATGACCAAGTAAAGGTAAATAATGTGAATCTTTAGAGATATAACAAAATAAAAAATCTTGGATGTGAAAGATCCAATGGAGTGAAGGGATTCAAATTTTATAAGGTGCTCAATGTTTATCAATACATGACACAAGCATGGGAAACTATAGACTGACATCAAGATATTATGGATGAACGTGCATTTACCAAGTGGCACCAATAGGGAAAAGGTTGATAATTTAAAGTTAGATATAAGGGCTTGCATTTTTTTTATCTAGAAGATCTAACAAAGTGAATGAGAGTCAATGTGTTAATGAGCCAAGTAAGATTTCAATAACCAATTAGAGTGAAGGTGATCTCAAGGTTTTTGATGGGGGTCAAAAATCCATTTTTTATCATATAAATTAGGGTATTTTAGGGTTTTCTTGATTCCATTAAATCTAATTTAAATGCCATAGAGTGGTCTAGCTAATGTATTCAAGTATGAGGAACATAAGGAACTACCATTAGAACTGAGTATTGATCTATGTTTTGATGAGTTGTACCATGTAGGGTTCTTTCCCATGACTAGTTCATCACTTCTAAAGAAAGATCCATTCATAGTGAACTCTTGGCTCCTACAAAGATAAAGTGGATTTATTTGGACCTAATGAATTTCATAAGAAGCTTTGGTCTATGGGTCTCTTTTACTATAAAAACTATAGGAAAACTAATGTCCTTAGATTGGTTTTATGACTATAGGTGGGACCTATGATCTCAATATAGAAAATCAATGAATATGAAATAAATATATGGTTTCCCATCATCAAAAAATTATGTACTCCACTTCCCAAGGCATGGCATGATTGTTAGAATCAGGACTTGAGGATTTGATCCTCATAAGTAGGGCTCATAGACTTAATCTGAAGATGGTGAGTTGGTACATGGAGAGGAAATGTTTTGAACCAACAAAGGGAATTTCATGCCACGTTTCAAGAGTATCATGACTTTGATTGACACTTATGCATCCTAAATTTTAATGATCAATTTCACATTCCCTTCTCATGCACATATAACTCCTTTTCTCAACTTGATAATTGTCCTTGTGACCTTTGGAATTTTTTCTTCTCCTCTCTCTCTCTCTCAATTTATATAAGAACTAAATATTTTGGCCTTGGTAAATTATGCTCCACTTGAGTATGGAAAATCCCTACTCATTTACATGGATCAATAAAGATTAGTGATTTTTACCTCTTCCATGATTTTTCATAGTGTGTTGACTTGAATGATTGATCTTGACCATGTGATGACTATAGTTTCCTTAGCATTGTTGTCTCATTCTCTCACCTATTTATAGTTTAAAAGCTTCTTATTGCAAGTCATGTGAAGTGTTTTATAATGTGTCAAGGTTGAGTGAGTAAGTATATTCAAATAGTTTCATTCTAGGCCTATTGTCTAGTCCTCTTAGACTAAATAGTCATCACAACATCATAATGAAATATTTATGTGAGAAGATGCAGATTGGAGAAGTGTATATTTGGTTAGTCCATTGTTATCATGTGTAACATGTAGTTGGTTGGTATTCATCAGCTAATTTGGTTTATAATCTCCTTTAAGATAGTTTACTTATAGTTTTCTCTCCCTTTTACCTCACAAGCATAGGTGTAGTAATGGTCTATAAGTGGTACATCAAGGAAGCTAGCCCTATCTAGAGAATGACCTCATTATAAGTCTAGCCATAGCCTAGAAGTGCTTCAATTATGACACATAGATGAGGATATTTGGGACATATACTCAAAGGGTGAAAATCCAAGTGATAATAGGCTCTTGAATAGGCATATGAGTCTACTCTTGACTCTAACTAGGAAGCTCTTTAGGTTCAAATTGAGTATGGTTAAGTACTTCATGAGAGTAAGGAACACAAGAAGACTGGTAAGGAATACAAGAGGGTTCTTGAGACAACTAGTTCCACTCACTTTTATACCTCTCCCAAGCCTCCATATTATCTAATACAAGATTTCACAATTTAATCCTCTACTCTGGATCATTAGATACATTTAGAAATAGCCCATTCACTTCCTCATACTAAGAATTTAAACAAACTTTTCTTTCATATGCTAGTAGTTTGAGATATATTTCATCCATTCTCTCTTAGAGAGAAGGTTGATCATATTAAAAATCATAGACATGTGGGGAAGGTGAAATATGGTCATGATATTGATATGGTTAATAAGGAAGGTAAGATTCATGCTCTTGATAATAAAGATCATGTGAAACTTAATAAGGCTCATCATAATTTTGATAAAACTCCTAGTAAGGCTAATTAGGCTCATAACAAGGATCATATGGATCATGAAAAATATGTTATAATCTATGATAAGGATTATAAGGAGGTATTACACATGGATTTTCCTCATACACATACATGGAAATAACATCATAATAATGTAATAAAAATAAACTTATTTAGAAACTACCTAGGCTTTCAAAAACAATTATATGATATTTATATCACCAAATTCTTCATGAGTAACACTACTGTAACTAAAATTTAACCAAGACCAGCTCCAATGTAACTCATGAGGTATCCAAAACTATTGGTTTTTTATATTGCACCCTAGTTGAGCAAGGGGATTATTCATATCTTCCTACTCAAATCTAGTCCAACATGGGAATGACCCTACGTTGTGGGTCACCTAAGATTGTGTCAAACCTTCAGAGAAGGATAACTTCCTTATGGATCTATCACCTAAACTAAACTTTGACTAGAAAAAGGGAGAGAGAAATGGGTAATAATTCATGGAAACATGTAAAAAAGGTGATGCACTAGTAATTTGATCATTCATCCACTCTTTTTGAAATTTTAAAAACATGAATGAGACAAGTTAAAAAATAGATCTATAACTCCAAATGTTTGTTATGCATTAGTATTTCATGTAGAGATTCACCAAGTGATCAAAACCTTAGAGAAGTGATGGAAATGATTGATTAAAGGCACTTAACCAATCAATGTATCCACTTGATAGTTTTAATCAAGTGACATTAAACACTAAACATGACCTTCACAACAAGATAAACTACTATCTAGGTGAGATAAGGACTTGACAAGGGAGAATCTTCTACCACATATGCAAATTAATCTGACATAAAGACACTAGACTAATATGATGAAATCTGAAAGTAGTCCTTTATTTATTTCAAGAGGTTAAAAAGATAAATCTTGGTAGAGTCTAGTTTCCCAAGAGAGGGATTCACATGAATTCAAGGCGTAGGATCTTGTATTGATAAAAAATGAAGGACAGAGAACTAAATGAGGTCTAACTACTCTCAATGGATTAAAATTAATCCAAGGATGCTAAGTCATGATATTATCAAGAAGGAACAAAATTTAAAAGCTCTATAAAATAGATAAATGCTCCATGAACTTTATCTAACAACCATGTCTCCTTCTTGGGACTCTATGCCACTTTCTACTTGATCTACTTATGAGGATAAAATCCTCATATCTTGATACTAATATATCCATGATTGATCTACCTTAGGTGGCTATAAGTAACTATTATACCTTTACTTTGGAACCTAAACTTGGTTCTAACTATTGATTGAAAACCAATCTTATTTATTGGTTTTCACATAGTTTCAATATATAGATGCAAAGCTTGCTCGATGCCTCATCCTTTTTTTAAAACTTAGTCACCAAACAATGGTCTACACTAGGCCTTTAAGGGACCTATTTTACCTCTAAAGAGCTTTAATAGTGATACTGAATCCTACAATGTTCATTTTGGTTCCTCTCATATCGTTCTCAAACTTTAGTCCCATGTATTTACTTTGCCCCATCAAAAATTACTTCTTTGATTCCCAATAGAAAAACTCCTAGGTTGACTTCACTCATTAGCTATCGATATTAACTTGGCTTGTTGAATTTTTAAACTTTTTCACATTTTTGGATCCCCATGGTATGACTAAATTCATCCCCTTGTATCTAGATCCATTTGAACTCAAATGCTAATTTATGAGGCCCAAATTTGACACTCATATGACCATCTTTAATGTTCATGTGATCATTTTTTACTCTGCATGACCATCATAATTTAGACCCCATGGTTATTTTTCATCTCTTAAATTCAATGTTAGTGAGCCCATCATTGAAGTTAGTGATACCATCATAATTTAAACCCTAGTGATTTATTTATTGAGATTTATTTTAACATCCACATACCCATCCTTGATATTCATGAGCCTATCATTGACATTTATAGGCCCATCATAATTTAAACACAAAATGGTTAATTTACGAGCTTTATTTTAACATCCTTTCACCTTTTATTTAGAATTTACATGATCATCACACTACTTGTTCAACTTTAAAGGCTTGTATCTTGAGATAGAAAATGCATGAAGGCACCAAATTTGTATGAGATGTTCATGGCATCTAAAATATTGAATCTTTGTGATCCTTAAACCATGAGATGATTTATAATCAAACTTATAAAATGCAAAACTCAATTAACTCATCCATCTATATATGACATCTTGATGTTGGTCTAATCTCTCTATATTTATTCTTGAACTATTGCTTGAATTTCCTAGGCTCAAATGATTTTTTGAGGCCTTAGCAAACTTGTCCATTTTACTTAATCCTATGAACACCATGAGACATACTTGGATCCTTCATTTTATTGATACTTTCTTATTAAAATTAATAAGTTACACTCTAAGATTTGTTAAAGTGCATCTCTTTCCACACTTGGACTACTCATTCCATCTATAACATTTGTTCATCTATTCAAACCATTTCTAAGCAAAAGATATTTATGTGGACCAAATTTAGTCATCAGTAAGGTGGCTTACTTTTTTTATATTTAATTTTAGTCATATTATAAGTTTCCTAGACCCCAAATTGACCTAGCCTCTATCAATTCTTGGGATAAAGAACATAATTTGATGGACACCCTTTCCATGTGGCTAGATTTTAGAAACCAAGTCTTTTTAGACCTTAACAATAATATTCCTATCAGTGAATTTAGACCTATAATTAGGATTATAATGAAAATTTTGAATAAGTTGACTGGGGATGAAACCACAACTTATGTAAATCTATTATGGGTGCCCATATTTTAATTCATTGTTGAAAAGGTGATTATCCCCCCTTTGGGTGAGATAATCAGTATCTCATTGAGTAGATAAGTTTATACAATTAGGCATAAAAATAAAACTTAATTATACATGATGTTTATCTATACATGCTTTATGTGCAACTAAAAAAATTCCAAACCAAAAGGAATGGTCCCCAAATTGAACCCAAACTCTTTCACAATATTATTCCAAGTTGCACATCTTTAAATATAGGGACCGCATTCAATTTATATATGATTGTGTCTACCTTACCTTGAGTGAAGATATAATTGGCATCCTAATGATAAGATTTGTCCCTCCAATTAGGAAATATATTGAAGGTATGGGTGATATATGGTTGCATCTAGATTATAAAGTCATCAAAATTGATGGAACTCAAAATAACCCTCTCAAGTTACCTATCCATGTTCTTGATAAGTTAGATGAGCAAGAAATTGCATACTAAATATTCCATATCATTAATAGTTAATTCAAGAAAGTGAGAAAGGGACTCCTTCACATCTTTCCAATGATAATTGGAAATAATACATTCAAACAATGGGATCACATTGAGGCAACATCCAATCACAGATCATATTTTAATCTATATATTAATGAGCTTAGATAGTAGGACCCCTATGGGAAAGTTAAGGAGAATTTGAAACATAAAGGAATGTTTAATGTCACCTATGAACATGATCATGGTGCCTTTTATCGTATTTACACCAAGGCATCATCTTACTTTGAAGTCACTAGAAGGTTGAAAGAACATAACTTGAATCCTAAGTAAAGATTAGAAATAAATAAAAAATTGATGATAGATGGCAGTTGGGACCTAAGAAATATAATTTTATTAGTGGTGAATACTCTAAATCTCCATCAGTTAGTATACAAACAAAGTTTTAAATGGATCATAAGCCTGACATGAAATGGCTTCTATCTCATCAACTTATGAACCTCCTAAAGAAGTAGAATAAAAATTATATCAAGAAGTTCAAATGATACACACAAATCCTCTAGAGTCTATTAAAGATGTACTGAAGATGATATTTGTGGCATATGATATAGAGATAGATGAGGAAGAGAAAAATGCTAAGGAATAAAAAGGGAAAGAAGTGGAATTAGAATTGGTGGTTGTTACTCCTCTAAAAATAAAAGTTGAGACTACACTTGTCCCAAAGACAAAGAGACATAAAGTAACTACCATTACACCTTTAAGTGGAGTCAATCTATTTAGTGAAGAAAACTTGTTGTATGGTCCACTAATTCTAGAATGGTTCTTGTATGAACCTAGATTGGATAAAATTCCTATTATGCATCATCCTTGGGTTATGATGAAAGATATTAACATTCATGTGCATTAATATCTTAATCCATGGATAATTGCTCTGTAGGAAGAGAAATCAAGGAGACTAGCCACACCAAGTGATTTAATAAATCCATAACAAATGAAATTCCCTATCCCATAGGTGACCTAGTCCTTAATTAGGGTGAGGTTTGATCTAGAGACTGCTAGTTTGCAAAGAGTAACTAAAAATAAGGTCATCTAAGGAGGTGAAGAGGTGACATATCAAAGTGTGGAACCACTAACCAATTTGAATGGAAAGGAGGGAAAAAATTCCAATGAGGATCCTATTTTTGAAGAAGATGTCTTGGAGATGGCCTAAGCATACAAAATAACTAAAGGCTTCCATCAAGGGATTGAAACAATAAAAGAAGAACTTAAAGGAGTAGTCTATTCTATCTATTCCTAGGGAGATGATCAATATTTTTTAAGCCACTTTATATGTTATTCTCAATTTCTTGAAATTAATAAGGTCTAGATAGGATGTAATGAGCCAATAGAGTGCTATGGCCATGAACCAAGTGACTCAATAGTAAGATTCATGTAAAAAAGTGAAATACTTGATCAATAGTTTGACATAAGACCAAATTATTAGGTTTAATAAAATTAACCTAGCCCATTTGAATACTGATATGATAATATTGATAGAGAAGATAAAGGGTTTGAGCAAATGGTCCAAGACCCTAGAAGATCTTTTTAATGAAGGAATATGGTTAGAAATGAGAATGCTACATATATTGGGGAGTTATATCATAGACCCAACTACACTCAATCCTATTAGCTTAATCACTAATGAGGATTTCAAACATAGGTTTAATCAAGTCATGTAAGAATTAAAGAATCAAAGCCTAGGCAAAATAGGAGTAGGCAATAGTAAGATCCTAGACATGATCCTATCAGCTCAAGAAAAGATTATTAATGCTTGAAGCATCAAGGAAGATTTGGAAAAGGATGACAAAGACTTAAAAATCTTGACATATCAAGAAGATGAAATTTTCATGGAACCTATCCTCAACTTTAAGCTGATTAATGGATAACATGATAAGGTGATAAAGATCCTACAACAAATACAAAAGGTCGTAACAACAAAGGAGTCCCAAAGTCAAATTGGTTGACTTAGGAATATTATCTTATATAGGAACATGTGTATTTTTGAAAAGGAATATTATTTTGTAAAAGTATGAGAAACTTTGTAAAGCACATTGTTTATAGGTCAGTCTTTTTAAAAAGTGTTTATTTTTAGATTATTGTAAAAGGAAAACTATCCTAGACACTTGTACAATTATCATTTGACATGACTGACTGACATACCTCTTTATTCTTCTATAAAATTAATATTGTCATTTATAATTGGGAGGGAGTTTTGAACATGAAAACTTTTTGTAAATTTGGAGCAATTAATACAAGTAGAAAATTTTGAAAGGATTGTCTCATTTTGTTTGTGTGATTGCTATTATGGATTCTCTCTCAACTAACTGGTCTAATTTTTAGATTTTAATGTTTTATATGGATTCTTAATGTGCACCATTTAAATAAAAAATTGTAAATTTGTGTTAATGCTAGATTTATTGAAGGATATTAGATTCATTTTATTTTCTAAGCATTTCTTGTAGATGTACCAATGCAGTTTGCTTGTATTATTAAATATTTAAATTAAATCTATTTCTTATTTGCATTATTTCAAATACCCTTAGATGTTTTCCTAATATGTGATAGGATTTGAACGTAAGCTATTTCATGTCATACATTGGTTTAAGTGTATGTTTAGGTGAAATTAAAACTTTGTCATAATGTCTAGATTGAAGATCAACAACATATTTCTTCTTTATCCTATCCTTCCTTTTGATCATTTTTGATCAATTAACCTTAGTTTATCTTTCATTGTGAATATCCATATTAGATTATATTTAAGACTTAGATTTTATTCATAATTCACTTCACTTAGTTTAAATTATTATCATTTACACAAGCAAGCTATTATGCCATGATTGCTCCCAATAACCAAATAATTACATTACAAATTTTGTGAAATAATTAATTTTTTATGTCATTGTTCTACCAAAGATATCAATAATATCACTACTTGTAACCCATGCAATGGATTTTTTAAATCTATAAATGAGAAGTGTTTCTTAAACACTATGAACCCTTAGGATACACTTTCAAGAATCAATAGGTGAGATTTCACTGGCAATAGGAGGGCCTTAGCTAAATCTTTGTGGATTTATAGTATATTTACTAATTTTAATGAATTTTGTTTAAAGATCAGTGAATTATTTGCATATTTGTGTTTTTCTTAGATCAATTATGTAAAGGTCATTGATATGCCTGGTTTTAGACCAATCTTTAGGCTCATTTAGCTAAAGATTGTTATTCTTTGAAGGTTCATATTAAATCATTGTGAAGGTAGCTTAAGATTTTCTAAATATTTCATGTTTGATGTTAGTGATAGCAATTTTTTTCAAAGATTGATTGATTCTTTGAAAATTTAGGTCTATTTAAACTTGGAAGTGTAAATATCATTCACATTCATCAGTTTAGACTATCTTTGAGCTAATTCAATTAGATATAGAATTTATTTATTTAATTTTATGTAAAATTTTCTTAACATGCAAGTTTGATCATTGTTCTTTGCAAACATAAGGTTTACATATCATATTTTGAACAAGATTCAAGGTTTAAAATCTATAAATTCAAAAAATTAGGACTAGGTTGAGGTATAAATCAATTTTACCTTCCCTTTTATTATAATTTCATAGGAAATAAAGATCATAAAAAAGGTAAGTGAAGGATATCTAAATCCCAAACTACTTCACATATTCATGGTGCTCCTGTGTTCAATCCTTATCAAGGTATGTCTTGGCTAGGTGGATCTTCCATTAATGTGTCTGCTTAGGTACATGACTTACGTAGGAATCCTAATAAATATTTATCATATTTCAGTCCTAATGGTGTTGTCACTATTGAAGAACATATCAAAAGTTTCAAAGCTGCATTAAGATTGTGAAATGTAGTTCATGAATATGTTACATATATATTATTTCCATTTACTTTCAAAGATGTTGCATATGATTGGTTTCTAAATCTTCCTAATAATTAAATCACCAATTGGAATGATTTTAAAATAATTTTCATTGATCAATTTGTAAAAATCATCAGTCTTTGCATTCTTTATCAATAATTCACCACTGTGAAAAGATATTTGAGTGAAACCATTAGAGCCTTTAATTCTAGATTCTAAAAGATGTAGTATAAATATATCCTCTTATAGACCTAATGAGGCCTTGTATTTAGAAATATATAAGGATGTTTTAGTTCTAATGGCTTTTATGTTTTTGAAGATATTTGTTAGAGTTATAGATAATTTGGCCTTGGCTTATGGTGAAACTATAATAATCAATGATCAAATTCAGCCTCAAGGTCAACATACATATTCCTTTCCCAAAGTTAATCCCAATTTCCATTCATTGGATGTCATTTATAATAAAAACATGCCCACTCTAAATCAAACACTAGTGTTGAACCCATTACCCTTGAATCATGCTCATCCTTACCAGAACCTAGGATTCTTGAATAATACTACAAATGGATTTCATCCACAAGATCAAAGAGCCTTGGTGATAACAAATAATAATAATATTCAAGTTCATAATTTAGAGTAACCAAATAATGAGAATGAATCCATACTCAAGATGGTTCAAAAGGTGAGCACTAATTTATTTCAATTTTAAAAATAAGTAGGTAACACTGGGGGAAATTTTAATAGAATTTATTCTTATTTGAGGCTCGATGAATATACAAATATGTTTCACAATAGTAAAAAAACAACAATGAGTCATCCATCACTAAAGACATATATAAAGTAAACATTTGTGATGTAGCTTTTTCTAATTATTGTAGGGTTCATAACACTACAAAACATGGTGAATTAGATTGTGTAGAATTTTATAATGCTTTTGAAATATTTCAAGATGACTTGGATACATTTAAAGTTATGTATAATAAAGAAAATGTTGTAGGTACATCTAGATCCTCTTATGAAACAACTCTTATGGTGTATACTTTGAATTTCCATTTCAAGATGAGAATGAACCATAAGATATTCTATAAGAAAGATCTATTATGACATGTACATAGAAAGAGCCTATCTTTGATGAAATACTTAAATGAGAAGAGTTACAATGGATCTCTCAAGAACTTGCATTAATTGATCAAATTCACACTGATCTTTCTTCAAAAATTATCTATGAGGATAATTCATATGGGGAAATTATTGAAATGGGGGGTATAGTTGAAGAATATGACCATTGGTAGAGATTATACTAAGATTTATTAAATGAGATTGAAAAGTTCCAAGGAGGCAACAATATTCTAGAAATCCCAAATCAAGATGAGTTGGACCTTGATTGTGTTAGAGGTATAGTCACCGAGGGGGGAATGAATCAATGATGTCATATAATTCAATTCAATTTCTAACTCTTAAACATTTAGCACATACAATCATAATGTATATAAAATTAACCATTACAATGAACAAGGAAGATATAACAAGATAAAAAAAATAACACATGATATATGTGGGAAACCCTCATTATGGGATAAACCCAATAAACCCTAAAGGATGGAATACATTTCTATAGAGATAAGATTTAACATTTAGACCAGCACTAACTAATCAAGGAAAACCCATCCCTTAATTTAGAGAGACACCCATCCCATAGGGAGGAATAAATCCCTTAGGAAACCAAGTACTATCATATCTACATTGAGATAATAGCTACATTTAATATGATTTATTATACACCTAATGATGTAATTCTCTTACTTGATCTCTTTACCCTTTAAACTCTCACAAATTTTTACACACAAGTAATGCATCCAAAAACCCCTTTTAGATCACTCTTCACTTATTAACACAAATACACAATCATAACACCTAAAAAAACTCTATAAAAATATTATAAACATGACTTGTAGGTAATTAAAACAATCCTTAACCTTCTATACTCTTTAATCCATCCACTAAGCACACTCACTCAATCAGCTTCTGGGTTTACTCTTTTAATCTGCCTTTTGTAGGCTCATTAGGTCCAATGACCTATATGTTCACGTTAATCACCTTGATAAAATAATAATTAATAATAATATTTGTTATTTTATTGTCCTTTCTAATTTTTACCTTATATTTCAAATGTTATCTACTTTTCTTAACTTCACACTATCTCAACATTACTCTAAATAGGCCAATTATGCCTAGTATTTATACCATACACTCATATAAACCATCTTGGTCAGAAAATATGATTACCATAATTTTTATAACTTTGAAATAGGTTTTAATACATGTTACATGTAATAAAACCACACTCCTTAGGTTTTCCATTACCTCATTAACCCCAAACCACCATTAGGTCTTGGTGAGACCTAAAAAAATTAGGATTTCATACTCACATGTTACATGTGAGACTACTTGGACCACCTTCATCCTTTACCAATGATTTTGAAACATTAAAACAATATCAAATATTCCATTTATTACTTCCACATGGTTCCATGCCACCTATAACACCAACTCAACACTTGAACCTACCAATTAGGTCTTCTTGTTCTTTAGGCCTTCAAACATAGAAAATATAGTTTCAAAATTCTAAAAAAAATACTCAAATATTTCACATAAACATATGATTAGATCACATGGGTGAAAAATTAAAGACCTATTATATACCTCCATGTGCCTTATACATTCCAACACAATATCTAAGCACTCAAAAGAACTCTCTCAAAATGACCACTCAGACTAGTCATATATAGTCAAAATATAGTCAAACTATTTTGAATCTCCATATCTAATCAAGGGAATATTATGGTGACCAATTAATTATAATAATAATTATATACTTATAAAAAATATCCATACTCATTTTCTCCTTCAACTTACTCTTGCCACATGGTCACTCAATTTGCCAATGTATTCAAAAAACACAATCAACTTCTAAGTAATTGTTCACACTAAATATGGATTGGTCAAACCTACAAAATAATAAAATATGGTCCTCATGGATTATATAACACTCTCAAATAGATATTTCATATTGAAACATCAAAATACTATCAAGAACAACTCAAATATCCTTCACTAATCACTTATAGAATATGGCCAAACACACAATAAAATTTGGAGCTCAATAATTAAAACTTTACAAACATTCAAACCCTCTAATAAATTTTTATGGATGCATATTGATATTATTTACAAATTTTATTTTTACTTCATCATCAAATTTTTCATATATCAATTTTTACTTTTTTTATTTTGGGTTATAGAAGCTGACTTTTCAATTAATCTTGGGGATGAAAAGGGATATTATAGAAATGAAAATAATACTAAAATAAAAATAAGGTGATGCACCAAGAGATGTAAAGAGTTAATTTATAATTTAATAAAATAGATTTCACTCTTAAACACTATAGACTATAAAGTAGCATAAAGCATGAATTAAAGTCTATGATGCAAGCAAGGATTAACACTATAAAAATAAAAGAAAGGGAATAACAAGTAGACATAACTCTTCATTCAAATATAGGTCATCATACAAAATGTCCAATCCCACCGATCAGGTGCACCTAGTAAGGTCATAGAATGAAAAAATTGATAGCTATTGATACTCCTATTGCATTATAAATAAATGTTTTCCAAAATTAAAAAAACATAAAGTAAATGATAACCAATCCCTTCCAAAAGTGATGAGCCTAGAATATATAGGCAAAGTGGCTTCTTGTGGAAATTACACTTGTAAATCTTGACATCATGCCAATGATTATGTCATTATAATTTAATGAAGGACATTGGCTCATGAGTGTAATTATCTTCTAGATCTTAGACATGGCATAAATGTACTATCTTGTTATGGTCATAATGCTAAGGAGAAGTATAGTGACACCTTGTATCTATCTCTAGAGCTATATTTGATATGTTATTGGGGATGGAAATCCACTTACCCTAGCCAATGGTGTGACTCCTAGATATGAAAAGAAAACCTTGCCTTTGACAAGTGCTATGGCACCATATGGAAATGCTCACCTCATCTTAGTCATAACCACATAGTGGGTCCCATTCATTTCTTTGTTAGCTAATGATGTTGCTTGAAGGCCTATTAAAAAAAAACTACTCTTGGATAGGCACTATGAGGCCACATGTCAACTAGATGCTTCACCTGGGGGAAGGTTGGGAACTTCCTTGTAAAAACAATCATGAAAGAACCATGTGAGAAATTATGTTTCCCTTGATAACTACTTGGTGGATCCCACCCATCACCTTGTCAGCCAATGACACTACTTGGATTTTTGACTAAATGGAAATGACCTTGGAATAACCCTAGGTTACCACATGTCAAATTAGTGCTACTCTAAGATGAATCAAGGTTTTTATACATGTATAAGAAGAACTAGTTTTCCATGTGTTAGAAGTAGAGGGAGGCTAATACTTAGGAACAAGGTAATAAAGAGGGAAAAAAGAAAAGAAGAGGATGAAAGGCAACTACTAGATAGATTGAGCAAGCTTGAGACCAAATGTAAGCTACTTAAGATAATTAAAAGGGTGCATTATGATCCATAGTTCTTGGTGACTCATAGGAGTATCCACCTATGAATGAGAGAACCCAAAACTCTAATATATAGACCAGTTAAAGAAAAATTTTCAAAATAGGAGGAAGTTCTATCAACTTACAACTTTTGGAGAGCCACTTACAAGGGTTCCCACTCTTTCTCCTTGGGTTGGGCCTTCTTCTTGAGAGCCTTGAAGGCTCTATCTAAATTGATAATCTCCATAAAGGAGACATTACCCAAACCCTATACTATTTGAAGCATCTAAAATTCTCACTAGGTGAGCAACTGTAATATTTTCTCCACTTTAGAAACACTAGGTGATTGATTGAGAGATATAAACATGGTCTGGTCATTTTATTTCTACTCTAGAATCACTTTGATTTGATCCTCTAGTAGGATGTTGTTATATATAAATAATTGGGATGGGAGTCCTAATTAGATTAGTTATTCAATGTGTCCCCATCTATCTTGGACTACTTTCTCTAAGGCATTATAGAATGCCTTATACTTGGTATTTACCTTGTTGTAGCCTATAAATTCATTAAACTTTACAAAAACCTGCATCTGATTGATCACCCCCACTACCTATAATGTTTTGTTTGAAGTGATATAAATATTTTGGATGAGGATTTATGCAACTTATACCTTGGGGGTTATGAAAGTAATGACCTAGTTGATGAATACACTTACCTGGGAGTTTAGCTTCTATAAATTTGTGATGGAAGTGAGGGATAGATATAAGTTTGTGGCTATTCCTTTAATCTTCTCCCAAGAGGATACATATAGATATTAGATTATTGGGAGGATCTATATGGCCTAAGAGTGGGTAGTGAGTTCTTTCTTCATCTATGTGATTTCCTAGTCCTTAACCAAGGACTCTTATTATGCCTACTACTACTATAATTATATGTATGCTTGATTATAATCTAAGAGATTTTGATTGGTTCATGCAATTTCTTCTTCCTTATCCTATAGTTTGGCCTCTATGATTGCTCATAGTTTATATTCTACATGGAGGTTCTCATTAAAACTATGGATATGAAGGTTGGACCTCAATTTTCTAAGCTCAACATCTTTTGCTTTTGCCTCAGTGTTGAGGTGATTGATCATAGCCTTCACCTTGGTGAGTTATAACTTGGTCTACTCTAGCTATCAGGTTGATTTGATGTAGTCTATAGTCACAAAATTTTTTGTTTCCTCTATTAGCTTGACCCTATCAATGGGTCTAGCCTAGCTAAGGTTGAGGCTGATAGCTTATATTACATAGTCCCTCAATTGCATCTGATCTTGGGCCTTGACCACTTGAGGGGCCATGTGTAAAATCATGAGGGATTGTTTTTCATGGTCAAATAATGACCACATGTGAGTAAATATTGGGGACTTGGCTTATTTCCCTCTTTTCTTCTCTATCTAGGCCTCCTAAGCCCTTCTCATCATGTCCATCTACTAATGGTATTACTTTGGTGACTGAATGTTTCCCCTATGAAGGGGAGTCCTTGAGACAACACAAATGGAATGGTCACTTTCTAATATGAAGAAATGGATGTTTTTCCTTTAGATATGAGTGGATTAAGTATTAAGGTGGAAGGAGAGCAAGGTAAGATCCCATAGAATATCATGAAGGGTGTTTGTAGCATGATGGAAGATGATGCGAATGATGAAGGTGGAAGATTTAGGAAAGGCATGTTGGAAGAGATTAGGACTATAAAAGAAAGTGGTGTGAGCTCAATAAAGGATTAGATGGATGAAGAGGAGAGTGGGGCCAAGGAATTAATTGGTTGAGTAGTGGAGAGTGCCAAAACCTAAGGCAAAATTATGGATGGAGATGTGGGGGTGAAGAAAGAGGTAGAGGTGCAAGGAAGGGGTTGTGAGAAGCATATCTTCTTCTATGGGGGCTCTAGTGGAGGGCTAGATAATAGTGACTCAAGTCACTTCTGCTATTATGATCTAGTTGTGAGGTACCCTAAAGAGGCTTATTATTTCTATGGGTCCATGAGATATGGGAATAAAGGAGGCAAATAGATTGACAACTTTAGGTCCTCCATAAAATTTGCTCCTTTTTTTGAGGGTATGTCCCCCACCTCTTCTTCAAGGGTATCTTCTTCTTCCTCTTCTTCTTCTTCCTTGATAGAGAATCTTCATTCTACCATGGCCTCTTCTAGATGATGCTCATCTCAAATATTTTCAAATTTTTTGTTTCCTTCCTCATCCTCAAAGTTTTAGCATGGCTTGCCAATCTCTTGCCTATATTTTATATAGGTGGATATTTTTTTCTCACTCCAATCCCTCTGGGTGAGTTGTGACCTCAGCCACTTTATCAAATTTTTGGATGGGTTAAAAATATGTAACACATCATAGATGGACTCCCATATCTTGTAGGTGTCCAATGAAATCTTTACATAATACTTGAGGTTGTCCTTTATAGGTGAATTCCTCTCCTCAAGGTTTGGTTAGGGTTGGTGATTAGGTGCATTGGTAATTTTTAAGGATGTTATCAAACCAATTAGGTCATAGCTCCACCTATCATCGATCAATTTTAGGCTAATCTCCATGAGTTTAGATCTAAACAAGCACTCCTTTAGCCTTTTCACTACCATGATGCCTCTTTTTATGAAGGGGACATCATAAAAACCCTTATTCTTCATTCCTAATCTATAGATGGAGTCCATAACATTAAGTTGGTAGGCTAACTATAAGGCTAAGGTTTTATCTATCAATAGGTGTGAGAGCCAAAATATGTCACCCTTAAATCTATGGGATTAGATGAAGGTGAAATGGGTTTTAAATAACTAGTCAATCAAAACCCTCTTCTTGATGAGCCATGATCATTGCACATTCATCATCCTATCTGTGATGGCCTTTTGATTGAGGTTAATGAGCATAGGGGATAAAAGAGAGTTTTAATAACTCATAGTAGTCTTTCATGATTAATAGGACATGGGTCCACACTATGATTGAGGTCATCATGTTGGGAAAAATTCCCATCTCGAAGGAGATGAGATTAAGATATGTGGAGAAGAACTGGGAGTGCTAGTATAGAATGAGATGTAGGAGGTAGGAGGGATATTGAAAGGTTCTTCACATTGAAAGTTTTTTAGCTCATCCTTCATGGTGATGGTGATGGTATATGTAAAATCCATTTTATATACCTCCCCCTTATTCATCATGGTCAGGAGGAAGAACACCCCTAACTAAAAATTAGTGGCATTGGCATCTGATTCCATCTTGAAGATAAAGGCCAACATGGATAGGTCATCCTTCAAGCACTTTGTATGGAATCTTGCTAGGCGAATGGGGAGAAGAGGTTCCTATATATATCCATTAAAGAAGAGGAAATTGATGAAGTTTTCCTTATCATGGGTGTAGGTATCACAAACATCTTAGAGGCTCTCCATGTTGTAGATGTTGGCCTTCAAGTCACTTAGAGCTGAAGCATCTTCCTAATGGCATCTAAATTGATTTTCACCCTCAAATGGGTGTTTCTTGTGATTATGCTAGTATTGGAATCATACCTTTCTACATAGAATGTAATGATTTTTGGTCAAGGTTAAACATAGGGCACCATGAATTGGGCTAGTGTGTAGTCCCACATTTTACACTCAAACAAGTCATAGTCATTCCTCTAGACCTTCTTGATCATCTAGATGTGGGAACTCTCCCTAAATTTATTGGGGTTTTTGGCTATCTTGGCGTCATATATGTCATTTATGAAATTGGTGACCAATACTTGGTCTTTGTAGTGCCCTTTGACCATCCTTTTGATAATCATCACCTTCTCCTTTAGCTAAGTAAGGTCAAAAGCGTATGACTTGATTATCACATATGGAGGGGGAATGCCTTTGTGACTACTTGAGATATGGGTTATCTATTTTATTGGATGCTTTTTGGCTCCCAATAAAGATGTTGAAGTCTCCATATCAAAATTATTCTTCAAAATCACTCTCTCTTCACAAATAAGATATTGGGTCAACAATTTTTTCTCACAGGGTCTCATAATTCTTAGCTCATCTCTCTATTCTCTTTATATTTTTCTCAATTACTTAATGTTATCAAAAATATAGATGTATTTAAGTGTTTATCTAGATAAGGAGAGGGGTATTTATATGTCAACACTCTAGGGTGCAAACATCATAAAAAGATTTTGAATTTAGGATCCCCAAAAATGTTAAGGGTAGCATGCACACTCAAGGAGAAATGGGAAAGATATTTGAGGCAATCCTTATGGGGATTCATGAAATATTAAACATCCAACATTAATGGTATGAGAGGTGAGTAGATAACTATCTTTTAGAGAATGTTCTTAAAATTTAGGGGGGGGGAGGAGAGGACATGTGGACACAAGATGGTCCACTTTTTCTAATGCCACTTATTTTAAATGAAAAAATAATGGAAAGGGAAACAAAATAAGGGAAAAAATAACTAGGAAGGGAAACACACAAGAAAAAGGGAACTGATTAAATATATATAAGGGGGAGGTGGGTCAACTAGTTGAAATATTTAAAATCGATCTCCATAACTAGGATTTATAATACATTACCTTCAACATCTTCTAGCTTGAAATATTTTCCCTATCAATGATGATGTAAAATGGTCCTTTCCATATAAAATTAAACTTCACATACTAGCTTAGATTTGTGATGCTTTGATCGTACTTGAAAACCAAATCCCTAAGTTTAAATCTTGGGTCTAACATTCTCTTATCAAAACATTACTTGACTACTTATTACTAGGTGAATTTTACATCACTTACCTAATCTCTTACCTCTTAAAGGCTAAGTAGCTCTATGAGCCTAACCTCCATTGATCCATTTTCAATAATATCAACAACTTTTAGAAGCTATAAAATAAGGATCTTTGATGACATAGGAATGACTACCTCTTTTCGATACACAAGATCATATGGGGAAGTTTTTAGGATCTAGTTGGGAGTGATGTGGTCCACCCATATGGATATTTTTACATGCATGTGTAACTCCCTTTACCAGTTGGCACCCATCCTTTTGATCAACCTTATCATATTCTTATTTTTTGACTCTGCCAACCCATTCCCCTATAGGTAGTAATTAGATGAAGTATTTAATAAGATACTATTCCATAATGTGAACTCAAACATATTGGACCTAAGGAGGGCTTTTGCATTGTTAGAGATGATCATATTGTGTGGGTTTAACCTTTCCATGAGTTCCTCCAAGAGTCAGAAGATCATATTCTTGGTCGGCTTTCTTAACATGACTACTTCAATGTACTTAGTGAAGTAATTAGTGGCTATTAATATCCATTTATGACCAATTATAGAGATGAGATTGATTATTTTAATGAAAAATAAACTTTAGTGCATGAAGGGTTTACCGTTCATAATTGGATTCAGTGGCATAGCTTAAATTTTCCTTTTCCCCACAAAGAACTAGCATTTTTTAACTACCTAATGGTAGTCTACAAACATGGTCAGCCAATAATACCCTACGTACATGATCTTGGTCATAGTGGTTTTCACCTAGAAGTGACCACCTAAGGAGTAAAATGCATATCTTAGATTATTTTCTCACCTTGGTGTCTTTAGACAAATTAGAGTAGATCTCTATCAAAGTTTCTTTTAAATAGGACTCCTTGGACCAACATGTAGCTAGACCCCTATACCTTGTAAAAATGCATTTTATGCATGAGGAGTTTATTAGGATATTAAATGATTTGAATGAACCAAATTTTGGTGACCACCAAAGATCCATTATCTTTTTATTGGTTTAGTAGGACTGCTTTTGATGTGTTTAGTTCCTCCATCAGGATATCTATTGATTAGGCTAAATACTTGTACATTCCTCTTCCTCTAACAACCTTAGTTATCTTGACATTAATACCATACTTAAGGATCTTGGTGATCCAATTGGCCCATATTTTGGTGATTTATCCTTCCATTATGTATTCATGGATGTTAGAGTGTGCCACATACACCAAAATTTTTGCTTCCTACCATAAAGTGCATACATTTTTTGAGGCCCTTAACAACGGTGAAAGAATGTTTATTTAAAAAGTTTTACTTAAATTCATACCCACACAATGTTATTGATTAGAATGTGATCAAGTGATCATTTCCTCCTTCCTCTTCCTTTTGAGTTAACACAACCACTAGGATATGCTCACTCCCATAGACATGCATAATGAAACCTTTGGAAAAGTTTAGGCTAACTAGTACAAGTGTGGTGGATATCATGTCCTTGATTTTATAAAATGTTGATCTCCCTTTGGGTATCCATTTGAAGGCCTAGTCCTTCTTCAACATTAGTTTGATTGGTCTTGCTAATCCTATGAAGTTAGATATGAATTGGCTGATGAAGTTAATCTTCCCAAGGAAAGACTAGATGATTTTCTTGTTTACCATCAATTCTAAGTCTTTGATGGCTTATATTCTTTCTAGATCAGTAGTGATCCCTTCTTTGGATACTACATATCCAATCATTTTTCCTTGAAATAATCTAGAGACACATTTCTTGGGGTTAAGAGACACCATGGATTCTTGGCACCTTTAGAAAACCTTTTCCAAATGATTGAAGTGGTCTTCCTTCTTCTTCAAGAATATAGAGAGGTCATCTAGATAGATGAGGATAATCTTATTTATTAGGCCCTTAAAATCCACATCCATAACTCATTGGAATGTGGCCCTAGCATTAGAAAGGCTGAAATTCATCTTCACATATGTGAAGGTTCCCCACTTTATAGTGAAAGTGGTTTTGTGTTGATATTCCCATTTACCCATACTTGATTAAATATAGATAATCCATCTAGTAAGAACATTTCTGCACCTACCACTATATGGAAGATTTTTTCCATAAAGGGAATTAGGTAATTATCCTTCAATAAAGCCTAATTCAAGTCATAGAAGTATATGCACAACTAGATCTCTCCATTAATTTTACGCTTAGGAACTAAGTTGGATACCCAAGTCAAATGTTTGATTGGGTATATGATTTTTGAGATGATTCGTTTCCTAAGATCTTAAGGAATGAGGGAATCAATTTTTGGGTTTACTAGCCTTTACTTCTATCACACAGGTCTGGCTCCTTCCACCAAGTCTATAGCATGTTTAATGACCATGTATTCATATCCTCTCAAGTCATCATAGGTCCATGTGATGATGCCTTCATAATTTTAATAGAAGGAGACCAACTAATCCTTATCCTTTTTTGGAACCTCCTTTCCAATATTCAACTTTCTCCCACCTTTGACATCAAGTTTTGATTAGTTTCCTTTATTTGTGACAAAATTTCACTTGTCATTCCTTGCATCATTATAATAAAATAGATTCTATAAGGTGAAGAGCCCCTTTGGTAGCTTTTTGGTTTTTAATTACATGATCTAGTCATCATAGGATTTTTCAATCTTCAATTGTAATTATTATATAAATTCATGTGATTATTAGAGAAACATGGCAATCTAAGTATCAATTTTAAACACTTACCAGTTCTAGTCATTTTCAAGGATGGTGGGTCTGATGATAAACCACTTAGCTCATTCATTGGTGAATAAGTTTATTACTAGATCAAACTAGGATCTGATTATTGCCATCTTATCAACCTTTGAATTTATAGTTCTAGGGATGATCTGGATGTTGAAATCTTTAAAGGTTTCAATCAAATCCCATATATGATGTTGATAGGATCTCATGGACACATTATTCATAGTTTTAACTCCTCTTACCTTCCTTACCACTAGTTTGAAATCATTGAATATTTTTAGTTTTTTATGCCCATCCACTTTGAAAGGTTGATGCCATGGACTATCATTTTGTATTCAGCCTCATTATTTATGCAATTAAATTGGAATTGAAAGGCTCAAAGGGTCTCTTCTTTAGAAGGAGACATTAGTTAGATGCTAGATCTAGAGCCAATTTTTCCCTTTTCACCATCAAAATGTAGAGTACAAGATTCATACTCACCTTTGGCTTCCTCACTCTAGTCCTCCTTACTCTTCATGACCTTGAGAATGGATTGGTATTCATCATAGATTACGTAGGTTTTGAGACCATTGGCATCAAATTTTGCAAATGGGTTACTGTTAATTAATTCATTGATGAGGGATTCTTCTTCTATGTTTGTAATGTCTATTAGTTCCTCCCCTTCGAGCATTACCACATAGTACATCTCGCCTTTTGAGAAAGAGGTGTATGTTTCTTTTAAGCTCATCATGACTTCATCTGATATGTTTTCTAGATGAAGTGGTTTAGACAATGCCTTTAACATCGAGCCATATTTAGTCCTTAAAATTAAATGGGACCATTATAATGATATGTACCCACCTATATTGGTGGTAAAAACTATTGATAGACATAGTCTGAAGATGAGAGGGATGCCTATCACTACAACATCTTGTAATATAGAGATGTCAAGACAATAATACAATGTTATAAAGAGATCCTTGATGATTCCTAGGGTTTGTAACTTATTTCAATCTAATTTTTTTCCTCCTTTATTCAAGGGTTCATACTACAATTGTAATGTATCTATTATCTGCTTGGGCATCACCATTGTGTTATCCCTATAATCAATCATGAAATTGTACAAAAATCTCTTCCCCATAATAAGTGTTAAATAGAATGGGGTAGGTTTTGTCTTACTTACCCCTTCTTTGGAGTTGATAAATGTGGATGGTATTTGGGGTTGTGAAATCATGCCATATTTTTTTCCTTTTATTTATGTGGACTCTATAGCTGGCTTTTCCTGCAAGGTTTTCCCTTGTCCCTCCAAGGCCTATTTCAATAGAGATTTATTATTAAGGATAGATAGGAAATACTAAAGAGAAATAGTGGTTAGAACCCTTTTAAATTGATCCACCACATTGTATGACCCTGGGGTTAAAACCTTAGGGGATTTTACCTTGTTTTGTACCATTTCACTCTACTTTTAATATGTCAGAGGTTGAGGTTAGAATCCTAGACCCTTTGTAAAATTCACTTGGGGCATCATTATAGATTTGGGGTTCTTGGCCAACCTTTTTTTGGAGCATGTATAGTAATTTGACTAAAATTATGGAGCTATATACATATGAACTTTATTTGTATGGATCACATCTTCACCACCTAACTAGGGGAAAAGCACCTATTCTAGTGCTATTTCCTCTTTTTATTCTAGGGACATCCCTTGCATTTGTGCCATCAAGATGGCATTCTCAACCATTAGAAATTGGTATCCATAGGGCAAATTAGGTGCATTCCTTTGTCACTGTTGTTTGGTAGCCTTCTGTTATAGATTTCCCCTTGGGCAATATTGGATTCAATGAGCATCATTACAGGGGAAACACCATAAATTAGAGTAATTTGCCAAGTTTTTTAGCCAATCACTAGCTCTCTATTTGCATTTTTTGATACCATGTGTAAGGGATCATGGATTTCAACCATTTGGTTTATGGGCCATGTCTAATTATTTGGTGCTTGGTGGTTCTATAATTGATGGTCCTACCTTTGCCTTTCTTGATACTAGTTCTATCAATATGGTGCTCTCCTTTCTTGGTAGTTATTGAAAGGGTGCTTTAGAGGCATATCATACTATATTTTGAGATTTATTATCTCATTGGAAAAGTTTCACAAGATACTCTTCATATAATTCATGTCTAAGGCTAGCAAGGATGAAGTACATGTACTTTCATGAGTGGGTGGATATATGTACATATAAGGTGGTGCTTCTAAAGTACTTGAGACTTCCTCTTGAGGTGGCATTGATATTTCTAGGAACATCAACATTGGCATTAAGGAGGAAGCTTTCTTGCATCTATTAAATTATTTACAACCCTCACGACTAAATCATAAGGGTTTAATAGTGTCTGACCTCCAAGTGATTAGATCATGACAACAATATCTAAGTTGAAGGCCTTAAGATAGAAAAAGATGTCCATACCCATAGGTAGTTGAGTGATTATTAGAATCCTTTGCCAGGTCTTTTTGAGCTTGTAATTGAAATTTCTAATGAATTATTAAGGGGACCTATTGATAGTTATCAGTTCCTATAAGAGGACTGATTGGTCTACCTTCTCATTGAATGATTGGTCTACCTTCTCATTGAACCACTCAAAGAATCTATCTCCCAAGTCATCCAAAGTGGCCATAGAATTAGGTGGTAAGGATCCATACCAATTGAGAGACCACCCATTAAAGGAAGTGGATATTAGTATTAAGGATATGTTTTGTGCATTGACATAGTGTACAGTGTACACATTAACAACATCTTGGAGATGTTTTACTATGGTCTTGAAATATTCTCTCAAGAATTTAGGGAGTACCTTTAGGGCATCCATGTGAATGGGGTCCCATGTAGCTAGGGGATATGGAGGGATAAGTGGGCTACTACTATCCCATGATACAAAGTTCCTTGGCAAGCTTGGAAGAGCCATTTATTGTTATTGAGTATCACTAGACCTTGTCATCTTTTGTTGAGTTGGATCTCCTAGAGGTGGTGGTAGTAGGATTGGATTCTTTATTTTATGTGACCTTGTAATGGGTCTTTGGCTCATAAAATAAATCTTATAGTTAGGTATACTAGTAGATCTAGTCCTATTGGGTGTGCCATAAAAGAAAAATTGTTGATGCCTAAAACTCTCACTTTAAGTTAAACAACTTCTATAGGAAGCTTTATAGGTTGGGACCAAATTGTAGTCTGTAAAACAACCTCCAGGGTTTTAGAAGCTAGATGTTCAATTGATCTTGGGGATGAAAAGGGATAAGAGAGAAATGCAAATAATAATAAAATAAAACTAAGGTGATGTACTGAGAGATTTAAAGTATTAATCTATAATTTTATAAAATATATTGAATCTTTGAACACTACAGACTATATAGGAGCATAAAACATGAATTAAAGTTTATGATCCAAGAAAATATCAATACTATGGAAATAGAAGAAAGGCAATAATAAGCAAAGATAAATCTTCACTAAATTAGACACATAACACCACATCCTCTTCATTATTAGGTGGAGAAAAGAATAAAAAGGCCTCAAAGGCATGATACAAAACATCCAATCACACTTGTGATGGGCACATATTAAGGTCATAGAATGAAAAATTGCTAGTGACTACTACTCCTATTCCATTCAAAATGGTTGTTTTCCAAAATAGAAAAATATAAAGTAAATGATAACCAACCCCTTCCAATAGGGATGAACTTAGAATATATAAGTGAAGTGGATTTTTATGGGAATGACACCTAGAGATCCTAGTATTATGCTAATGATGATGCCACTATAATTGAATGAAAGAATTTGGATCATGAGTGCATTCATCCTCCAGATCTTAATTATGACACAACTATACTATCTTTTTATGATTATGATGCTCAATAGAAGCATAATGATGCCACATGTCCATCTCTAGAGTCATCTTTGATATGCCATTGGGGATGGAGATTTGATTAACCTAGCCAATGACATGACTCCTAGCTCTGATAAGAAAATCTTGACTTTGACAGTGATATGGCACTGTATGGAAAGGCTCTCCTCCTTCTAGTCATGACCACATAGTGGGTCCCATTCATTTCTTTGCCAACTAATGATGTTGCTCAAAGGACTATCAAAAAATAAACCACTATTAGATAAGAATTATGATGCCACGTGTCAAGTAGATGTTTCTTCGAGGGTAAGGTTGGGAACTTCCTTAACAAAATGAGCATGAAGGCACCACATGGATAAACTACATTTACCTTGATAAATACTTAGTGGGACCCACCTATCACCCTATTAGCCAATGACACTACTCAAAATTTTAACCAAAAGGAATCCACCTTGAATGAGATTTGGGTTTTTATGTGTCAAGTTGGGGCTACTCTAAGATGAAATGAGGACTTATTCATGTTGAATAAGCACTAGGATGTCACATGTTGAAAGTAGAGGGAGGCTAACACTTAAGCAAAAGATACAAAATGGGGGCCCAAGAAAGGAAGAAGATGAAAGGAAATAGCTAGATACATTGAGCTAGCCTGTGACCAAATGTAAGATGCTCAAGATAATTGAAAAGGTGGATTTTGATCCATAATCATATTGATAGAGAAGATCAAGGGTTTGAGAAAATGGTCAAAGAACTTAGAAGATATTTTTAAGGATGGAAAATAGTTAGAGATTGGAATGATACATATATTAGGGAGTTTGATCACATACCCAACTACACTTAGTCATATTGGCTTAATCACTAATGAGGAATTCAAACATAGGGCTAATGAAGTCATGTAAGAAGTAAAGAATCAAAATCAAGGCAAAATAGGAGTAGACAATAGTAGGATCTTAGACATGATCCTATAAATTTAAGAAAATATTAGTAATACTCAGAGCATCAAGGAAGCTTTGGACAAGGATGACAAAGACTTCAAAAGCCTGGTAGATTAGGAAGATGAACTTTTCATGGAACCTATCATCAACCTCAAGCTGATTGATGGACAACATGATATGGTGATGAAGATCCTACAACAAAGATAAAAGGCCACAACAACAAAGGAGTCCTAAATTTAAATTGGTTGACTTAGGAAAATTCTTTTGTTTAGGAACATGTATATTTTTGAATAGTAATATTCTTTTATAAAATCATGTGCAAATTTGTAAATCACATTGTTTATAGAGCAGTCTTTTTAAAAACTATCTATTTCTAGAATATTATAAAAGGATAGCTATCATAGACACTTGTATAATTATCATTCGACATTACTAATTGATATACCTCCTTAATATTATATAAAATGGGTGTTTTCATTTGTAATTGGGAGGGAATTTTAATCAAGAAAACTTTGTTCAAAATTTGATCAATTTATACAAGCAAAGAATTCTAAAAGGATTGTCTAATTTTGTTTGTGTGATTGCTATTATGGTTGTTCTCTCAAGTAGCCAACCTAATTTCTAGATTTGAATGGTTTTTATGGATTCTTGATGTGCACCCTTTAAATGTAGAGTTGTCAATTTGTGCTAATGCTAGATTGATTGAAGGATCTTAGATCCATTTCATTTTATTTGCTTTTCATGTAGATATGCCAATATAATTTGCTTGTAAGAGTAAATCTTTAAATTGAATCTAGTTATTATTTTCATTGTTTCAACTACCCTTCGATGTTTTTTTGATGTGTGATAGGATCTGATCTTAAGCTATTTCATGTCATACATGAGTTTAAGTGCATAATTGGATAAATTTAAACTTTGTCATAATGTCTATATTAAAGATCAACGACATATTTCTTCTCTACACTACCATTCCTTTTGCTCATTTTTTATCAATTCACTTTAGTTTAGTGATCATTTTGAATATACATATTATCTTATATTTTAGACTTGGATTTTGTTCAAAATTCACTTCCCTTAGTTTAGATTATTCTCATTTTCACAAGCAATCTATCAGGGCATGATTACTTCCAACAATCAAACAGTTACATTATATATTTTTTGAAATAATTCATTTACTCTACCATTGTTACAATAAATATATCAAGAATATTACAACCTGAAGCTCATGTAATGGATTATTTTAATCCATAAATGAGAAGTGTTTCTTAAACCCTCTGAACCCTTGTGATACACATTTAGGCATCAACACTTGTGTAACCCTTGGTCACTTAGTTTTCCTATCCTTTCATTTTTAGTGAGATTAGAAACATTGTAAAACATTGAAATGTATTTGAAACCCCTCTATAAGGTATATATACCTTTATTAAGTATCAAAACAAGTAAAAGTTTCCTAAGAGCATACAAGCTTATTTTACTCTTTCTAACTTAACTAGCCTTTAAGGGCATGTTTTACATAGAATTTGGAGTGTTAACACTCTTTAAAGGTGTTTTATATATTTAAAATAATCATATTATGCTTGAAAAACACTTCAAATAAGTTAAAACCCTCTTGCCACTCCTTAAGACTCTTCAAGAAGTATGACTGCTCCAATGGTGATTATCATGAGACATGAAAAGGATTGTGTCAAAATAGTAAGTATCTCCATCTCTATTAGGACCTCACCAATATTTTTTATAGGTGTAAGAAATAATGAGGACTAATTTCACCAAATTTAAATATTAGTGTTAGTAATTTGACTTGTACCCCTATCATTCAAAACTTTCCTAAATCTCACCAATATCCCTTTGTAATAGGTCAAACTAATCAATTATGGTCTAAAAGAAATAATTTTGATAAAAAATGTAAAAAAATAATTATAAATGGGTCATTATAATTTCAAAATAATATTTTCAAGTTTAAATATACAGTCAATCCATGCATAGGGTTCAATTTTGAGAGAAAATTAAGGATTCTAAGAGCTTCAAGTGCTTTTAGGACCTCAAATTTTTTACATAGGGTCATAATGGGTTGGATAACCTTTAAAAAAAATTTAATGGCAATTTTAAGAGTGGATATACTCACTATTTTGTAACAGTCCTCAGCATGTCCATTAGAGATCACCATTGGAGTAGGCATTATTCTGGAGTGTGACAAAGGTTTTTAAGTCTAGATAAAAGTATGAAAAAAATGGGATGATGTTTTTACATCATAATAAGACCTTTAAAGAGTGTAAAAACTCTAAACTTTAAGAAAATTATGCTTATACAAGCTTTTGCATGTAAACAGGCATATTGGCCAAAAGGGGTTTTTTTAACTTTTCAAGAAAAATGTGTTTTAGAGTGTATTAATAGCATGTTAAATACCCAAAGATTATTTTTTAAGGAATTTTTAATTATGTGAATATTTATTTTCATTTTGATGAAATTTTCACTTTTTGCAGTTCTAAACACCCTTCTTAGCCTCCTGTTCAGATGCTCATATCTTTCACCACATATGGAGTTTGGCCAAAAAATATTAACATGTTATGATTAACCCTATTTAATTATAATTAATGAAAAAAATTTACACCATTTTAATGGTTTTTATTTGTGAACAATCATTAAGAGTGTAGGCAACTCAGAATGCAGTCAGAACCCCACAGGCAAATTTCTCTACATGGTAACTTTTTATATATTTTGAATGGAAACCCAATATTTTAAAGGATATTTGGGAGGTAGGTTTAATACACATAAATGGATAAATTTTTAGATTTGGAGGTCTTTACATCATAAACCATCATTTTGAAAATTTAGCTTCAAAGCTTGCCTAAACCATCAAAAAACTAATTTTGAAAAATGTTAATTTTATTTCTATAAAATAATGTTATATCATTGTGACATCTTTTAAAATTTCAAGTAAACTTAGAGAGGATTTCATAAATGTCAATTTCATGTATGGAGATATACGGATGAGGACTTAAATCATGTTTTTTGTGCATAACACTTCAATGAAATATAATAAATGGATATAGAATCCTAATACTTTTTATTCATCCTAAAATTCTATTTTGATCAAAAATCATCCTATAAGTGTCTTAACTAGCTCAATTAAAATGGCTAGTCTACAAGAAAATGGAGAAAAATAGGCCTAGTCCACCCTATTGACAGAATAATGAGTGTTTTCTCATCAAAATAAAATATATCATGATGAAAAAAGTTTTTTCAGGTATTTTTTTTTCATTTTTTTATGTTTCATTACATCTTGTTTCAGGTTTAATGGAGTCCAAATACAAGAAGATAGGCTATTAGGCCTAATTGGCCTAATAGGCTTAATTGATCAATCAAGAAAGTAAATTATGGTGTTGAAAATATATAAAATGAATTAAATTTGGAGTTAAAACATGCCATATCTAATATTATTATGGATATTCATATATTTTTAAATTTTAAATGCTATTTTATGCAAGGAGGAGCCAAGTGGAGTTAACTAGCCTTGAACTTCCAATCAAAGCTTCAGTTGACTAGTTGACCAACATCATGAAATATTCCTTTGTTATAATTTAAATAATGATATTCAAATACTTTAATATCAGTTCAAGTGTAGGTAAACACCAAACAATGGCATTTATTATATGCAAGGAGAGTTGACCAAGTTAATGGGGCTCACCTTTTCTTGTTTCAACGCCAAAATGGATTTCTTGCAAAATAAGAAAATTAAAAGATTTTTGAAGACTATTGTATTCATTTTAGAACTCAAAATATAGTTGAGTTGATATTAATATTTGCCCACCTATTTTCAACTCCAAAGTTTGAGAGTGTATGCATGCTTTGTGAAGGAAAGCTATTAAGAAGAGTTTTCTAAATATTGTAAAAGGGAGTTGATTAAATGATTGTAAACAGTTTTAGTCATTATTTAATTAAATAAGACTATTCCTTACGAAAATAAACTCCACTTAGGCTATTCTTATCTTTTAAGATTTATATATTGGCTTTTCAAGCCATTATTATAAAAATTTCTAGAAGTAGAGCAATAATTGTATTGACACCATTTATCAATAAAGGTTTTTTTTTGCATATGAGTTTTTTTTAAATAATAGAGTGTATTTTTTTATTTTGTACCAGCATATAAGTTAGATATATATACCCTTTTTATAGGTCCTTTCCTCACCTACTATGAAAATTTCATCCTCTACAGGTTATTTGAAGAGCTAGGAATAAAATTTTCTTTGCAAGCTTCTTTCAGGCATTCTTTTGAAACACTTATGTTTAGGATTTACTGAAGAATTTATTTTGATTCATACGTGTGCCTTAGTTTCAAAAATCTTTCAGAGAATACCAATCATTTGGGTGCATCACCCCATTGGATAATATTTTTATTTTAGTTTCCTTTTCCCTTTTCATCCTAAAAAATCAAAATAGTTAAGTTTTTAGAGATAAATCTTAAGGGGACTAGCCCTCTCTATAGGTTCTTATCAACAAAGAGTCACCCACACTCTTAGAAGATCCAATTTTATCATCTAGAGTGAGGTTGTGTTTGTCACATCTTTAAACAGGGTACACTCCAAAGTGATAATAGTTTCTGGCATGCCTAGTGGGACATCATTCTACACACTAACCTTTAGAGGCATTCAAAAAATTAGTGCAACTTTCAAGTACTCAAAGTTAGTTTTAAACATCAAGTCTATTTTAAATATTGATTACTTTTTGTTTTTGACTTATTAATGGTCTCCAATGGCTTGTTTCATTATGAATCCATATTATCCTCACTATGATCACTATGACCAACCATACTATGATCCTCACTAGGAGTTTGAGGATATATATCAGGCATATATGTAGGATAACTACCCAAACCCTCCATATGAATAACCAATCCATCATAATATTTCCCCTTACCATCCTAATCATGGCCATTTTGCATTTACCTAGTCCATATTAGCACTTACACAAACTTTAGTGAGCCTTGAAAAGCATGCACTAAACTTGTACTCATAGAGATACTATGGCCCAGATACCTCTACTCACTTGATCCATTATGTGAGAGATTATTTATAGAAAATAAAAGAGCAATGGACACCTATTGAGAGAGTCAATTAGAACCATCTCACTGGTGAGATGATGGATGTACATGGTTACATTCAAAGTATTAAGGACAAACTAAAAGGCCTAAAGGAATGATAGGGCTAACCTCACTCTCCTTTTATGCCATCCATTCCTTCTCAAGAGACCAATTTAAGAGCCCCTTTGAGTTTGACAAGTTTTTCATATATTTCATAGACCTTTCCTTCTTGGGGATCAATCCAAGAGAACTGTCAAAGAAAGGAGGAGATTGTTATGGCACAGCCTATTGTTGAGATCACAGCCCACTTTAAAGAAAAGATATTCCAGGAGGATATAGATAATCAAATAAGAGAGTTAGAGATAAAAACAAGGAAAGAGGAGGAGAAATATAATAAAAATGTCAAAAAATAACCTCTATCTTTTCCATTTTAGAACCAAATCATGGAATTAAGCAAGAAAGAGGAACAATCAAACATCATTCAAGATGTTAAATTTAAGCAAGAGATAATTCAACCTTCATCTCTTCCACCTTAGAAGATTAAATCATTTCCTTCATGGAAATCCATTAAAGAAAAAGTGCAAAAAAGAGATGAGGTGAAGGTGATCCAAGAGGATGCATCCAAAGAGATAGGAAAAAAAGGTGACTTGAGTCATCAAGAAGAATAAATCATAGTTGGGACACCACTTGGCAAGGACAAATATGATTTAGTTTTCTAAGATGCCAAAGAAGATGACTTGCAGGATGATTCTCAAGAGCTTATAACTAAGATAGAGGAAGTGTAAACAAAATTTTATTCAAAAGGTAGTCATGAGGACAACTCACATAGATCCATTGCTGAGATGGAGAATATTCCTAATAGAGATGAGATAAGTGTAGCAGATCAAGAAATTTCATTTGACTTCATCCAAAAAGTAGAAATATATGATCAACATGTTTCAAATGGTAATAATACTAATGAATTTAATGTATTTTCCATTGATCATGATGAAGAAGACTTTTGGGATGATTTGGAGAGTTTTTGTGCAAATTTTGATAGTCCATCTCCATCCCAAGTAGAGATTGATTAATGTTTTGTAAAGAGTATTTTTATAAATATTCATCAGCAAGAAATTAAAGTCATATCACAACTATGTTTGGCTACTTATCAAGGATCTAAATACTTTGCAAAATACCACTTCAAATTGAGTCAAATGAAGACATCAATCCAAGTATACTAGCTATATTGCCAATACAATCATTAAATGAGAATGTGTCAAATCATGATCAACCTATGAATGAGGCAAAGATAGTAGTTTTTATGCCAAAAAGAATAATATGGGAGGAGGATGAGTGGATATTAGATCCATATCCTCAATTCATACACATAATAATGGAATTTAGAGGCTTGGCTACATCATCCACAACATATGAACATATAAGTGCTCCTATTTGTAGAAGAGAGCTATCAAAAGGAAGAAAACACGTTTCAAAGTTCCATAGTGCATCAAATAGCTTTCCATTTGATATAAGAGGACCAAAAAGGTGGAGGTTATTTTTTAAATAATAGACTACCTTTTGTTTTTTTCTCTAAGTGCATATACACATATGCTTTCAGTGTTATTTTTTCCTTTTCAAGTTGTTATATGTTCCTCTAAGTGCACACATGCACTTGTTGTTTGTATCAGTTATCTTATTGTGTCTATGTCTATAAAAATCTTCCTATTTTAGTGTATATCCAAGTTTTTCATATCTATAATTTCTAAGTTCTCTGACTAGCAGGTTGGTTAACCCTTGAAAGTCACCAAAAATGTTAATAATTTGACCTGTCAAGGTCAAATTACTACCCCTATCATTTGAAACTTTCCTAAATCTCACCAATATCCCATTGTAATAGGTAAAACTAATCAATTATGGCCTAAAATAACTAATTTTTATAAAAATGTCAAAAATTGATTATAAATGGGTCATCATTTCAAAATAACAGTATCAAATTCAAATATGCAGATAATCCATGCATAAGAATCAATTTTGAGAGAAAATTAAGGATTCTAAGAGCTTTAGGTGGTTTTAGGACTTAAAATTTTATACACATGGTCATAATGTGTTAATATTTTTAAAAAAAATATTCATGGCCATTGGATGAGTGGATATACTCTCTATTTTGTAACAATCCTCAACATGTGCATTGGAGATCACCATTGGAATATGCATTATTCTGGAGTGCTATAGAGGTTTTAGATTAAGGTAAAAACAGGTTTTGAAGGGACCCTGAAACCTTGAAACAAAGTTAGAAAGATACATAAAAAATGCCCATCAGGAAAAACAAACCTAAAGCCTACTACATAATAGTAACAAAATCAAGTTTTACAGGGACCTAAAACCACCAAACTAGACCATAAGAAGAAAGATCCCAGGTTTTACAAAGACCTAAAAACTCACATAAGTTTTAAAATCTAAGAACCAAATATCGAAACCAGTTATAACATCCAATAAAAGGGACCAGAACAATATGAACAAAAAGACCCTAGTCTTCTAATTCCAGGATCATCTTCACCACCTCCTTTCCAATCATTGCAGTATCCTATATGGATATTACAACCAAAGTAGCAAAATCTTGCATAGATTTCTTCCTTGAGCTCTATCTGGTCCTCTTACTTGGCCCCTCCAAGGATTTTATTTCCTCACTAGATCATTTTCCAAGGTTTGCTGCAGCTACACATATACTAGAAGTAACCTCCTCCATCTTCATTATACTTTTTTTTATGAGCCTTCTGAGATTATTCTCATAATCTTTAAGTTTGATATGAATATCTCTCATCTGCATTTCTAGATTATTGATTTTATTTCGATTAGCTTCCTGATTATGTTCCATTCTCTTCTTTAGCTCCATTATTTCCTTATACATCCATGAATCAACTTGAAGAATGGAATTAGCTTTGCATGTGGCCAATTTCATGAAGGGAAGCCTACTGTCCTTTTACCCAATGTCACTAATATATTCAGTATTCTCTTTTGGAGTGAATTCATCCTTTTCAGTTTGATCCTCCATTGTTTTCTATTCTTCGGTAGTAATAGGGTTTTTATTCTGGACAGGATAATCCTTTTCTTGTTCTCTAATCTCCATAGCATGATTGGAATCCTGAACCATATGTTCCTTATCTATTTTCAAAGCTAGATCATCAAGTAAAATGTCCATTTCTTTTTCACTTCCCCCAACACTCCCTTATTATCCTCATGTTTAGAATTTTCCTATTCTATGTTTTCCTCTGTTATATCCCCTTCTTTTTCATTCTCACTTTTATATTTACCTTCCAAATTAGAACTAGAATCCCCACTATCCTTCCCTTCCTCTTCCTCCAGACTCTCCTTATCAAAACTTTTTGTATTTTCCCACTCAGTTTCCTCATCAACAATTTATTTTTAAAAATTGGCGGGCCCTTTACATTTTCATTCTTCTTACTCTGAGAATCCTTGTTTTTGTCAAAATGAGGATTCGAGGCTGACATTATTTTTGAAAAAATCATATATAATTAAAATCAGTCCTTCATGCAAGATAGGTTGAGATTCCTTTTTTCTATGAGCAAACAGACTTTGAAGAAATGAATAATGAAAATAGAAAGGAAAGGAAATTCTATCTTTGTGCCTAAAATGATTAATAAAAACAAAATGGAATTTATGTACTCTTTTGCTTCTACCATCAAGGATGAAATACTCACAGGTGTAACATAAAACTTCTCTCCAAATTCCTTTTATCTGCTCCAAATTGAAAAAATATCCACTCTTTTCCAATTGCTTCTCCTCAGCATCCGTCTTCGGGAATTTTCTATATGCCTCATTATAAATACTGGTCTGCTTAGAGAATTTTATACCCTCCATTGGAAGCCCCGTGACCTCTGCTATGAAGTCCTCAGTGAGCTTCACCATGACACCATGGAGAGTTACTCTATCATTGACCCAAGTTTTGTAGAATGCCGTCGTAATGTGGGGTTTAGAACCATGCAGCCACTCCATATAACTCACCACCTTCCCTTTTTGAAGAATCTTCCAAACATCTTGTTTAGCCTTCCATTCTTCTAAGTAAAAGTATTAGAATAATGGGATGATGTTTTTAAATAATAATAATAATAATAATAACAATAATAATAATAATAATAATAATAATAATAATAATAATAATAAGAAATTTATAGAGTTTAAAAACTCTAAACTTTAAGTAAACTATGCTTATACAAGATTTTGCAAGCAAACGTGCATATTGGCCAAAAAGGTTTTTTTTTACTTTTCAAGAAAAATGTGATTTAAAAGTGTTTTTATATAATTTTAAATACCCCATGATGATTTTTTAAGGTGTGGGGAATCAAGTGAATATTTATTTTCATTTTGATGAAATTTTCACTTTTTGTAGTTTTAAACACCCTTCCTAGCCTCTTGTTTAGATGCTCATATATTTCACCATGTATGGAGTTTGGATGAAAAATATTAGTATTTTTTGATTAAACATGTGTAATTATAATTCATGAAAAAAAATAGACTATTTGAGTGCTTTTGATTTATGAACAATCGTTAAGATTGTAAGCAACTCAGAATACAATCAAAACCCCACACGTAGATTTCTCTACGTGGTAAATTTTTATATCTTCTAAATGGGAAAAAATATTTTAATGGATATTATTTAGATAATTTTTATACACATAAATTTAATTTTTTTTGAATTTGGAGGTTTTTTCTTCATGAACCGTCATTTTAAAAATTTAGCTTCACAGCTTGCCTAAACCCTTATAAAACTAGGTTTGAAAAATGTTGATTTTATTTCTATAAAATAATATTTTATCAACATTAAACCTTATAAAATTTTAATTAAACTTAGAGAGGATTCCATAAATATCAATTTTATGCATGGAGATGTATGGATGAGGATAAAATTCATGTTTTTTGTGAAAAAAACCATGTAAAATGAAGTACAGGACACTTCAATGAAATATAATCAATGGAGATAAAATAATAAAAAAAATTATTCATTATAAAATTTTATTTTTGTCATAAATAATATCATAAGTGTCCCAACCAGATCAATCAAAATGGTCAGTTTGTAAGAAAATGGAGCAAAATAGGCCTAATCTACCCTGTTGATTGAATGACAAGTGTTTTCTCATCAAAATCAAATATATTATGATGACAAATTTTTTTATTGGTATGTTTAATTATTTTTTCAGGTTTCATGACATACTTTTTTAGGTTTAATGGAATCCAAATTCAAGAAGATAGGCTATTAGGCCTAATTGACCTAATAAGCTTAATTGGTTAATCGAGCAAGTAAAAAATGGCGTTGAAAATATATAAAATGAATTTATTTTGGAGTTACCACGTTCCATATCTGATATTATTATGTATATTAATTTATTTTTAAATTTTAAATTCTATTTTATGCAAGGAGGAGCTAAGTGGAGTTAACTAGCCTTGAACTTCCAATCGAAGCTTCAGTTGACTAGTTGACCAACATCATAAAATATTATTTTGTTATCATTTAAATAATGACATTAAAATACTTATAGATCAGTTAAAGTCGATATAAACAAAAAAAAAATGTCATTTATTATATGAAAGGAGAGTTGACCAAGTCAATGGGCCCCACCTTTTCTTGTTTCAACGTCGAAATGGATTTCTTACTAAACACAAAAATTAAAAGATTTTTGAAGAATATTATATTCATTTTTGAACTCAAAATATAATTGAGTTGATATCAAGATGGTCCCACCTATTTTAAATACCAAATTTTTAGAGTTCATGCATGCCTTGTGAATGAAATCTATTAAAAGGAGTTTTCTAAATATTGTTAAAACGAATTTTCTAAATATTGTAAAAAGGAGTTTTCTAAATATTGTTAAAGGGAGTTGATTAAATAATTGTAAAAGGTTTTAGTATTTATTTAATTAAATAAGACTATTCCTTATGAAAATAAAATCTACTTAGACTATTCTTAGATTTTAAGACTTATATATTGGCTTTTCAAGCCATTATTGTAAAAAATTCTTGAAGCAGAGCAATAATTGTATTGACACCATTTATCAATAAAGGATTTTTTTTGCATATGAGTTTTTTTTAAATAATAGAGTGTATTTTTTAATTGTGTACCAGCATATAATTTAGATATATACACCATTTTTATATGTTCTTTCCTCACCTACTATGAAAATCTCATCTTCTATAGGTCATTTGAAGATCTAGGAATAGAAATTGCTTTGCAAGCGTCTTTCAGGCATTCTTTTGAAACACTTATGTTTAGGATTTACTAAAGAATTTATTTTGATTCATATGTGTACCTTTCTTAGTTTCAAAAAATCTTTCATAGAATACCAATCATTCAATTTTATCACCCCATTAGATAGGATTTTCCATTTCAGTTTCTTTCTCCCTTTTCATCCCAAAAAATCAAAATAGTTTAGTTTTTTGAGATAAATCTTAAGGGAACCAACCCTCTCTAGAGGTTCTTCTCAACATAGATTCACCCACACTCTGAGAATATCCAATTGTATTATCTAGAGTGAGGGTGTGTTTTGCACATCTTTAAACAAGATGCACCCCAAAGTGATAATAATTAGATCATACATATTGTGGCCTATAGATGAATTTTCTCAAAATTTACCCTGAGCTACCTACATTTTCCTATCCCACAAGGCCTATGACTATGTTTTTATTCCTTTTCACCTTGGATTTTACTATAACATGATGAATATTCTTTGGATATGTCATTAAAATTATCCTTGTAGTGGTTTTATCCTCCATTTATAATCTTTTAACCTCTATGTCACCTCTCTCAAACCTTATATCCTCAAGAACCCTCAACATGACTATATAAAAATAGTGTTGTAGGTGATTTTGATGAGATGTTGAGATTATTGGTGATCAAGTTATCTTTTTTAGTTCTTATATACTCTTTAAATAAATTTAAATCCTCCACCTATCTCTTTCATTGAATATTAACTCTTCAAACAAGGTCTTTAGACCTTTACATAGTCAAAGTCTATACAATCCTTTACTACATTATATCTTCAAGAGTTTCCATTGATTTAGATCTTGAACAAGGTTTATAGAATGTCCATTTGATAACTTGAATATAATTAAGTCACTTCATAGGTCACTTTACTTTAATCAAATCATCTTTGAGTTTTCACCTTGCTAATAGCTGACTATGGGGGAAGAACTTGGCATTTATATGGCTGTAGGTGATGCTCATAGGGGTTGACATAGAATTTACCAAACAATGCTTAGAATCCCATCATGGTCATATCTAGTCTCATTTCATCATTCATTACTCTTATTACCCATTCATGATCAATAAACTCAACCATATACCACTGTGTTCTTATCCTTCTTACCAACTTGAAGAAGAATCCTATGCTTAACATAATTGTAGGTATGTTTTTTTTTATATAGTTGACCTGACTATAGTTTGCTTTGGTAACCCTCTCTTAATTTCATTTACTTTATTCAAGTCTATTAATCCTACAAATAATTATCTTTAACATGAAGCTCTCTCATAGACCATGAAACTCCATCACATTTGCCAACTTGAAGAAAGCCTACATTAACATGGTTGTAAGTGGAGTTGATAGTTGACCTTGACTATGTAATTTAGTTCTTGGAGCCTCTTTCATGGTATTTAGACATAATTATATCATTATTGGTTTTAAAACCTCCATTGAACATTAGATTATATGATGTACTGTGCATCAACCTCTTGTTTACCAACTTTTAAAAATAGGTCTGAGATCCTTAGAGAAGGTTATAGGTGGATGTTTTGAGGTGAACTTGACTAAGGATATCCTTGAAAACTATATTCATCCTCTTAATAGGCTTATATCATAATTGTTTCATGAAATCCATGTAATAAGAGACTTTACCATTTGATCATGAAACTCTTTTGAACTATTTTGCCTTCTAAATCTTATACAATGGAGGTCTGATGAGTTAAGGAGGATGTAGGTGGATATTCATATAAAAACATGACTTGAACTAGGTTTGATGCTTTTAAATGCCCTGACCTTGGTCATGTGTTTGATAGTGAATCAATATGTATTACTTTTCATACTTATTCCTCTATATCACTATCTCACCTTCTTGAAAGCAGACCATTTCACTCACTATATACTTGACTATGTTTGAAATCAGGCTAGCACAAACTATATATTGAATTTGCACTAAAAATCCTCCAAGGCCACTATCATTATATCATTATTTATTTAATTTATTTATCAATTTCAAATTCTTCCTTCATATCATTGATTTAACCTAGAATTGCATCTTTTACCATCATGGCTATAGCTTGCTCTTGAATCTGGCTATATGAGTGTATTTATGCTTCTTAAGTTTATGTGTATATTGCATATGAGGTCTGTATTGAGGTTAATTTTACTGATTATCATCAAATATTATGCACTTGGATAATACAACTAGCCTCTTTCCCACCTTGATAAGCCTTAAGACTATCTAGACCTTTACTTCTATAGGCTACCTTGAGAATAGGCTTGTCGGTTCTAAAAGATACTTGACTACAAGTAAATAACTATCTTATTAGGATTATGCCATTGGAAGTTCCCACCTAGGTCAAGAATCCTTTCTTGATTTCACCTCATTCACACATTTATCATAACCTATCCTTAAAATTGGTTGTGTCCTTCTTGTAGGTGGTTTTTTGAGATCATCTTGTACAAACTATGTGGAGTTAGACCTTGATAAGGTCTTAAAACATGAGCATGAGCCCCTTATCCTTATGAAATTTGATGATATAAGATTGATTCCAAACCAAAAACCACTAAAATATATGGTGTATTATTTCCCTCCTTTATATCTTCATGAAATATTTTGAATGTCATCACCTTCCATTGGCTATAGCTAACTATGTTTCTCCCTTTAAAAGGGTTTCAAGGTTTGCATATATTCCCTCAATGACCATGACATCCTCTCACTTTTTGAATTATTAATATATTTTATCATGAGATTAAGGTGAGATGGAAGGTGGTGAAGATGATGGATGATGGTGAATGTAATGGTAATGGAGTGAAAATGGAGCCTTACATCATTGTAAAGGTAGTGACAAGGTAGTGAGAATGAAGGTAACAATATGGAGGTGTTTTAGCATGGAAATTGGTATTTCAAGACTATTTTAAAGGTATAATACAATAATAAACACCTATTTAACAAAAATTAATAGTTTGGAAGCCTTTTGACAAGGATATGATGAGAAAATTGAAACCTAGGAGTTTGGTAAAACCTTAAAATATGATAAGAAACCTTAAATATTGTTAAACTGAGACTTCAATGGGGATGTTGAGAGCATATGGATGATATTATTAGGATATGAATATTTATAAAACTTGAAAACATGAATAAATTACATGTGAACAAGGATGAAACATTTCAAACAATACTCCAAGAAGTCTTGACGTTTTTTCTCTATCCTTGACTGTATAATCTCCTTTAAAAGTATCTAAACTATTGATTTACATTATATATATATATATATATATATATATATATATATATATATATATATATATATATATATATATATATATATATATTCTTGAGCTCCATATAACCATCAAAAATGTGAAAAATAAATGAATAGAACCATTTAAGGGTGAATAATTTTCCTAAGAAGCTTTTCAAGCTTGAATTTTCCTACCATGATGCCCTAACGAAGAGAAAGTACTAAAAATTGACTACCTTCTTGGATACATGACTACTGATATATGCCTTGAATTCAAAGGGATGATTCATGAAGGAGAGATGAAATTTTTTAGAACTAATTAATTAAACTATAATATCTATGATTCTACTTTCTTTGGCAAAAATTTTAGACCTATATTTTCTCTCTCATGGTTGTACCACCTACAAACCTGAAGAGCTCTCTCTATATGCAAAGAAGATAATTGACTATAGGGGGATATTTTTTCACCTATTTTTAATAATTTTTCCTTAAATATCTTTTAACCTCTTCCATATCCTCATATTCATGCTTTTGAATTTTTTTTAATGGAATGGGTTGTACAAGTTTGTACTTGTGCTTGAAATATGCATGAAAAAGCCTTTTTTTTCCTTTTATCCAAAATTAAGTCTTAAACCAAAAAATTTAGAGATTTAAGAGGATAAAAAAGATTAATTTACATGTTATAACAATTATTTAACCGTTTTTACACCTTTTTTGGCCAAAATTGGCACGTGGGAGCTCAAAATCAGCATTTTTAGGTTTAAACTTGTATAAAATGACCTTTTAAACTCATAAAACTTTATGAATAAGGTAAATTCATGTGTATTATTGTATTTTAAGGTAATTTTGACATTTTAATATATTTTTTACTCACAATTTAACATTTAAGTACCAAAAATGATCATTTTTAGTCAAAATACACCTAGTAGACTAGCTTTTGGAGGCTATTAACAGTACCCTAAAATGTTTCAAATTATATCAGTTGGTATTTTAATTTCATAGGATAAATTACTAATATAATTGTGATAATAAAACCTACCATATATCCTTTAAGTAATTTTTCACCATCAAAATTAAAGGTCCAAGTATCCTTGTGTAAATCAACATTTATTTTAGGAAGTTCTTCGATAACTAATTTTGGTTTAGTATTATCAAGGAGGATAGAGGTTTCATAAATATTACTTGATAAAATATTATTAATTAAGTTATGTAAGTAATATTTAAGAGATATATATTAATTAAGACCTTCAATATAGAGAATATTATCATCAGGAAGACTATCTTGAAGGTGATCGGTAGTAGGCACAAGAGCGGTAACAAGTTGGTTAGAAATGATTTATCCTTTGATATATTTTTGAGTAATATTTTAAAAATCAAATTACATAAGGAATATAATCCATTTTTCAATTATATCTCCAAGAATAAAGGCTTTATAGAAGAAGTGATGAAGAGGATTGGAATGAATGATAACATCAGTGATCTGATAAAGCATATAGTGTTGAAGTTTTTTAGCTACAAAATATATAATGAGGAAATCATGTTCAAATTTTGTATAATGTTTCTAGTAATCAATGATGACTTATCTAATATATTATATGACATATTATCTTATAGTATCATCTTGTTTTTTATTTCCCCAACTAATATGGGTGTGGAAGAGGTATATAAGATCAAAGGTCGATCATTTGAAGATGGATGAAGCGTAGGTGGGTGAAGAAATGATTATTTAATATTTTCATATGTTTTTTGACAAGGGTACATAAATTTTAAAGCATTACCTTTCATAATAATAAAAATTGAGTGGATGAGATACACCATTTTGGGGATGAATCATCTAATTTCCCCAAGTTTACTAAGATAATTGTGAATGTCCAAAATGGATTGAGAGATGGGAATGTTGAAAATAGAATTAATCATAGTAGGGTCAACATCCATGTTGTGGAGAGAGACTAAGAATCCTAATAGTTTTCTAGATGTGACACCAAAGACACATTTACAAGGATTTAGATTAACTTTGTATTTGAGAAGATGGTGGAAGATTATGACAAGATCATAAAGATGAGTCTTGTGACATTTAGACATAGAAATGAGGTCATACACATAGGTTTATATAATTTTGTGGATATAATAATTAAAGATATGAGTCATTGCCTTGTTGATAGGTAATTCCAGCATTTTTGAGTTTGAAGGGAATTTTAACATAGCAATAGGTGCCCCATTCCATGGTGAAATTGGTTTTATGTTAATCTTCAAGGATAATGTGAATTTGATTGTAACCTAAGAATCCATCCATAAGAGATAACATTTCATAACCAGCGATGGAATCAATAATGGAATCTATTAAAGGTAGATGGAAATTATCCTTTAGATAAGAAATATTAAGATTATGAAAATCAATACATATTCTAATGTCCATGGTAACTTTTTTTGAATAAGAACTATATTAGAAACCCATTTAGAATAGTCCACTAGTTTGAAAATTTCGGCATCAAGAAGATTGATAATTTATTTGTGACATAAGGTTGAAACATTGGGTGGAAATTTATTTTGATTTTGATGCACATGTTTGGCATCATGATAAGTGATTATATTATGCACCATAATTCTAGGATCAATACAAGGCATGTCATCATAGGACCAAGTAAATATCTCACAATATTTATCAAAAAATTAACTAAAGTTATCATGTTTGATAGGTGAGAGTTCATGAGAAACTGTAATTGGTCAAGGTCATGATGGAGTACCATATTAAATGTGATTAATTTATTCAATAAGCATAAAATTTCCATTTTTGAAGTGGTATCATGCATTAGGTAAAGAAGAAATTGGATTAGCTTCAAGATCAATGCTAGCGATGAAGTTGAAATAAGGGGCTTTATTTTTGAAATTGCTAAGTTTGTGATGTTGCCTAGGAAGTTGAGGTTCTTAGGCATGAATTAATTCAAAAATAGCTTCATAATTAGGAAAAGTGGGAATAAGGCCATAATACTCAACATCTACTTTGAGATCAAGAATTTGATTACTATGGTGATCATATTTAGAATGTATCAAACATACATCTGTGGCCTTGGCATATAATATAATCTCAATAGTAAGAGGAGTAGATTGATTGAATAAGGTTATTATATTGTTAGTTTCTTTGATGAGGGAATAATTATATGTAATGATGGGATTTGTATGTGGTAGAGAAGATGTAGGAATTTCTAGAGGTTTAGAAGCTAAGAGTTTTTCTATCACCCAAAGAATATCAAGAAGTGGAAAATTAATAAGAGCTACATGACCTTTGATATATAATTTAGAATCTATGGAAATGGTGTGAATATGTTGATTGAAATTATGTATTTGATCTAAAGTTTTATGAAAATATTGAACATCCAAGACTCGAGATTGAGTTTGGGACATGATGTAGTTATCATAATGGGTTAGATAAATGGTACATGATTGGGATTCAAGGGGAGTTTCAAAAGGTGAGATTCTAATGTTACTAAAATTTCATGGAGACATGATGAGATAATCTTGGAATAATTTGGAAAATCCATGGTAATTTCATGTGAAGGCATCTTATGATAAATAAGGTTCCTGAGCATTTCATAGAGGAGGGAAATCAGTGATCTCATTAATGAGAGGAATAATGTGATCAGGAGGCAATAAAGAAAGAGGAATCCACTCTGAGATATATAGAGGTAGCTTAGTAGTGTTTCAATTATGTTTCAAGTCATTAGGTTCATCATCATATGAATTAGTGAGATTGATGTGTAAGTCTAGATTGATGTTGATGAACTTAGGTAAGGGAGCACTATTAATGGTAGGAATGGTAAGAATGTGATACTGAGATTTTGGATTAGGAATTTTAATGCTCCAAGGGTTGGGATCAACTTCATGCTTATATCATTTGACATTATGTAAGAATTTGATGCATTGAATACTAGAATAAGCAATGGCCCTTATTCTATGTGTCCATGGATGATTGAGGAGATTGTTATAAGATAGAGGCAAATCAAGGACCATAAGTTTAGTTTGAATGGTCTTAGGTTTAATTATTAGGGGAAGCCAAATACAACCACATGTATTTTGATTAGTTTTATCAAATCCATGACAACTGAGGTAGGTTTGCTTGAGATGATCCTTATTATAACCAAGTTGTTGGATAAGCCACAAAGATGTCACATTAATATTAGATCCTTTGTCAACTAAAAATTTATGATAAGGGTAGTAATAATGGATACTTTAATTAATAGTGGTAGACTATAATCATGAAAAAATATTTTAGCATTAATCATGTCCTCTTTAATAAATTTAATAGATGGTTTAGAAGAAGGAAAAATAGTTTTAATGGTGTCCACATTGGTAGGTTGAGGCTCCATAGGGGGTGGTTATTCATATATAGGAGATGGATCTTCAATTTCTTTTAATTTTTTCATAAAGAATTTGTGATGATAAGGGGAAGTGTGAAATAATACCATAAGTGGAATTTTTCAAGGTACGGGGTTAAGTTCTATAAGAAATTTCCAATGGGATTTAGAAGAATAATTGAAGGCCAAATTTTATAATTAAGGGCTCTTAAGTAATACAAGAAAGCATATTCAGGGGATGGTCTAATCACTGTAGGTATTCTAGTCCATGTCTTTTGGAATCTGAGGTTGAAATCAGAGATGAATTCATGAGGATCTCTCTTTATGTTGGTTAATTATTCAACTAAAGATAAGTGATCAAATTTGTCTTCAAATTTCCTAACTATGGATACACCTAAATCATCCCATACAACTATGGAATTTAATGGTAGATTTATATACCATTGCAGAACTTTTATTTTGAAGGAAGCAGTAAGAAGTCTAATGGCCACATTATCATGAACACCATTATGCACAAAAAAGGTTGGCAACATCTTTAATGTGATCACTAGTAGTTGTTTGATCTTCTCCAAGAAAGAATAGGATGATTTTAAGAGTAGTAATAGAAATATAATCATACTAGGATAGGTTTAATGGATTACATCTATTGAATAAAACAAATATTTGATTTTTGATGGTTATTTGAGTAGGGGGATTACACTACTTATAATAATATGATGACAAAGAGATGAATATTTATTTTGGGAATAAGGTCTTGCCCTATTAAATCTTTCTCTCTTATATGAAATATAAGGTAGATAAATAAATTGAAGGGGAATACCTTTACTAGATGACCTTATGGTAAATTTTGGCATGAGAATGTTGTCTAGATAATGCTACAAACTATATAACTTGAAGAATATTTAATTCCTAATGATGATGTATCTCCTTTGATACTATACATGCTTAGTTTTAGCTCCAAATTTCAGCTTCTCTAGGAGACATGGTTGCAACCCCTTCTAGTCAATCCAATGAGTTTGGTGAGCTGAAAGGTTTGCTTTAATCTTTTAGAAATGAAATAGTATAAATTAGGAGACAAAAATATTATACTAGTAGGCTCTATCAACAACAAAATTATACTTATCAACCCTTAGAGATTAAAGGCCTCATTATCAAGAATTTAAAGAAAATAGAAAACCCTACCAAGCATAAGGAGCCATAGTTCTAGCTAAGCCATATACATATCTTGACTCCAATGTACCAACAAGTTCAAAAGTTATTGTTACCACACCACCTCAAAACATTTTGATGTATGACTAAAATTGGTAGCCCTCCCACCTAAACGATGTTCAAAACCAAGCTTTGGTATCACAAAACATTACTATACCACAAATGACATAAGAAGAGTTTTCCCTTTGAGGAGGTTAGTATCAAGATATAAGCTTGGTAACCCAAGGAGAGGCTCAACAATTTCAAGGTCAGCATAGTGATATTAATGTAAATTGGTAAATCGATGATTATGTTATTTTCAATAATGGTGGTGAGACTAGCAGTTTAAGTGGTCAAGTTCTAGTTTTAACTAATGTTAAAAGAAGAACAATTGATGAGACCCAATATGTGACTAATGCATTAAGAAATCCTAATGTTTTTTCCAAGAGTATCAAAGAAAAACTTGTTTCCCCTACAACATAGAAAAATCAAAATGAAAAGGTTGGGAAGGTTGCTCAAATACCTTTGGTCCATGAACAACCAGTGATTCAAAAGGTGTAGCTAAAGGTTAGTGGAGCTTCATTCAGTATAGTGGATCAGATGAAGAAGTCCAATTTTATCATTAACATTTAGAATTCCTTTGATATTATAGGACAAAAGGATATGCTCATCAAGGAGCTTTTAACTCTCAAGGTGTCTGCAAAACTAGTTGAGAAATAAGGAGTTATCCTAGCTAATTCAAACTAGCCAATAAAACATCAAGTAAAATAGGTACACAAAATGGTAAAATGGGATAAAAATAAGGAATGTTTAAGTAAAAATCATCCCTTACTACCTCTCTATATTAGTTAGTGACTGTTTAGCTCATAACTGTATGTTGGAGAATGGAGCTAGTAGCATTGTCATACCTAAACAAATTACAAACAAGCTTGGTCTTGTCTATGAACCAAATTCAAAAGGAGTATTACAAACGTATGGTTTACCAACAAAAACAATAGGAATAATTAAATATTTGAAGTTTACACTACATTTTTTTCCCAATATTACCATTTAAAAAGATGTAGTTGTGGTAGACTTGCCTCACTATTTTTCCATGTGTCTATCAAGGGAATTTACCTCAACGATTGGAGGATATTTATCAACTAATTAGATATATTTGATGTTCAAGACTAGATATGGTATAAATGTAACCATACATTTTAAACCTATTGCATGGTTTCATTTAGAACCATATATGCCAAGTGTTGTGAACACCAATTGCCTCATCTTAGATGAGGTGATAAAAGATAGTGTAGAACAAAATGAATCACCTCTAGATGGGATTATAGATTTTTCCCTGGATGAGTGGGCAATAGATCAAATTAATATAATCCTTATAATATAATTGATTAATAAGGACTTGGTGTTTATTTTTTTCATGAAAAAGATGCTCCAATTCTAGCCTTGATGAAAAGTGATGAGTCTAGTGATGATATTTGGAAATTATAATTTGATGGGTCAAGGAATAAGCCTGGTAATAGGTATAGAATTATGTTTATTTCTAAATATAATAAAAGGTACTTATCATCTATTAATTTTCAATTTGGTTTTTCATATAATTTTATTGAATATGAGGCATTTGTTCATGGTTTACAATGGTATAGAAAGATGAAAGTCAACACCTTATAAGTCTTTGGTAATAGTGAACTGGTAGTTCACCAAGTGAGAGGTATTAATATATGCAAAAAACCATTACTTAAATATTATAATAATAGGGTATGGGACTTGAATAATTTTAGGCCTTCAACATTCAGGAAATACCAAGAGATGAGAATAGACATGCACAAAGGTTGGTTGCCATTGGGGCACAATTAGTATCCCAACTGATGTAAGAATTGAAAAGGTTTAATAAAAAATTAATGTGATTATAAGTCCTTCTATCCTAGATAATAATTATAATTATCAAGTGTTTGAAAATGATAATTAGATTGTCAGATTATTACAAGAAGAGGTTGAGTTTTCCTTAATAAACAAGTCAAAGTGTTGGTAGTAGTATGGTGAATTGATTGTGAAATTGAAAACAAATAAGTTACCCAAGTGATAAGTCACACTTGAGAACATATTAAGTGGTGATGATGAGTTGAGGAAAGAAAATTCAACTTTGTCAATAAAGGAAGAGCACTATGTAAATGTGAAATTTGCACCTATTAAGAACCTAATGTTAGGCAAGGTATGCACTTATTTAGAGAATAAATCTTTCATTGTAGTATTTGAAAAAATTTCTAATGTATTTTCATGGTAATATAGTGATCTCAAATGATTTGACCCAAGTGTAGCTCAACACACCATTGATCTAGAATATGGAAATAAGTGAGTAAGATAAAGACAAAGGCCTATTAATCATAAGTTTGAGCCTTTGATGAGAGATGAGATTCATAAACTCATTGAGTCATATTATATTTATAATCAAGCACTCAACATGGGTGGTAAACCTTGTTCTATTATAGAAAAAGAATGGTGAAATTAGACTATGTGTTGACTTTCATGACCTAAATAAGGCTTCTCTTAAAGACCACTATCCATTGCCATCTATGGATCACATTTCATAGTTGGATGGAGGTTCAAAAAGGTTCTCCTTGTTGGATGGATATAATGGTTACAACTAGATTTTGGTCAAGGAAGATGACCAATTCAAGACAACCTTCACCATAAAGTAGGGAACATTTTCATATAGAAAGATGCCCTTTAGTTTATCCAATTCTAGAGAAACATTTTAGAGAGCCATGGATATGGCATTCTAGGACCTTCTTAACAAGTATGTACTAGTCTATTTGGAGTATATAAAAATGTTTTCAAAGAATGCAAGTGGGCACATGGTTAACCTTGAGCAAGTGTTTGAAAGGTGTAGGCAATTTGGGGTATCTGTAAATCCCAAAAAGTATTCCTTATTAGTTCATGAAAGTAATCTCATTGGACATATAGTTTTAAAGCATGGTTTAAGAATAGATCTTAAAAATATAGATTTAATTCTTTCACTTTCATTTCCAAAGCATAAAAGAGATTTGATAAATTTCTTAGGGGAGATCAATTTTATCAAAAGATACATATCAAATTTTGCCACTTTAACTAAGCCACTTATAGCTATGCTAAAGAAGAATCAAAGCTTAAGTTGGTAAGGAAGGAGTAAGATGTTTTGAGGAAATTAAGAAATACATGGCTAGTGTTCTTACGCTCATGAACCTAGATTTCTCAAAGAACTTCATTTTGTACACCTACGCTAATATTGACACCATTTCAAGCATTCTTATACAAAAAACCATGAGGCCTTAGAGAATCTAATAGCCTTCTTCAATCAAGGCTTGGATTAGTATGGAACAAGGTAATCTTTTGTTGAAAAGCATGTAATTTTAGTCATAAGGTCTCTCAAGAAATTTAGATACTTGTTAACAATAAGATACACCTAATGGTGGCCCATCCAAGTATCAAGGAATTTATCTTAAACAAGGACATAAAAAAGAAAAGAGTTTGTTGGATAATAAAGGTAATGGAGTATGATGTGGAGATCAAGGTCACAAAGCTAGTAAGAGGTAAGGGACTTAATGAGCATCTATCCCAAGACTTATAAGAAGCAAATGAGGTGGTTATGGTGTAAACTGATGAAGAAGTTGCAGCTGATCATACCTCACCCTCTATATGGTACCATGATTTGGTAAGATAACTCTAAGATGGTATCTATCATTCTCATCTATTCCCTTATAAAATAAGATATTTTAGATTGCAATTAATTTCTTTTCTTTTTATTGATGGCGCCTTGTTCAAGAAAGATATCAATGGCATGTTACTAAGGTACATAGAGCCAAGATAAACATAGATAATACTTGAATAGTTCCATGATAGACATGGTGGAGGGAATTATTTAATAAGGACCACATCCCACATGATCATGAGAGGTGGTATTATTGGCCAAGATTATTTGGTGATTGCCATGCATGGGTTAAGAAATGTAGACAATATTCTATGTTTGTAAGAAAGGTGAAACTTACAGCCTTACCTCTCTAACCAATTTTAGTGGATCAAACTTTTGTAAAATGGGGATTGGAAATTATTAGTCTCATCAACCCCCCTTAAAGCTTAGGCCATAAATGGATATTTCCATAGATTACTCCACCAGATGGACTAAAGTAGAATATTGAAGGAATCAAATGATACCAATGTTCTATATTTCTATAAAGGTCTATTTACTAGGTTTGGATTCCCTTCAAATATTATTTTAGATAATGTTATGGCCTTTATGGGGACTAAAATTAGCCAATAGGTAGTTCAACATGGGATTTATCTCAGCACTTCATGAAACTATTATCCCCAAAGAAATGGTCTTGTTGAGTCCACTAATAAGAACTTGTTGAAGATCATAATAAGAACAATTGATGATAGTTAGAGGTTATGGAATTTGAAATTAAAGACAAATCTATGAGAGGATAAAATCACTTACAAAATTTAAATATCTAACTCTCCTAACAAGCTAGTATATGGTAAGGAAGAAAGAATGCCTATTTATCTTGAATTTCCTTCCCTAGAACTGATGCACCAACTTGATTTGTTGGATAATAAACATATGGAGATCATATATGTTGAGCTTATGGAGTTGGAAGAGATAATAAATTATTCCATGCTAGCCATGGAAATCCATCAAGAAAAAATTCAAAGAAGGATATTTGGTCCTCAAGTGGGATGAGGATAGAGCTAATCCAAGAATTCATATAAAGTTTGAGTCTATTTGGAGTGGTCCATACACAATATCTAGCTACAAACCCCACAGTGCCTTCAAAATTTTAAGGATGGATGGTGAATATCTTCTCATCTCAATTAATTAGATACACCTAAAACATTATGATTAATAAAGTTGAATCCCCTATACATAGTTTATTTTGACTTTCCTCCAAGTGTTGTCCTAGCACATTAGTTTGTTTGACCTTGATTTATTTAGTTAGATTCCTTGTTTTCTTCCCTATTTTGGTGGAATTCATTGTATTTATAAGTCAAAGTGTTGTTTACATCCATGAATCAAAATTTTCATTTTTTTTGAATCTAAGATTCATGTGAATGGTTGTAGTTCTTAATCATAGCAAGCATGCTACGTAGCTAAGTCACCAAAAATGTTGGCCAAATTTGGCCTACATACCAAAATTTGCCTAACGTAGACTAAGAAGCTAAACAAGGTGTTAATTAAAGGATGATAAAATGGTGGAAAAATAAAATAAATTTTAGGAAAATATCACATATTATTTTCAAGATTTTGAAACATTTTAAGGAAGCTTAAAGCATGAATTTGGTGATCTTAGACATCCAGACCATTATAACATGTCTTATAATGTTGAATGGGTTAGTTTGCTTATGAATTTTTATAAATGAACTTGGGGAGTATATCAATCTAAAATATTACATAGACATAATATTTTTCATGCCTTCAACATCCTCTACAAATTTCATATCTTGATGACTTATCTATCTCAAGATATAAAGCTTCAAAGTTAGACCTACAGAGTGAAACTCGTGCACAGAAATCAAGTTTAAGCTTCATGAAATAACTATTTAATTTTCAATGTTCCTAGGTTTAACATGGAGCTAACAAGTGTCTAAATATCAAGATTTAAGATCAAATATAATGGTGAGTAGATAACCTAATGAATCAGTGGGTCCCAAAGATATAATGACTCATGTTTGATCATGAAAAATAGATCAATGGTGAGCATCAATTCAAAAGGTTATCATAAAAATTAATTGATAAATGGTATGATATTGGGTACCTAAACATATATCCAATGGTACACATTGATTGATGAGGCCAGTGGGTGTAAATATATTACTAAAGTACATTTAATCAAACTAAGTAGATCAATAGTGAGTAAGGGTCAAAGAGTCAAAGGATCCCAAGGACAAACAAGCTCTTGCCAAGTGTCACAACCATGAAAAATATTATTTAGATCAATGGTACATGTTTGATCTATGAAAATGAAGATTAATGGTACATAGGATAAGGATCTCAGATTGAATGTGAGGCCACCACATTATGCAAGCATGGAAGTAGATGGATCTAATAGTAGAATATTGAAAAGGGATGTATATATGATAAGTGGCATATTTTTAGAAACCTAGATAAAGATCAAGGGCAAATATCAATATTCAAAGCCAAATATGGTCAAACTCAAACTAGATCAAATGTTTTAAATAAAAGCCATGGGGTAGACACATTAGTTTTGATGGGTTCATCATCAAAACTAGTAGCATGATCATGACCCTTTTCTCCACTTTTGCACATCAAAAAAAACATGTAAGGAGAAATTAACACTAGAAAAATATCAAAATTGATTGATTAAACTATTATAACTACATCAATGTTATAAGGATATTTCAAAATATTGATCTAGCTATTAAAATGGCTTTGAAGTCAGAATTTAGCTTGAAAATGACTTGATTCCATCATTATAACTATAAAGAGCATCAATGCAGACCAAAAATGGATTTAAAGTGATTGATATGGTTTTTTGGCCACTTTCCAGAAGTATTCTTAGACACAATGATCTTTTCTAATGGCATAAATGCTAGAATGATGGGAAATATAGGTCATTATGCTCCCTTCTCCATCTTTCTACGTATGATCCTAATCTCCCTCATCCCATCATACTATAAATATAGGATTTTAAGCCTTGAAATGGACCCCTCCCTTTTGCATGACTAGACTCTACCAAGATTTATACTATAACACCTATTTGATGCAATGAATAATGAATTCTTCCATTTTGTAATTTGAATTGAAGTATGTCTCATGAATTTTTTGATATGGAAAAGTGAATGTATGTTTTCTTACCTTCATGTAGTGTTTTGGTAGTCTCATAGGTCATTATAAGTACATATATAGTATGTTGGTTAGTTTGGAAGCGGAAAACTACCTTGCCCTCCCATGCTAGGTTAATAACTAATCCATGTCTTTGTGTGAAATACTTATGTGAAGTTGATTAAAGAATGAATTAAGTGATATTTACTAGTCTTGAACATGTCTTATAATGTGTCTTATAAAAATATAAATATAAAAAACCTTTGATGCATCACATCCATTTTATATGCTTTCATAGATTATTGTCAATTTCTTCCCCCTTTCGCCTAATAAGAAGCTAATTTAGATTTAGCATAGGTGATAGACCCAAAATGAATCTGGCCTTATCCAAAGGTCTAACCCAATATTAGGTGACCCACATCCTAGGGTCATTCCCATGTTGGAATAGGTTTGAGAAAGAGGACTTGAACAATCCTTTTCTCAATTAGGGTACAACCTAGGACACCAATAAGAACTAGTGTAAGGTTTATAAGGTAAGGTAGGTTTTGAGGGAATAAAAGTTACTAGGGATTTAGAAGGAGGTGGTTCCTCATGGGATTATAAATCTAAATGAGTGGTTGTATTATCCTTGAGAAGTTTTTCCTCCAAAGATGTTTTCTTATTTTTTGTGATAGGATATTTGTGAGCTAGTTTGCAATGATAGATGACCTTAGCTATGTTAACATATTGATAATTTTTGTAGTAGTGGTCATATTTAGCATCAATAGTAGAAACATCTTTGGTATTTTTTTAAGGATTATATGTGTAAAAATATTTTTGATTATTATAAGAAGAAGCTTTGGAAGCTGATCATTTTTGAGAAGTGGTATTATACTCTTGATGAGGAAGGTTGATCATGGCTTCATTATTGAAGGAATCACGAAGCATGTAGGAAACAAAAAATTTAGTAATCCCTCTACAAGTTTTATGGGAATTACCAATTTTTGCATGAAACCAAAAAAAATTATTAGGGTCCTACCATTTTAAAGGATTATTAGGATAAGTAAAGGGTTTAGAGGGCTGTAATAATTATTTCATTTGATACACAATGAGTGGTATGTGAGAAGATGGGGGAGTGTTAGCTTTGAAAAATCCTAGTTTGGGATTGAGGAGTATTTTTAGTGATAACATTGGTATAAGTTTGAAAATATCCTTTAAGGTATTTTGTATTAGGTTCAAATTTCTTCATGGTAAAGTCTTGATGTTTATCTTGGTCAAGAGCTTCATTTAGTGTTTGTGAAGCAAAAGTTCAAACCTTATATTTAAGTGAAGGAGTTAAATTAATTATAAATAGTTTAAACAAATTGTTATCAGTAATATTATAGTTGGCTTTATGGGCTAAATATTTCCATCTTTTGATAAAATCATGATCTGATTTGGTGGGAAATTACTTAGCATTAATGAAATGGCTAAGACAATTTTTGGGAAGATTATTATGTTGAAACTCTTTAACTAAAAGATTGATTAAATCCTCAAGTTGCCAATGGAAAGCTGGGAAAGTTTCTTGTACCATTCCAAGACATCACCATTAAAGGTTTTAACTAGAATTTTAGATGTGGCAAAAGTATTAGTTAGGATCCACTCTTTGTAAGGATTGCCAAATGCTTTGAGAAAATATGCAAGGTCTTTAGTCCCATCATACTTGATGGTTGGAGATACATTGCCAATATTAATGGACAAAATGAAAGGATATAAAGTCTCATTTTGGATATTTTGAAGCATTTTTTTATTCATAAGGAATAACATTACCTAAGGCATCTCTAAGAAGGGGAGGAATAAAATTTGTATTGAATTTAGGATTGAGAGTCGAAGGTTGATTAGCCAAATTAATCAAATGACATTTTAATTGCATAATTTGATAGGTATTATATGTTTGAATTATGTTCATTTTTTGTTTGACTTGTGCAATAATTTGATTCATATCAATTGGTGGGTTGGTTTTCATAGGAGAACTCCCCAAATTGGTATTAAGTGGAGGGTTCTTAGAAGGTGGATTACCCAGGTTATTGTTGGATAGACTTGTGTCAATTAATCCCATATTATATTGAAAAATTTGAATATGATAATTGTATTGATAAGTACAAAAAGGATTGGATCCAACTGCTTCATCTTAAGGTGTGATATGAACCATGTTATAATCCACAAACAAAGGAGGGGAAGAGGTGATCCAAGAGTGATGGTTCTTTTGGGAGGAAAAGAAAGTGAGAAATGGATATCCCATATAATGTCTAAATGGATTCAAGTTTTCCAAGAAGATTCTAATTGGGGAATTGATGATTATTTGATGAAATGAATAGAATGATAAGGGAAGAAAAATAGAGAACTGAGTTAGATAGATGGGACAATAGTAAGAGTATAGAGTTGACTAGGTCAACCTAGTATTGAGAACTAGGAAAAACATAGTTTGATAAAGATACAAGGTCAATCAAGTTGACCTAGTACTATAAATTTACCTATAAAATTGATACAAAGTCAACCAAGTTGACTTAGTATTGTAGATAGGAAGATAAATAGTTTGTAAAAGACCATGTCAAGTAGAATGACAATGTACTAAAATAGGGAAATATTTTTTTAATGTACTTTAAATAATAAGTGAAAGTAAACACATAAATAATTATATCAAATAGAATGATCTAATTAGGAAACACAACACAAAACCTTGCATCAACACTAGCTAATGCAAGTTTTTGTAATACAACATACAATGAGTAGAGAGAACACAATCAACTAAAAATCAAATTCTAACTAAGTGGTCATCTTGAATGTTGTTAGATTATTATAAATTGTTATTTTAAGTGTGATAGCGAAGTTGGATAATAGTAAGGAGCTAGAAAGCAATCTATGGATGGTTTCAAGATGCTTAGTTTGAAAGGGATCTGTGTTGGCAAAGATACTAGATTAGTATTAGGGCCTACCCTCTCACTTCATAATCATTTAGTGATAAGGGTATCGAGTGATTTTTTGATATATAACATTAACCATGTGTATATACTTGCCTAGAAAATTAAGTTGTCTTCCCCCTTGGTGATCAAATAAAAGTAGGTAGGCATTGAGTAGATAAATGTTTAAATGCATTTTAAAATTATGTGATTTAGTAGTGTGCAAGAAAGATAAAAATAGTGAAACTAAATTGTATATTAAAAAGACACCTAATCAAACTATGTGAGCTACTGTAATCATACAAGAAATTGAAAGTGAAAGTGTGAAATAATTACTGTCATATAATTGTTAATTCCCAATTTAATCATAGTACAAAGTTGATATAGATGATAGTGTATTGAAATATTATAGAATAGAATCGACAAGGTCACTACTATATTGTAGAATTAAGAGTCCTTAAGAACTAAGTTAATCAAGTAGACCTCGTATTTTAGATAGAAGACAAAATATAAAACTAGGTCAATCAAGTCAACCTAGTTCGTTGTAGGATTGAAAATTTGAAGACTTTAAACTTTTATAAATAAAAATGTAAGGAAGAAATAAATTAAGAGAGAGAGAGAGAGAGAGAGAGAGAGAGAGAGAGAGAGAGAGAGAGAGAGAGAGAGAGAGAGAGAGAGAGAGAGAGAGAGAGAGAGAGAGAGAGAGAGAGAGTTGGTGGGTTGAAAAATGCTGAAGATTGAGAGATTTTTATTTAAGTGTCTTGAATTATAATTTCAAGTTATTCCAACTATGCCAATTGGGTAGACCTAGTTTTATAATTACTTGTATGCTAAAGCCTATTTAAGATGACTGCTCTGACCGAGTTGACCTGATTTATTATCTAGAAGCTGATTATGATAGTCAACCTTTTTAACTTAGTTTATTGTTATTAATCTCAATAAGAGACTAAGCCAACCTATTAGAAATAGTCTTATATCTATAAATGAATAAGAATATTGGGTCAACTTGTGTAATCTAGTAATCTATATCTGATGAACACATTCACAAAAAGAATATATTAGTTTTTATGTGACTACGTGTTAAACTTGTGAAAAGAAGTTAAAAACTATACCAACCTAGTCGATCTAGTATCACAAATATAGAAAAATAATAAAATGATATAAATGAAAAGTATGAAATAAAATTAGAAAGGGTTAGTTTCACATCTCATTCACATGAATGTATACAATTAAAAATGCACTAGATCTAAAAATCAATCCTAGCTCAGAGAAGATAGATACTAATTGCACTTTTGACTAGGGATACATTAGATAATCAAGGACATGACCAATATAGATATGCTAAACCCAATTAGGGGATCTGTTACCATAATAAAATCACTAGGGAGGGCTCCAAATTCTCCAATCAAGAAAAATCATGAAATAACCCTAATTAAGTCCTCTATTTTCATATTCAATATACTAATAAGAAGTAAATCAAAGAAATGTAATCTAGTGTTTACCAAATCTTGTGACACAAAGTGGGGGTTAGTAAACATGCATAAGGTAATCCTAATGAAGCTATGTATAGGTAAGACCCTAATATAGTCGATAAGAAGAGTAATATTATTTAAAATCCATTATTTATGCTACTTCTATCTACTAAAGTGAGGAGTAGAGTCAGAGATACTTACATGGAAGATCAACCCATCGAGACTCAATATCTCCCTTAGATAAAAGTGTTTCATAATAATTTATTATGGTTTATGAGGATCACTAAGAATGACCAAAACATCCAAGACTTCTCCACAAGACTATATTCTTCTCTAAGAAGAAACTCTAAGCTAAGACTCCTCAAGTAGAATGGTGGAAGAGTAGATTATAAAGAAGCACAGATGAATAATAACTCTTAATGTTTATCTATGAATGCCAAAATGGATGTTTTTACATAGGTATATTTAATCCTAAACCCTTCTAGAAGTTTTAGCCAATAGGGTTGACCCACTCAAAATAGTATCATTATTAACAAAAACTCATTAGGTCATGGACTAGGTCAGCCAAGAGCTGACCTAGACGCTAAATAAGTTTTACCAATAATAGTACAAGGTCAACCCAGTAGACATAGTCATGTAAATTGTCAAAAAAGGTTTTAGGTTAGGAAAAGTGGTAATTAAGTTGGTTAATGACTAGAGGAGTATGCCAAAGAGGATTCACATCTTAAGGGAATTTTTAAGACCTATATGGATTGATAATAAGTGGCAATAAGGAACAACAATCCTATGAAGCACCAATGGTCTACCCACCCCTTTCTCGATTCATCCCTTAAGACATGCACTTCGAGAGATTGAGACTAGATGGGTTCTTATAAGATAGAAAGCATTAGTAATAGATAAAATATTGAAAATATTATGTGTATATAGTAAACACATTTCTGAAATTTTTAGAAAACATGGAACTCATCAATGTTGCCCTCTTGTATATTGTCAGCTTCTCTCAAGAAAGGAAACTCATGGGTCTCAAAGAACATAGTGGTGATTGAAGGGATAGAATCCTAGTGGAATTTTGGTGGGTTATCCATAAAATCTTACCTCATGACCTCTCTTTTAAAGAACTCAAAAGCTACACATAATTTAACATAGTCAAGTTCACCATGTTGAGATGTGTTGTGAATTCTACACCAGTTAGACAAAGATGTCTCCACTATATTAATTTTTGGGGGCTTGATGGACTACTTTGTATTATTTTAAGGCATATTAAAGGATATATTATACCTTTTTAACCCACAATTATAATTATTATTTAGACTATTAGTGTGGCCTATCTTTCTTTACATGCTGAGGAAATCATTACTTAACTTTTAAACCATTTTTTGTATGGTATCTGGCTCTACTTTTATAGAATCCACACCTTTGGAAAATGAATTAGGGGATGGAACTAAATGATGGTTCTATTGGTAACCATTTATAGGTACATGGTTGTTTAAGAAACTATAATTTGGATGTGACATTTGCATTAGAAGAGGCAGTGTATAACTAATTTTAATTAAATGTAGGGATGTTCTACTTCACATGTGAAATTGGATTCAAAGATGGGATTCCATTATTAATACTAGGTGTGCCAATCACTTCAAGGATTAATTTGTATATCAATGTTTATATATTCTTCATAGGCCAATGCCAAAGTGTTGACAACAACAACTCTTCACAAAAAAACTACAGTAATTTTATCCAGAGCATTCTTATACATTTCTAATGCCAATACTTCTACTAGATTATAATTTAATCTTAACCAAGTATACATAATATGAAATATTGCATAGAAGGTCTGAATTGGTTCATTAATATCCCTCTTCATGCTAGTAAAATTTTGGTATATCAAATTTGGGCTAGTGACTTGTCCAAATTGTGCAAGAAAAGTAGTTTGACATGTGTTCTAGGAAGTAATGGAATTCTCTTACAGATTAAGGTACCAATCATAAATATCATCCATTAGTATGAAAGGAAAAAGTTTTCATGGAAAATATTCATTAATAAAATTCATAAATCTCAATGCAACTTTGAAATACTTGATGTTCTCTTCTACTATTCTTCCTCTCGAAAGAGAGAAGGATGGTAGATACTTTTCAGGATTCCTTGGTAGGTCATGCACATCCCTTGGGATTGTAATACCAGATCTGACCAACAAAGGTTGTTGAGCCATAAGATGATTAATAGCTAGAACATTTATTATTGGGGAAGGTGTTCTAGCTTTATTATTGATAGGGGAAATTAGTACAAATTTAGGCCTTCTTTGATTTGACAAAGGTGAGACTAGAAGACTATCCTGAGCACTAGATCTAAGCACTCTCTTAGGTGACTCTAGTGCAACTCAATGTAGAAATTAAAATATTTTATCAAAAGGCTCATGCCCTCATAATGATAGAAAGAATTTTAGTGTGATTTTTATGCACACCAATTCATAATGAGGTAGTATCTAACATTTTAGGATCTCAATGGAGGTAAACTCCACTCTAAGGCATGAGTTGTAGGTATTTGGTTTGAACAACTAGGTGATGGAATATAAGGTAGATTATGTAGGTTGTTAACCAATACTATGTATGGATGGATGATATCTAAAAGAGAGTTTAAAATCTAAGAAAATTGGTAGATGGGTGGCTACTAATCTAAAGTGGATAGATGTCAAAAATAAACTAAAAAATAGAGGGAAGGGTAGAGAAAAAAAGGAGTTTATGGTCTCAATGAATTACCTCTCAGGCTAGATTCTTCTTGGACAATTACTTTTAGAACCAATGTTTGTTGCTAGCAGCTCTTGCACACACACATACAAACATGGTCAAGTAGTCTAGGATAATTTGATATAGGAAACTCAGAGGTCTGGGTCAAAGGTTACTCCTTTTGGAGTATCTATTATATACCTATACTTAGGATATTATAACCTATACTAGAGAGGTATATAGGATAGTTTTTGCACATACATATAATAATATATCATTGAAAACACCTCTACATACTTAGAAATATGAGACAATCTAATTTGATCTTGATATGATTCAAATATTCATAAATACCCTTAAGGTAGCGAAACACCATATAATACTCCTTTATGAAGGAATAACTCCACAATGTCTCTTCGAGGGGACAACCTCCAATATCATCTTACAATAGAAGAATCAATGCTTACTTGATATATTTACCATGATAATCATCTCCTATATATATACATCTATCTAACCCATAGATGGGTAACCTATTAATCCCAGTGTAGGCTGACCATTACCCAATGTACTACTTCCACAAGTTACTCTATTATCCTAATATATTGTACCCATATAACTAGCTAATGGGAAGTGTGCCACATGTTAGCATCTCCATTAACCCATATACATGAATATATCATATCCCTAGGTACATATCATTACTTCTCTCTTTGACATGTTTCATCCCTGAAACATAGGAAGAAACCAAATAATGAGTGTGCTTCAAATCATTGCACACTTGTCTCCAATCTTGATCATCTAACCATCCATATGTGATCTTGGTAGATGATATCTCTCCAAGCTTGTGTCCAAAATCCATTGTGCTCCTCTGATTTTGTTCATGATCATAATTATACTGCTTTGGTGTCTAAGCATAATTATTCCTCTTTTTATTCCATGTACCATATTCTGTTGCACTACTCTGATTCCAACCATGACCATATTAAGTATTCTTCCATGCATAGTCATAGTGATTTCCCCATTCATTCCATGTGCCATAGTATTTTTTTCTTTGGATTCCATGCATATCTAAAATGATTAGAAATTTGATTACCTGTATAGACAAAATGATTGTTGTTATGATACTTCCTCACCTGGTTTCATGATTGTTTCCTCTCATGATGATGTGGGTGTCTATATACCTCAACCTTTTCCAAAACTTTGACATTATCCACCTTTACTTCTATCTCTTCTACCTTTTCCTTCTTTGTCTCTTGAGTAGATGAAGTGTTCATTTGTAGTGTGTTTTTATCTATATCATCTAAATCTTTATCATGATCTTCATCACCTATTTTAATCTCATCTTCATGATCTACCTAGATTGTTATTGGTGCCTTTTTCACTATGATATCTTGTAAAGTGATCTTCTTTTTCTTATACCAAAATTTGATGAACTTTTTTTTAACATTAATATTCATTATTCCCAAAGTCTCTAACCATGGATATCCAAGAACTATATCCACATCATCCATATCCAAATCATAGAAATCTGAATGCAAAACATATTTTTCCATTATGAGCTTTAGATCTTAAAACATTGAAATATTCTTACCATCTACTTGAACCTCTTTGATATTCTTTTCTTGAACATGTAGATGCTTGGACACATTCATGTTGATGAAGTTATAGGTACTGGTAGGGCTTATGGACATAATAACCCTTTTCTTTTGAATGCATCCATGAAATTGAAAAATTGACTCAGATTTCTTTGGAGCCAAATAATTTGAATCTTTATCATCCAATTCTTATTCTTCTTCTTTTCTTCTTCTTCTTCTTCTTCTTCTTCTTCTTCTTCTTCTATTGCTTCTTCTACTTCTTCTACTTCTTATTCTTTTATTGATTCTTCTATTTCTTCTTCTTTTTTTACTTTTTCTACTACTTATTCTTTTTATACTTCTTATTTTATATCCCAACGATCTAAAAAAATCTGTTCCATTTATTTCCATGAAGAAAACCTTTCGATATAGCTCAATTGATCAAACCAATGTAGTGCAGGCCCAGACAAAAAAGGAAGTAATCATCTTTACCCAAAATTTTTTGTAAAATGATTCTCTAAAAGGAGCCACTATTCTCTAGCATCAATATCATCTTCCCTTGAAAATGTTTGCAAATCCATGATCCACAAAAAAAATTAAGGTTCATGAAACCCTAAAATGTCAAAACTGATCCATAAAATTGTAACAAATCACTTCAAACAACTCAAAAAATTCTGAAATTTTAAGTGTGCTTCTCTTATATCTGCTTACATCTCTAGTAAAAATTTTGAATAAAAATTCCATATATTTCAGAATATATATCAAAATTATTATAAACCCTAAAATAGCAATAACTCCCTCAAAACGAATAAAAAAATCTCTATTTTTTTACTGTGACCTATTTTAAATATTATCCAAATCCATTAAAAAATTTGTGAAAAAAATCCAAACCAATCAAAAGTTATTGATGATTAAAAAAAAACTAGGGTTTCGCTCCACAAATTGCCCAAATCAAATCTCTGATACAACTTGATAAGAAATTGATATTCAATATATGCATAAATAACCTTAAGGTAGGGAAACACCATATAATACTCCTTTAGGAAGGAATAACTCCACAATGTCTCTTTAAGGGGACAACGTCCAATATCCTCTTACAATAGAAGACTCAATGCTTACTTGATATCTTTACCATGATAATCATCTCCTATATATAGACATATATCTAACCCATGGATGGGTAACCTCCTAATCCCAATGTAGGTAGACCATTACCCAATGTACTAATTCCAAAAGTTACTCCATTATCTTAATATATTATAACCACATAACTAACTAAGGGGATGTGTGCCACATGTCAACATCTCCATCAACCCATATACATCAATATATCATATCCCTAGGTACATAGCACAATCAACCTACTTGTAAATAATCAATATAATTTTTAATTCTTCAATAGCTATTACACATCTAAAATATTATATTAATCATAACAATAAGAACTATTCATAGCTATTACACACTTAGAATTAATGAATCAAACAACCAAAAAGATAAAACCTTATTACATAGAATTTAGACATAAAATACATCAACACATACATGACAATCAAAAATTGATTTTCTTCTATATTGAATTTTATGACCCTTAAAATGAGGGTTAAATATATTTATATAGACTTTGGTATGAGTCTCCTCATCCTCCAAGTGCATGCAAATTTATAATTACATGACATAAATAGAACCTTAATTCTAACTCTAGCTTCAAAACTAGATGTAATGTATACATATAGTTATCTTACAATTATTAAAAATACAGTTGGCCTTTACAATGTGATGCAATATGTGCATGCATACTAATAATTTAAGCAATTTTCATACTTAATTTTTAACAAAAGTAGACTATTAGTACAAAACTAACACCTTTGTATTGATATGCATAAAATTGGACTTTGAACTATGGTTGGGTAAATGTTTGCATGTATGCACTGAATATGGGAGTCACTATTGTAGATACTTGTATTGAAATGGAAGTTACAACATTAGTCTTCTTCTTTGCCTCCAACTCTAAATATCACTTATGTCCTACATCATGTTGTTTTCTTATGATGTAAAAGTTTAGTAATGAGGTTTTATATACCCTATTAACCTATTTGAGGAGCTTTGTATTCTCTACCTTAATATTCTATAATTTGATCTTGAATATTTCAACTTTCATCACCTTCTTTATAGAAAAACTAAACTTAGCTTTAATGCCTTCAAGTGTTAATCCTTGAAGACTCTTCTTAAAATTTTTAGATGATTCTTGAAGGAGTTTACCAAAATTGATTCTAGTGCTTCCTTTTATTGACCACATCCCTAAAATCCTTACTCATTGTATAACACATTTTTCCTATTATCATGTGGGATCCATAAAATGTGCTTTTCTTTTGCTTTATCAAACCCTCTTCTACACTCTACCAGAGTTAAATGTAATGTCTTACTCTATAAGCTTATCTAACATGTACTTGGGGAGGCTTAGGGGATTGACCTTATGGATGGAGGCCATAATCACTATATAGTTTATGTATATCTAATAGTCACCTTGAGGAGTTAATGAATCTACTATTCTCTTTAAAATCCTAAGTAATGAGGCCTCATGGATAAGCTACCATACCTAAGGATATAAATCCTCTATAATTTAGGTTAATATGTTTAGTATATTCACATATATGTATGAATTTAAAATAATCACAAATGCAATTCTTTATACAGTCCATGACTAGGATCTAAAACTCCCCAACGTCCCTATACATTGTGCCCATTATGATGTCAAAAATGTATGGCAACATATAAAAGTGGCCTATTGAATTGGGTCTTTTGCCTTTATGTATATTTTTCTCCCTTATCTTAAAGCTAATAATCTCCCCAAAGGAAAAATTCATATTAAATGTCATCAACATGTCTAGTAGTGGAACCCATTCCAAGAGGAGAAAATGGATACTTGGCATGCCATATAATCTATTCAACAGGTCCATCTCAATGTAGACCCCCATTCTAAATTTGTTAATAGGGGTGGGGGATTTTCCATTTAAGACCAAAGACTCCCTAGGAAGAATACATGATCTCAAAACTTTCTCAATTGAATTATGCATGTTCTATGTTACCACCCTATGCTTATCAAATATGGCATCTAAAATTGACAAAGATAAATACCTATTTAGAAATCATCACTATAGATGAAATGCATGATCATATAGTGATCTATGTGATGTAATAAGGTGTCTTTTATCACCTTATTAGCAAAGAACAAGTACTACAATAGTTTGATACAGGGCATAGCTTTAGGCTTAGATGTTGTGAAGTGTAGTCCTTATCTCTTGATAGAGTATAGGTTTATTACCAATTGGTATTATATTAGGGATAAATATCCTTCATGAGAAAATTCATCAATAACATCATTGTAATCTCATAATTCTAAGTAGTTAGTATACCTATCATTGAATATTTTTACATCAAACACTATGCTTGTGATTAGATAAAACATAGAGAGTGGGAAAGAACTAGATTATATTCATAACATAAATTCCATATCTGAACAATACATTAAGGCCTATTAAATAGGAAAATAAATGAGACACCCAAGAAACATGGGAAAAGGGTGGGTAAAATAACCAATGTCAACTAGCATGAAAATAGCTAAGCCTAATAAACAAACTAACCTCTTAACCCAAGTTGTTAAGGAAACTAACCATAGACTTATTACCTTAAGTCAATAACCTAAGGTAAATAGATAATTATGATAACAACCTCCATTAATGATAAAACTATAAATAAGACCAAGTTTATCTCTAAATTTTATGAACTTGTCTACAATAAGTGGTTTGGTCATTATAACAATTAGATACTATGCAGTGGGGTAATAGAAGAGATTGATGTCTTCATTTGTAACCAAATGTCAGATGTAATGATGGTAAATCTCAATGTTTTTGGTCCTAGCATGGAATAATAGATTCTTCACCATCTTTAAAACAATCTAGTTGTCATAAAAAATTAGAGTAGGCTTTGATGACTGAAAGTGAAGATCCTCTAAGATTTTATTTATCCACATAGTTTCAAAACCTGTACTGACCAAAACCTTATACTCTACTTATGTTGAAGATAATTACATTGTATTTTCAATTTTTCTTTTCCATGAGAAAACTCCTAAATCAAGAGTGAATACATAGCTTGTTGTATATTTTCTTGAGTCTATTGACCTTGCCCAATCAGAGTCAAAATATCTTGAAAGCTCAAAATCTACAGACTTCTCATATAGTATGTCAAAGTCAAGATTACCTTTGAAATATATTAATACTTGTTTTGTACCTAAACAATGCAATTCCTATGGTTTTGACATGAAGCAAGATAGAAAATTCACTATAAAACAAATATCTGGTCTAGTGTTAGTGAGGTAAATGAGACTACCCACTAGCTACCAATATACTATTTCATTAACTAGAGGTGAAGCAATGTCAGTTAAACTTATAGGTCCAAATTCCACAGGTGTGTGAGTTGGATCACAATCCATCATTATAAACCTTTATATCCATGATTTGGAATAATTATTCTATGACATGAATATAACATAATCAGCTTGCCAAAACTCAACACCTAAATAATATTCTATTAGTCCTAAATTTGGCATGTCAAAAGTACAACAAATATCAGCCTTCATCTACTGAATTAGACTAACACTATTCTTAGTGATGGATATATCATCAACATATATAATGAGAATCAATATATCATCACCAAACACCTTTACATAGAGATTTGGTTTAGAGTTACACCTTTTGAAACCTAAGGTATGTATCTATCTTCATATACTAGGCTCGAGGAGCCTGCTTGACCCCATACAAGGACTTGATCAACTTGAAAACAAGATTTTCCTTACCAAGAACTTGAAAACCCTATGGTTAAACTATTTATACTTATTCCTCCATATCCCCATTCAATAAATCACTCTTGACATCCTTTTGGTGCACTTACCATATAAACTGAGGAAAAATACTTTATTGATCTCAATCTTCTTCCTTCCACACCTTGTGTCAAGTCTCCTTCCTTTAGTGCTTCTATTGTGGTAGAATAACACTTTGGATTTTTTGGTTATTCTATTGGAACCTCACAATGACCTACATCAATTCCCTCCCTAGAATTTGATTTAACTAATAAACTAGAATCCTACTCAAATTTCACACCACAACTTATAATAAAATCATTAAGAGAAAACAATGACTTAATATCTAAAACTATACCAATTATTGTGAAGTATGGGATCTATTCATTTAATATGACATCTCTATTTACCAAAACTTTATTAGTAGAAACATAAAGTAATCTATAGGCCTTTGACTTGTCATTATACCCAACAAACATGTACGTTTTGATTTTTGCATCCAAGGTACTTCTATTTTGACTAGGAATAATTGCAAAAGCTACAGAACCAAAAATTTGAAAAACACTTACATCTAGAGTTTGACCTGACCAAGCCTCCTTTTGATTCATATTATCCAATGCTTTTGAAGGAATTATATTAAGGATCTAACTACCATATTCACTACTTATACCTTATATCTATATGAGACATTTTTGCTTTAGACCATATAATGAGCCATGTCCATCATCATCCTATTTCACCTTTCTATATCTTTGTTTTGATGCAAAGTGTAAGGGGTAGTATACTATCTATCTATACCTTCAGTGGCACAAAACTCTTTGAACTATTTTGAGATGAACTCACCCCCATTATCCATTCTAAGATATTTCACTGACCTTGTCACCTATTTTTCAACCATAGATTTCTAAGTAAGGAAGTTAGAAAAACAACCAGATTTCTTCACTAGAAAGTATACCCACTTTTTCCTAGAGAAGTCATCGACCAATAATATAAAATAATGGGCTCTAGAAGGGGTAGGTGTCTACATTAGATCATGAAAATCCACATGTACCAAATCCAATTCTCCCTTACAGTTTGAAGCTCTACCAACATCAAATGAATGTCTAACTTACTTCCTCAACTAAAATTTAGTACATACATGATTACTATCATAAATAGAAGCAATCCCCTTAACCATCTTAGTCTTGCTCAATGTAGTCAAATACTAGAAGTTCAAATGCCCATAGCTTTTGTGCCATAGTGAACTTATGTTATCAATCACTGCAAGTGCACTTTCCTTTTCCCTCTATGGATTCTCAATCTTACACAAGCCTTTCTCACCAATCCCAACAATAATAATATTATTATCTCTGGTAGTGACTATACGTTATTGTCCTATAAACTTTATAACAAAATAAGATTTTGAAGTGATCTCACTAATGGATATCAAATTTTTATTCATATCAGGCACATACCTAACATTCTTAAATGTATACTAAACTATACCTTAAAAACTAATCCAAACATTAGCATATCCTTTCACAAAATGAGTCCTACCATCTCCCAAATTTACGTATCCATTATTATTTTTATTCTTAACAAAATCCACATACCAGTCCTTATAGCATGTATAATGGTGAGATGCCCCTAAATCAAAGTACCATGCCTGATCTACCATAGAATTACCACTAGAAGCCATGAAATCAAAATCTGGAGATGATTCCTCACCTTCACCTTCAGCTACATTCACATGATGAGATTTATTTCTAGGATTATCCATATCTTATTGTCTTTTCTTACAATATTTCTTAAAGTGACTATGTTACTTACAATAAAAACATTTCCACTTAGATCTCTTATTATAACCACTTAGTTGTGAAGTTTATGTCAAAGAACTAATAGTTTTACCAAACTGCTTATCTTTTCCTTTGATGAAGAATGCACTCTCTATAGAATTAGATGTAGACAACACTATCTGACCTTACTATCTCTCCTTTTATAATAGCAATGTGGATAACTTTTTAAAGTCCAAAGTCTACATCTCAGAAATGATGTGAAAGGACTACACATATAACTCAAATGAAGGTGGAAGATTCTGCATAACTAGAGCAATCAAATCTTGCTCATCAATATGATTCTACATATCCTTCAAATGATTACCGATGTGTTTGATCTCCAAAAAAAAAATCAAAAATAGATCCACCTTCTTGCATCTTAGTATACAAAATAATTTCTTTAAATATAATACCCTACCAGCTTTAGAAGATTGATATTTTGAATTAAGACTAGTCCACAAATTTGATGCCATGGTCATATTTTTGACCTCTAAGATTAGATTATCTACTACCAATAGTTTTAACATCATAATATCCTCATAATGATGTTTATCATATTCAACACAACTAGTGGTAGGGTTTTTCTCTTTATCATGAACTATTTGATCAAGCTTTAGATATTCACATATCATCAAAACCTTGTGACTCCATAAACTAAAGTTCTTGCTAGTCATTTGTAAGAATATGTAGTAACAAGGTTTGAATACTAGCCATTTGACCTAGTTTTTCATGAAAAAAATTAAATCATAAAACTTATGACTTTAATATAAATTCCTTATACACATTGATTTTGTATTGACATTGAACAACTCTATCAATTTTAAGCAAAAAACTCAATACCATTTGAAAGATCTCAAATTTTATGCCACTAAAATAATTAAATTGGGAAATTTATAACTTTGGATTAAAAAAATTCTTTCTCCATCCACATCCAGATAAAAAACCTAGAAAATGATGAAATTTTTAACTTCCTAGATGCTTTTGATTTCATGATTATTAATTAGTGGTAGGTCCCCAATAACCCCTATTGGCTAAATTTTTGATTTATTTTAATTAAAAAATTAAAAATCATTGAAATAATAAAACTTCAGGTTAAAATTTTCATGGAAATATTCAGCCAATCAAAAAATTGGCCTACCTATGAAACTTTAAGCACATATTTTAACCTCATTTCTCAACTAAATCACAAACCATCTAAACCACTATTCAAGTTATGAATTAACTCACAGTTTAGAAATTTATTTGACTAAAAATGATCAATATTTGAATTTTTCCACTTTTCCCTAAACTATATGACACCCATATTGTATGACCAACCCACAAACAAAATAGAGGCTTTAAGCTGCTTGAAACTACTTCCTTTAACCTTGTTTTTATTTTATTTGATCTTTTGATCCTCTTGGGTAGTTTTTTGGTCTTCAAGTTGAGCTTATATAATTTTATCTCCCCTCGAACTCTCCACTGGGTGCATGAAGCTCCTCCCTGGCAAGACACTGACCTCTCTAGCTTCCATAGACCTCCACTCAAGCGCTATGAACCATGGGCTTTGATTACTATATTAGATAAAACATAGAGAGTGAAAAATAAATAGATTATATTCAAAACATACATTCCATATCTAAATAATATACAAAGGCCTATAAATTAGGCAAAGAAATGAGACACCCAAAAAACATGTGAAAAGGGTGGGTAAAACAACCAACAATGATTAACATGAAACTATCTAAGCCTAATAAAAAACTAACCAATTAACCCAAGTGGCTAAGGCAACTAACCATAGACTTATTATCTTAGTCAATAACCCAAGGTAAATAAATAATTATGTTACCATTTGTATACTTTGTAGAATCCTTAATGGAGAATTGGGATAGTGGTAGTACTCCTTTGAAGCTCCAAGATCATGAATCCATTATAATTATCTAGTTTTCTCAAAGTTAGTTTCTTGTACTATGGAAATTCATTTTGTTGGTTACTTCTTTGTAATGGATTCATAGATGGCTAGGCTTTGTTCACAGGGTATCAAGTTATCTCAAAATTTTATTATGATCAAATGAACATGTTGATAGCTACAAGTCATTGATATAGGATTTTACATTCAATTCCAATTTGTGCACTTTTAATATCCAATGTTTGTATACTTACTTTACCTGCACAATTCAAATCTTGTTAGTTTTGCTAGTGTGGAAAACACATCTTTACATTCTTTGTTAAGTGTCATGAAGTAGTCTTTCTTTGCTGGCTAAGTCCAATGAGATTTTGGTAGTTAGGATACATGAGTGTTAGGGCCAAGGCAATAATTATTTTAAACTAAAGGCTCTAAACACAAACCCCTAAATGAGGTAAGACATGAACATACTTAATGAACAAATATCTAATGAAAAAATTATGAATAAAACCTCTGAGAAAACCTATAAAGCAAAAAAAATTGATGAATATTGTTCTAAATAAATTATCTAATTAAAAACTCTTAAATAAAAGTTTCAATGAAAATATTTGATTAATAAATTATTTAAACTTAAGTACTAAACAAATCCTTCAAACAAAACCTACAAAGTGCAAAATTTTTATGAAGACTATTCTAGATAAAATTTTCAATGAAAAAGTCCCAAACAATTTCTCTAATGAACAAAATTTTGAACTTAAATACTGACCAAAAATATTCAAAATTAAGTACCAAACAAAATTTATGAATACCAAAAATCTTGAATAAAATAGTTTTGAATAAAACCAAGTCCCAAAACCTACATAGTACAAGACTCCTAAAAGGCATTAATAAGTTAGTCTAAAATGTAAAAGATAATTGTTTTTATCACTGAGTATTGAGATTAAGGTGAAATCTAATAAGACTCCCACATCTATGTAGAGGAAAACTTAACAAATAAGTCGAAATCAAAAAAAGTGGGTCCCCATTTCTTCTTAAAGAAAAGGGGAATATTGGGTATAATAGGTTTGATCCCTCATTGAAGTATTGGTATGTAAGAAACTCTCTTCATAATGGGGTGTTAAACATATCCATCCTATCTTAATAATTAACACACTTTTTAGCTCATGTCATACTTGCAAAGAGGATTAGGGTTTGTATACTAAACTATATATTATAGGCATAATATAAAGTTTGAAATTTCATGTGTGCAAAAACATAACCCATAAACATAGGTGAAGGTGCTAATAAAAAATAGGATTAATCCTGAAAAGAGGACATTAATGCCATTTAAGGACACTAGAGCCACATAGTGCTACCACCCAGGTGGGGTGCTACTGTATATTGAGGAATCAAACCCAAGGACCCTATTGACAACACTTAGACCTGTTTATAACCTAGTTTTTAGAATCCATATTTTTTGTGACATTAATTTTATAGATACGTATTTATTTTTAGATATTTATTACTATTTTTATAAAATTAAAATAAGTCAAAATATATAACAAATCATTGGTTATTTATTGCAAATTATTTCACTAATTTAGACTACTTAGCCCTTTAATATAGCTTAGTATTTACACTTAATAAAACCCTAAAAGGTTAAATTATGTATACATCATGGATAATGAAATTTTTTATCATTCCATCTATGAAAATATTTAAAATCTAAGAAAGGATGAAGACATATGTCATGCACATGCACCCAATTTGATATTTAATGTATATAGATTCTGAGACTGAGTAATAATAACTATTTTATAAAAAAACTTGTGTATTAACCTAGAACACATGCCACACTTGATGCCCCCAAACTAATTAAATATAATATAAGATTTGAGTAAATTCTTATAACTAAGGATATAAACCTATTGAAAACTAATCTATAATATATGAGATTTTGATAAATTTTACAAATGACTATTTTATAAGCTTTGGGATAACAATGCCCTACTTGGATAACAACGGGGTGTACTCTTGTCCATTTTTAGTGTTCTTATCCAAAATTATTCTCTAAATTTCTTATAAGCATGCTCTATGATCCACTATATGATTACTAAAAATTTATGCCTATGTTTATCTATGCACTATACTGACTAGGCTTAGTCTCTAATAAAAACTATTGTGTATGCCTCCTCTTTTGAGGTGATTTATTGAACCCATAATAACTTAAGTTATACTTAAGAGTTATGAAATATATGTTATGTAAGGCATGTAAATGTGAGTATTATTAATAACATGGATAAGCATGGTATCATCATGTAGAAAAAATAAGTATAATGGTAATGTAAGATGCATATAGTAACAAGCATACAAATTGTGAATGTCAGGATAAATGTTATAAATTAGTTACATAGATAAGTGATATAAACTAAGCATTGGAATCTCAATATAAATACTTATGGAGGGATGCATGATATCCATAATTACATAAAAAATTAGGAGGAATAATGATATCCATCATGATGATTAAATAAATTAAACAAGAAAATAAGTGTCATGGCCATGACACACAAAAATAAAGTGCATTTTGAATAAGTGGAAATTTTACAATGCAATATATCTAAGAACTCCAATAATGAATTATAATATAGACTTACTTAACTTCAAAGATAGAGTAGTAAATGCAAGAAGTAATAAATAAGTAATATTTACAAACATGAAGTATTTTACACCTTCTCCATTGTGATCAAATATAGATTTGATCTTGAATGCTAAAATTGGGTGTTCACCTCCTCTATAAATCAAACATAATTGGGAAATTTTTTTGGGTGAAAAATGATTTGGATGGCTTTAATTTTATTTATTTTTATTTGGTAATTTAATATCACTTTGTTATCTTAAATGTGGATGATTAAAAGTGATGTATTTCACATTACTGTATAGGCTAATGTGAGGTTAATTGAAAGGTTGATAATTTTTTTAACTTATTAAATTATTCAAATAATAAATGGCGGCTAATTAATTTTCATCCATGAAGATGATGGCCAATTCCATGGATTAAGAAGAAAGTGGAGTTGGTTGAGTGAGTCAACAATAATAAGTCAAATTAGATGGTTGAGTCATCTAGAAGGTTGAAATGTTCTAACATGACTCATAATGTGGTTGAGGAAGTTTAGGGATTAGTTTGGATGAGTCAACACATAGTTGGGATAAATGTGGAGATGTCTAGGTGAGGTGGAAAATCTATATTTTTAATTAGTATTTGAGGAAAATTATATGCATGATTATAAATAATTAATTAAGAATTAATCCATTATTTTAAATTTGTATGTAAGTGTTGTTAGTATGAATTTAAATTGGGGATGGTGTCAAATTTAATTTCAACACTAAATGGTGAAATTTAGGAGTCTCCATTTATCCCTATTTGAAATGTGTTGGGAAATAATGCCATTTCAAATAATATTAGACAAATTAGAGTATATATAATTGTGGAGAATAAATTTGCCCTAGGTAAGTAGAAATGAATGTGATGGTTGCCCATCGAGTGTTCATGCATGAAACTAGATGAACACTCAAAATGATTGAAGGGAATATGATGAAGTGGTTATAATAAATACCATCAATAAATTAAATTAATATACTCAATAAATAAATTAAAATATCTAAAACATGTATAAAATGATTTTCCTCTAGTAAATAATTACTAAATAGTGAGGTGGGTAAATAATATTTCTCATTTATCGAATGCACACTTAAATGATGCTCAAGACTAAGGGGTCACATGAGTGGATGTGGGAATTATATATCCCAATTATGGTAAGTTATAGGTTACAAAATTAAAAATATTTATTTTTTGATGTATGAAAAACCTTTACAAGATTGATAGTTGCAAACATTGATAAATATTTTTAGCAAATTAATTAATTATTGGTACAAAATGTGTAAAATTTTGGTTGTGAATGGTGATAATAATGATATGGGTGGGAAAATATTTGAATTATGGGTTTGAATATATATAGGGGTAGGTGTTTTTTTGAAACTAATTTGTACAAATTCATTTCATTTTTTTATTTCTATATTTAATTTGTGTGATTTTGATTTGGGATTGGAGAGGAAAATAGACTAGATTCTAGCTGATAGGCATTATAATGAGCACGTGTAAGTTTACCAAAGCTAGAGAGAAGTGGTGATGTAGTAAGTAAAAATTTCAAGTTTTTTGTTTTGATTTTATTAACATTTAATGCCATGTAAAGTAGGATGAAAAATTTATTGTTTACCAAATGGTGAATCTAACTTCAATGGTGGTGAATTCATCGAGATAAATGATGAAATTATCAAAAATTAGGTCAAGGGTTAGGTTCAATAATTTCATCTAATGTTATAGATAGTTAATAAAAAAATAGTAAAAACATCCAAAAGTGTATAAAATTTGTTTGAGTGTGGTAAATTCATCTAAAAGTGCAATGAATTAGTAAAGCAAAGAATATAAATTATTTAAAACTTTAGATAAATCATCCAAAAGTATATAAAAATGGTTTAAAACCCTAAAGTTTTTTCAAAACATATTGCCAAATTCATCAAAGAAAATTATGAATTCGTCATAAAAAATGGCAAAATCATTATAAGGGTAAAAATATACATTCACATGATATGAGATGATGTGAAATAGATAAATATCTGGTTATAAGATGTGAATGTAGCTAAATTGAACTAACATAGTGCTCATTTTATTATGTCTAAGAGATATTTCTAATTTAATGTAAATAAGAGAGGTTATTTAGAGATATAGGTCTAATGATGAGGTTTATAATTTATGAATCAAGGGTACTAGAGGTGACTATCTTGACCTATATTGTTGAGATACCTTAAATACAAGTAGATATGGATTATCTAACTATATTGGTAGAATGTTGACATAGTGAGACCAACACATTTCACCTAATGATAAGTGAGATAATTGTTACTTTGAAGGATTTATGGAGGATCTTAAGAATTCTAATATGTGGGACATAAGTTTACTGGAGTGAGGGTGGACACATAGTGAATATGTATAAGGTTTTTAGGGATGACCTAATTATGATGGTGAGGGATATGATAGATAGTAATGTATATATGGATCTAGATATAGATTCATTGATAGTTGTACTCATGTTTTTTAGTAACATTGTGTTACCTGACAAGAGTAGGAAACTATTTATAGTGGGATTTTTAGATGTGATTAGAGATATGATAGAGAGAGTTATATAGTTTTCCTAAAGATCATTTTAATAACACACTTATATATGGATTTATGCCATGTGTTATGTACAGGTGGTGTTTTTATAGGTTCATCCATACTATTGTAGGTGTGTGCATGCAAGCACTTGGCGATTAAGTGCCCTACAAGACAAATGAAGAGAATGATGATAGAGGATCAATTTTCATATGGATGTCATGTATATGTAGGTATAAATGACACATTTAAGAGATGTGGATTATTATAGGAGGGTGATGGATGAGTTAATATCTGATCATGTGATGTGGAGGCCATTCAGAGAGGTTGATCCACACTAGAGAGAGGATGTGAGATACATGGACTATGTGATAACTCAATTTTATATCATTAGGTGTCACAAGTACATTATTAAGTGATACAAAACTAATATAGTGATTAGATAGTTTATCATTAGATAGAGTATCTCAATAGGTCCTCATATATTTGCATGAGCAATATATGCGAGAACACAATGGGGGAAGTAGTGATTCTCGAGTTATAGCTTAGAGTTGGGTACAAGTATAGATAATGACATTTTATGATAGAAGGGATATGGTGGATATGGGTACTATAGATGATTATGTATCATGGTAGGATCAATAGAGAAAACTAAAGCTTATATATCCATATATGACACCTAGGACATGGAGACAAAGATTACAAGATGTAATTAGAGCATGTCCCTAGAGTAGAGGCCTATGTGAGAGGATTATAAGAGATTATCCAACACAAGGTGGTAGAGGAAGAGATAAAAATGGGGAGTAGATGAATGATATAGAGTCCATAGAGGCTAGATGATACCATGTAGAGATGGGAGAGGTTGGGTGATATGGAGGAAGAGGAAAGATTCCTTTGGTTGTGATCAATAGTGATTGATATGGAAATGAAGGTAGAGAGGATATAGATATGAGGCATATAATATAGGTACATATATAGGGAGGGGATAGAGAAGGTCCATTAGGGCTGATGAGGTTAGCATATGACTAGACACTAATTGAAAGGTTACATGAGGATATCGTGGCTTACGACATTGAGATATCAAGATTGTCAGGAGACAAGAGTGGTATGGATAGTCAAGCATAGATTATATCAACCTAGAACATATGTATATAGGGAGAGGTGAAAGTTTATAATATGATATTAATAAGAATATGGTACATGGGTATGGTTGGCCTACTTACACAAGATACACTGACTTGGACTCTAGATGATGCAGGTTTGATATAAAGATATAAGAGAGAGGGATACTATATGAGTTGAGTTAACATAGGCTAGAGACTTATTGATAGGACCTATATAGTTGGTATCCCTAGATAATGTCATGTGGGATATGAAGTAGGATACCTATTACAAGATATTATACAAGGAGGCAGTACCACAAGTTTAGTGGGAACCTTCCTTTATAGAGTACTCAATGACGAGGTCAACATAAGGGATGTCAGTCCATCTAGTAAAGTTAGGTATATTTGTGAGACAATGATTATGGCATGTCATGGGTCCTTTGAGGAGTATAACATAGTGATATGATCTAAGCCCAATTATAGATGCCCTATTTGAGGGTTAGGGAGACACATGACATTATAGATGATATGAGATATTGATGTTTACATTTTTTTAGATATATATATATATATATATATATATATATATATATAAACACACACAATGATATATCTAAAAAAAATATAAACATCGATATCTCATATCATATATAATGTCATGTGTCTCCCTAACCCTCAAATAGGGCATCTATAATTGGGCTTAGATGATATGAGATATTGATGTTTACATTTTTTTTAGATATATCATTGTGTGTGTCTATATAGATCATATCACTATGTTATACTCCTCAAAGGACCTATGACATGCCATAATCCTTGTCTCATGTCATGTGTCTCCCTAACCCTCAAATAGGGCATCTATAATTGGGCTTAGATGATATGAGATATCGATGTTTACATTTTTTTTAGATATATCATTGTGTGTGTCTATATATATATATATAGACACAAAAATGATTATGTTTTTCCTTAGACTTATGGTTTTAAAATGGAAATGATATGACTTCATGGATGTTTTTTAATTATATATGTATGGTAGATAGTCTGATGGATAGATGTGACATGGTATAACATTTGTTTCTCATATTAAAAAAAATTATAATCCTTTAAAAATTATTATGGTATAAAATAAAATGGAACAATCTATGTATGACTGGTTTATATAGCTACTTTTGTTGATTTTCTTTTCTTGGATTTCCAACATTAATGACTGATCAAGAATTGAGAAAACTTTATTTAATATATCATAGGATAAAATTCCCCAATGGTATGGAATAACCATGATGAATATTGTGTTATATTCATAAGGACTAAAATATTCATTTGTGAAATAATTAATGCATCATGATATTGAGGACTATAATTACATAGTTTTTAATACACACAATTATCTTGACTCAAGATGTAATTAAAAGAATTGTGACAATAAAAAATAAAACTTTGTAAATATGGAAAATAAGGAAAATAACACACAATAAAATAAAATTTCATATAAAATATAAGTAAATGACTAATAAATTAAAAAAAGAGTAAATGAATGATAATGAAAACACATCAAGAGTAAAATGACACACAAACTAATTAAATGACTTTGTGGACATCCTAGGCTAGATTTGAACCTTTGGTAATCTATATCCATGACAACATTAAATATTTTATGAGGAATTCCTAAGAAAATAAAACCATATTATTGTAGATGGAAATGAGTAAATGATGTGCAATTAAGATTATAGGATGATGGGGGTTGTGGCCAAGATGACCCTAGATACCCCATGTCTCTTAATGTTTCCTACTTAATCTTCCATGAACAAAGTCTAGTTGGGGATATAATGATATATGTAGCTCTCCCAATATGGGAATAGATGAAAAAATGATGTAGTGTAAAGTTATGATGAGTAGATGAGTGATTTATCTCCCAATAAAATAAGTGAGTGAATGATGATGTTGTTTAAATATATATGTACAGTATATTTGGATAAATTAAGTACTATGTTTTGGGATGTAACGATAAGCATGTGGTTAGATATGGATATTTAATTGATAATAAAGGAAATATTAAATATATTTCTTGAAGCATGATCAAGGGCATGTTTACACAAGTGCAAGGGTCAAACTCTAAATTAACATGTCATGGGTGGATGGTGGAATAAGTGACTAAATGGAAATATACAAGTGATTAATGTAATGGGATTCCCCCCATAGTAACTAGGGTGTATATAGATAATGGATTACACATGATGCCAAAAAATAGTTTTCACCATGGTACTTGCCCAAAGTACTAATAAACTAGTTTTCACTTTTGGATGAACTATTTCTCTCTTTTATCTATCTTTCTCTCTCTCTCTCTCTCTATTATTTTATTTTTATTTTTGATAGTTAGGATATGTACAAAAACAATAGAATGAATTAACCATATAAATTTTTTAGGTGCATGATGTTCATGGGCTCATCAAGCTCCTCTCCATCTTTTGTGACCAATTTTTGAACTCTTGATCTATATTTGGCAACGGTTATGTATGGACTCAACCAATTTGGTTATAATTTACATTTTTTATCCCATTAAGCATTGGTCTTTCATTTATTTTATTTGATAATAATATCACTTATTTTTAATTTCTTAGATTTAATATTCTTATTGTAGTTATGATGAAGGTGATTTTGATAGACTTGTATGTGATTTAGGGAACTAAAGCATTTATCATCAAGGAGGTCAAGCTCACTTAGGCATGAAATATGATAGAATTCATCATCAATAATATTGTTTAAGGATATGCTTGTGTGAATGCTTATGTAGTATGCCCATAAGGGAGGATAAAGTTGTGTGTGATAGTCATAGCAAAATTCATTAACTATTTTGAGAATTTTTAGGATGTTTTTATTTGTTTCCTCAACTTGAACATTAGCTTATGGGTATTATAGATTAGAAAACTTGTGTTTAATATTGTAAAAATTTCAAAGGGCCTTAATATCCTTATTTTTGAATGAATTTTTTATTGTCATATATGATAGTGGATGGGATTAAAAAATGTTAGATAATGTGGCTTACGATAAACTTATAAATTTGTTTTTTGGTGACATCATTTAAGGGTATAATTTCAACCCATTTGGTCAATTATTTGGTAGCTATAATAATATGTTTGTGACAATCACATAATTAGGATTAATTTCACTAGTGAGGTATAAACCCCATGTGTAAAATGGCTAATGTGTATTGATGAGTTGTAAATCTTGATAAGGACTATGTATAATATTGTATGATTTTGGTAAGGTACACACTTATTAACATATGCACAAGAATTATATTCTATTTTAGGCTAATAGTACCCCACATGCAATAATTTTTTAGAAAGGAATATTTCACTATAATGAGAACTACATATTCCCTCATGAACTCCACTAATGGCTAAGGTGGAATCTTCAAAATTTAAACACCTTAACAAGGTTCCATTATAACTTATTTAATATAGGGGCTGACCAAGGATATTATAGCATGATGTGCATTGGATAAAGTATTTTTGTTTGTGATGAGTTAATTTAGATGAAGTGGTGTTGTTATGGAGGTATTCAAAGATGTCAATGTGCCAAGGAGAAGTGGGACCAACCACCTCACAAACCATCTCAAAATATGGAGTATCATAAGATGGTGGCATCAAATATTCTACAAAAAACATATTATGATTGGTTTTAAGATCAAGGAACCAATTGTTGCCATTGTATCACTTTCTCTATTGTTATCACTTATCACCTATTTAAAATACATATATGTGAAACATAACTTGAGGCTATCCACCATCCTCTTATATGAAATTATTTTTTCATATCTAGCTTGGAATTCATCAGTGAGTTTATTTATGATAAGTTTATGAATCACCAAAGATAATAATATTTTGGATACCCCATTTTATTAAAAGTTTTAGACTAGATATATGGGATTCATATTATTCTATGTTATTTGTACAAAGGAATTTAAATGTTTTTTTGGAATTAAGTCCCTATTAGGAGTAACCATTCAGATACCTACCCCTAAGCCATGATTAGTAAAATATCCATCAAAATATAAATGCCAAACTAAGGATTCATCGATTAACATGATTCCCTCATCTAGGAAATATCTAAGACAAGAGGTGTGTGATTTTTTAAAGGAGATTATACTAATGCATCTACTAGTACATATCCCTTGATTTCCTTATGATTTACATAATCAAGATCAAACTCACTAAGAAGCATGACCCACTTAGAGATTATATTTTCTAGATATATTTTGGATAATATATATTTAAGAGGGTCAATTAATTTAATTAATAACCATTTTTATTTGAAATTACAACTTTTTAACTGAAAAATCTCTATGTACAAGTATCATGTCATTTTAACTTTTGTGCATAAGTATTATGGTTTTTAAAATTTGAAAATGTCTATGAACAAGTATCATTTCCCATTAATCTAAGATAAATAATATATAATTCCTTTCATATATGTGCTCAATTTTATTGTATTTTCAACCTATAATTTTTATGTTGTATCTATTTTTCATACACCCATGCATAGCACATACATGGGAATGACTCGATACTCAACATTTTCAAAAGTGAGTGCATATCATGTCACACACCCCAAATTTTTTTATTAGATGTGATAATATTTTTCATGTGTATAATTAATTTTAATTTACTTGAACCTTTAAATCTTTAAATTCTTTGTAACCTAAATTTTCAAAACCTATATTCTATCATAAAATCTAAGTTTTGAATTGTTTTAAATCTTTGAACCCTATATTTTGAATTTTTTAAACTTTTACTCTATCCTAAATTTGATTTTTTCTACTTGTGAAGGATTGGATATCGAATATAATTCCATTATGATTCCCTTATTATAATATGAGGGTTGAATTATGCAACTCATGCATCTTAAAATAAGAGTTAAATATATCATGTGATAAATATAGAACCATATATTTATTTTACCATGCTTTTTATTAAAAAAATATGTGTTTAATATTATGATATAGATGTAAATATATATAATATAGAAATTATAAAGATTTAAAATATTCAAAAATTCTAATTTTGAAAAATTAATGTGGAAAATTATTATTTTTAGAATTCACTAAGAAGAGACATACTTATCTTGCACACATATTACTATAGAAAGTTTTAGATGTCTGACTATGATACTTAGTGAAAAATATTATTTTTCATGTTAAATTTAAATAAAATAATCAAAAATTATTTCTAGACAAGTTGACAATAAATGAACTATAACACATGTCGCTCCCATTTGTTGATTGCAAACTCCTCCCAATTGACTATGATGAGTGACTTACATGAAAATATAAAAAGAACAATATTTATAGAAATGACATATTATATAGATAATTACATAATATTCATGTAAAATACCATTTTAGGCTAGTATTAGCATAGGTAAATCAAGTATATTGACAATAAGCTTATCCCTATTAGCTATGATAAATAATTAATCATTACACTTTTTATGCTCGTGTTTATTAAGCAGCCTAAGATATCACGGAAAAATTAATTGTTAGTATTATCTTGTCTTTGAAACCCTAAGGGAAATATTATATCTTGAAAACATGTAAAAAATATGGGAGTTTAATGGGATAAGGTGAACTCAATCACCCCCTTGATGATTAATTGTTACCAACATATCCAATACTCCAATAAGGGAAATCAAGCCCACATAGTTATTCAACCTAGAGTGATATTGAATTTTTGATCCTTGCATAAGTTCATAAAACTATAAATATGAAATTGATACTTAAAAATGATAGCTCTTAGTTTGTACTATGTCTACTCCTTATGAGTGAAAAAATTGGGGTAGATTTAGTCAATGTGCAATAATGTGTAAGCTTGAGAGAATTGAATACCAAGTGGGGAAAATTAATGACCTTTGATGTTTATTTATAGATGAACATTTTAAAAAAATGCTTTATCCAACCATGTTAAATGTGTGTAAATATGCAAAATAACGATTTAATTTTTTTAATCTAGTTGTTATTTGGTGTGAGATGCAACTAAACTAAGTGGATAGGAATATGATAATGCTTATGTCCACCTAGGGTAGACTTGTCCTAAAAGATTAAGGATAGTTGTAATGAGTTGAAGATAGTCCAAGGGTGATTTTAAGTAACTCAAGAATTTTAATTTGATATTTATGTTTAGTACTGATGATAATCAAAGGGTTGATTGTACATATAGATAAATGGATTAAAGGAATGGGGAATAGGATTCATGCATTTGTATATAAATCATCTAGTTTTGGATATGTTAATAACTAGAGTTTTCAAGTACCTATGACAAGATTTATGTGTCTATACCCCGCCCCCCTCCCCCCCCCCCCCCCCGGCCCTCCCCCACCCCACTTATTCTAATAATGAAATTTATAAATTAAAGGAGAAAGAATTGAATCTGAGTGTGTATGACACACTTGGTAATTGAGAGAATACTTTAATTATGAAGGGCACTCAAATTTAGTAAATATGCAACAAGTTAAGAAGTAGTTATTTTTTCCCACTTTTAAATTTAAAAAATATTGAAATTTTAAAATTGAATTTTTTGAAAAAGATAGAAAGGAAGGATTGCATTTGTATGTAGGTGAAACTAAATTTCCTTGTAACATGTGATTGATAATGGATAATTGTGCCCCCTTGTTGAATAATTTCAATAATTTGAACCAATGGTGAATTTAGAGTGATCAAATCCTAATTTAAATAAATAATCAAGCTCCTATGTTTGAAATATGCATGAGTTCAACTCTCATAAATAGGCATAGTACCTAATCTACAAATATGAGTCTAACTCTCATGATAGGTTTGCTAAAAGTTCTTCCCAGGTTATTGAGTGTCATTAGACTCAAATGTACATCACCCACAAAATAATATGGAATGACATAATGGGATTAATATAAAGTAATCATATGACCATTGAGTGTTGTTTCACCTCAAAGTACATTATATACATAGATTGAATGGAACTACTGAAGATGGATTTAAATTCTAATTTTTGCATTATAAAAATATAATTAATGATATTCATACCACTATCATGACCACATTTATGATTTAATTGAATTGAATGTTTTTCATTTGAAACTAAAAAAATGTGCATGTACAAGTATCATGATTTTTCCACTTTGAAACATTTAACTTTGAAAATGTGCATGAACAAGTATCATGCTTCTTTCCACCTTATAACTTTGAAAACTTGCATGAATAAGTAGAATGATTTTTTCCATATTTAAACTTAATATTTTTTGAATTTGTGCATGAAAAAGTATCATGATGGCCACTTTGAAACTCTATATTTTAAAATTATGTATATAGTATGAACCAATTTCAGTCCCCCTAAATTGTTTCCAAATGATATTGAATGTCATTCATCCATATACTCAATTTTAATTGTGTTTTCAAATTATAACACTATACATGCCCATGCACATGAACTCAAGTGTATATGATTCTATGATTTGAGTATTTGAAATTTAACACATATGCATGTCATATGCACCTAAAATATGTATAAACATGTCAATATTTACAATGTGTTGATTTCTATATTATTTTGAATATTTGAAAACATATACTTTGTTATTAAATCTGATATTTCAATTACTTTAGATGTTTGAAAACCTATACTCTATATATTTAAAATCTATAATGGGACTAATATAAAGTAATCCTATGACCATTGAGTGTTGTTTCACCTCAAAATACATTATCTACATAGATTGAATGGAACTACTGAAGATTGATTTAATTTATAATTTTTGCATTATAAACATATAATGAATGATATTCATACCACTATCATGACCACATTTATGGTTTAATTAAATTGAATGTTTTTCATTTAAAACTAAAAAAATGTGCATGTACAAGTATCATGATTTTTCCACTTTGAAACATTTAACTTTGAAAATGTGCATGAACAAGTATCATGCTTCTTTCCACCTTATAACTTTGAAAACTTGCATGAATAAGTAGAATGATCTTTTCCATATTTAAACTTAATATTTTTTGAATTTGTGCATGAAAAAGTATCATGATTTTGGCCACTTTGAAACTCTATATTTTAAAATTATGTATATAGTATGAACCAATTTCAGTCCCCCTAAATTGTTTCCAAATGATATTGAATGTCATTCATCCATATACTCAATTTTAATTGTGTTTTCAAATTATAACACTATACATGCCCATGCACATGAACTCAAGTGTATATGATTATATGATTTGAGTATTTGAAATTTAACACATATGCATGTCATATGAATCTAAAATATGTATAAACATGTCAATATTTACAATGTGTTGATTTCTATATTATTTTGAATATTTGAAAACATATACTTTGTTATTAAATCTGATTTTTCATTACTCTAGATGTTTGAAAACCTATACTATATATATATTTAAAACCTATACTTTGTCCCAAATAGGATATTTTATATTCATGGAGGTTTGGATCTCTAATAAAATCCAAATATGATGACCCCATTTTGAGATGAGGGATGTATCCTAAAAATCACTCATTTCAAAATAATAGTAAGATATATCATGTGATGAAGATAAAAACATGTATTAATTATGTCATCATGCTAGAGAGTATGTCACCATAGAAATTTATTTGTCATTGAAACATTTATGTAACATATTAAGTGTGAGGCATACAAATGATTTATGTATATGGATTTAATAATGAGTCATATAGTAAATTAACCATCTATAAAAGTGCATGATATATATCATGGCACCACTAATGAAGTTTAGCAAGAACAACAAGAACACTACACAAGGTCACATAGTGTCACACTATGTCACACAATAAGGCCAAAGGTTTCACACAAGAGACATTTTAAACCGTTGCATAAAAAATATTAATCAAGAAATGGATATTTTCAAATGTTGTAATATTCAAGATTACACACATAGGGTCAAGGTCCACAAGTGATTAAATATTTTACACATGGGGGTAAGGTCAACAAGCCATGTGCAAGTTTATATGTTTAAAAATAACATTAACACAAATAGGGCCAAGGCCACAAGAAATGGATATGTTCAATGTCACACATACCATGAAAAAATATTATAGATATTTTTAATTAATTTTTCACACAAGGGTTAAGGTCCACACATAATAAACAAGAAATATCTATCCTATGATGAATTTTTTTAAACATTATTGAAGGAGTATATAATAATTAAAAACTAGATTATTCAATCTATATGAGTGATTATCAAGATAATTATAATATATATAACTCAGTATTACATGTGAGATTATATAGACACACACACACACACACACACACACACACACACACACACACACACACACACACACACACACACACACACACACACACACACACACACACACATGAATTTCATGAGGTATATGAGTATGAAACAAGATATACATTACACATGGATTATTAGATGACGTACTTCCTTCCACCTAGTGTCCATGAATATGATGTGGGTTTATAAATCTATAAGTTACACCATAACATGACACACACACACACACACACACACACACACACACACACACACACACACACACACACACACACACACACACACACACCCATCATATGTGTGAACACTAGGTGGAAGGGAGTGCATCATCTAAGAATCCATGTGAAATTTATGTCTTGTGTCATACTCATATACCTCATGAAATTTATTGTATGTATAGTAAATAATATATCATCTACCGAATATATGATAAAATAACATATATAAAGAAGTAAAATAGTATATCAAATCCTAATTTTGAATTTTTAAAATTATTTTGATCTTTCTTATATTTTTTTTAATTTTTGTTTTTTTGTTAATTTTGAAAGGAAACTAGTAAATTAACATATTATGTCCTAATTTTGATTTTTTGAAAATATATATTTTGTTTTTTATTTTATATTTTGTATTTTTATATTTTTGAAAGGCTATGATCCCATCATTGAAGGACCATAGGAGGTGATTGAATTATAGAGTTGGACAGTGACTTCATATGGATGAAAAATGTTATATGTGGATGTATATGAATATAAAAATGAATGAGGTGACGAAAAATAACTATCTTGATCGCTTCTCATAGTATCATTTTAGAATGTCCATCTTCAAAAGGTGTACGATTGGGTGAAATTTTTTGTATGTTTAGAGAATGTCTCACTACATGTGTTCCTTATGGAACACATCTAAGGTATTACCTTGTAAGGTATTATAGAAAATTTAGATTTATTTAAACCTTTGATAACCCTTTGATATGAAATTTACTTTTATAAATATATATGATTTTTTTTGTACTTATTGTGTAGAAAGATTTTGTATAGGTTCAACAAGTGATTTTGTAATATTTTCTTTAATGGGTGGACTAATTATATTTATATTGTTATTTTGAGTAGGTTTCATAATTTTAATTTGATTATGTTATCAATAAGGTTCCAAAACCAAATTTTGTGGTGGTAGGGGAGGATAAAAAGTTACCACTAACCATAAAGGGTATTCATATAGAATGCCTTAAACATCAACAACTTGATTATAATATATGTACTTCAATCATATATGTATTTTAGATGATATAATTAATTTTTTTATATCTAAGGATGTATCGATAACATATGAAATACATGTGTATTTAGTAAGACTAAAAATGATATAGCCATTATTTTTTATGCGACTTGAATAGGTAACACTATATGCCTAAGAGTACTTTGTGTATGTTCATAGAAATATTTGAATATTCTAGCTTGTAATTATTACTTTATGTGTACAATACTATGAAGAAGTATTATTTTACATGTATTTTTTCTTGATCCATTATCTATCATGACACTGTGTATAGGTTGATTGTTGATGCAAGATTAGATAAAAATTGCATGTCTATCTACATCATTATCTACATAAAAATTGTGTGTTTATGTGTATGGGTTGATTTTAATGATAATTTTCATGTAAATGTACTAATAATAATGTACATTTTATTCCCATATGTCTTAGGATGATTATGATCATTGTACACATGATGTATTTTTGAATTTTCTACATTTTGTATTGTACCATTATTTGGGAAAGGATTAATTCATATTTGTATCTTTGTATTGTCATTATGTTGTGGTGTAAATTATTATATAGATGTGATTGACACAATAGTATTATCATTGATAAAATTATGTATATTATGACTTAAATTCTAACATTTATTTGTATAATTATCAATACAATTATGGTAGTCATAATATGCATTACCTATAAAATCTCTTAGGGTTAGGCATGGTCAATTTGAACTCAAATGCTGGAGGTAGAGATATGATATTGAAATCAATTAAATTTTGTATCAAGAGATGAGGATGTTGTGTTAACATTGTAAAATGTCTTCTTAGTGGATATGTCAATTTGAGCTTGTTTTATGATTATGATATTGTATTAACTATTAATTTTTCTTCATTATTTATTTCCTTAGTTTTGAACTTTTAATTTGGTTTAATTTGAAACTTGGTATTTGAATTAGATGGATCACTTGGTACATATGTTAGATTGTTCAAAAATATGATACTAACTTCTCTTTATTTGACTATATGGCATAACTCATTAAAGGATTTAAATTTATAAAAAATGATTGATTCATGGAGTGGTCATAGTGATTTAATATTTTAGGGTTTTACAAAAGTAATCACTATGTTTTATTAAAGGGCTAAGATGTCTAAATCAATCAAATAATATGTAATAATCAAACATTGATTTGTTATGGATTTTAAATTTATTTGAATTTATAAAAATAGTAATAAATAGGCATAACTATATACTTATCTATAAATTGACTATTTTGGAAGATATGGGTTATGAAAACATAGTTATAGATAGTTTTGAGTATCATCAATAGGATTCTAGGATTTATTTACTCACTAGATAGTAGCACCCCACCTAAATAGTAGTGATGTGTTGGTTTAGTTTCCTCAAAGTGATTATAATGTCCTCATTATGGGACTATTCTTATTATATGGGAGTACATATGATTGTGTTTGTAGGTTATGTTCATGCGTGCATGAAACTTTAAGCTCTATGGTGTTCTTGAAAAACCTAATTTAGTGTGTAAACCCCAATCCTCATTGCAAGTATGGCATGATAAATAATTGTGTGTTTGTTAGTAGGATAGGCTATACATACTCAACACCCTAGTATGAAAATAGTTACCTACATACTAATACTTTGAAGAGGGATCAAGTACAATGTAATTTTACCACCTAGTGCTTGATGCAAGTACAAGTGAATATTAGAATGAGAGTGGAATTGGATGCCTTGAATGTGATTCAACTTTTAAATATTTGAAATTTGGGTCTAGGGATGTTATAGATGTTATTATGTATAATTAGGGAAAAATAGAGATCAAATACCTTAATATTGTTCAACTTTCATTTTTTTGAATAGTTGTTTGCATCTATTTTCCATATATATATTTAGCTTATGTGAATAATAATATGTGCTTAATATGACCTTCAGATACACACACATTTGAAAAATTATCTATTTGGGAGAGTTATGGATAAGGATAGTAGCACCTAGTTGAGGACACTAGTGTCATGTGGTTGTAGTGTCCTAAATGTGGCACTAATGACTACCTAGAAAACTATTGGGAAAATTGGGTAGTGATTTAAAATTTTTGTCATGAGACTATGTTTTGGATAACTATAAATTTATATGGTGTGCATAATGATTGAAAAGGTGTGGTAAAGGTTCTAGGATAGGCCTAGGGCTAAGCTAGGAATAATCTAATTCAAGTGACACTTTTAGCATCCAAATACCACTTTAGGGTGATTACATTCCCTCCCTTTATGATACTAATGTAACAAAGCAAAATGACTAGTATAAAGGAAAAAGAAGCAGACATGGACTTACCTTGGAAGTGAATCCTATGTAGCTAAGTTTGAGAATGTGAATCTGGGTTTATGTATGTGAAACATGTAAAAAAATTAGTCCTTACTTAAGAGATGATCAGAAGAAAAAGACTATGCTAAATAGAATAATTGATTAAAATTGAGTAAGAAGAAAGAAAAGGAATGAATATAAATCATTAGGTATGTGAACCAATACATGAACTTAGTGACATCCTATGTGTATGAGTATACATATTGATCATATCATTGAATATCTTGGACTGAGTTGATGGCCTTCTCAATCCTCATATGGGTGGCTCAATAGTTCAATTTGGTTTTGACTCCACCATTTCCCACCCCTACTCAATGGATCCTGATTTATGAATAGCTTGTATAATATTGTAAGTGTGTCTAACCATCTCTTGTGGGTGGATCAAAAACTCAATTAGGCCATGAATCCATCATTTCTAACCTATGTTAACTATATGAATCTTTATCTAAATTGTGTAAAGTACTAAAATAATCTAACCGATTACATCTAACTATGCATGTTAGCTTTGTAGCCACTCAGGTACATTAGGTAAATTTGGGCCACTTTGGAATGCCTAACACTATATATGGAGTAAAGCATCAATCTAGTGATAACATAGAATGTGATAGAAAGTATATAAATTGTAGAAAATGACATGTATTTTTCCATTCCATTTGATTAGCCTGTGTGTAGCTGAGTATGTAGAAACTATGTGTCATGCATATGCCCCCAATATAGTATCTAGGTATATTGAATCTAAACTGAGTATGTAATAACTAAATTTGTGTTATTAAATTAAATGTGAGAGCGATCATGCCACACATGATGCCTCCAAATCTAAGAAATTGATATGAATATGAGATGTAATGAATGTATTTGAGTGAAATCTGAACATAACTATCAAACCTATGATTGTGTACTAGTTTGAATAATCTAGACTATCCTAAAGTTAGGGCTACTAAATAGTAGTGCCCTCTAGTGGATAGTATCATCTATGGTGCAATTTTACTAGAATGGGTGCTAATGTATGCCCAATCTAAAATTTTAATGATCTGAACTACTATCTGAGTCTCTATTTTTTCCTATGTCTACCTTATGTCTAATTTATGAAACTGAGCTTGTGTGTTAAACTTTATATGTGAAATGCAATGTAAGATCTTGATTTCTATGATAAACCCCTATGAATGCCCCCTCTTTTGAGGTTAGTTGTTAAATCTATGTAATAACTACCCTAAATATAAGTATCTCTTCAAAATGTGTTATATGGAGCATGTGCATGATATTCCAATATAATTTACAAACATAACATCAAAATATAAAAGTATTTGAGCATGAGTAAGTAATGTAAAATGTATGTTGTAATCTAGCATTACACAAGGGTTTCAATATAGATGTAATCAATGTGTATGGAGGTAAATATGAGTAACTACCAAAGGGGATGGGTCATCATGTCCATCATGGAATCTAAGTAGGAAGGATACATGCATGCGATCCCTCATGACATCAAAAAAAGTTGTTTGTATAAAAATCAAATACAAGTGTCATGGTTAATAAAAATATAAATAAGCATACATAAAAACACATGAGGCATGCAAAATTAATCCAACAGGCCAAAATATAAGGGACATGATCACATGTCACTAAATCTAAAAATAAATACATACAAGGACATGTTCAAATATCCAAATACGCAAGCAACAAGCAATTTGTCTTAGAGACACATACAAGGACATGCTCAAATCTTTCCATATATAAGTAGGAAATTACATACAAAGAACATGGGTACATATCCAAGGCATACCAATAGATAAGTAATTTAGATCCGAAGAACAATGGTGTATTCAAATGCCCTTGAATATGGAAGAAGCATAGGAAACACAATCATGTCTAATCTAGGAAAGCTAGAAATGAAAGCATGTATAACTATGTAGTAAAAATCTATGTAAATGTGAGGATTTACATATTTCAAATCTAACTATTGATAGTTAATAAAATATAAATAATGGGTATCAATAAACAACATCAAGATCTATCGATGCATAAACTAGAATGAATAGTATGTAAGGATAGAACATGGTAGTAGAAATTATATGAATGTATCAAATGAATACACCTAGATTATTTTATATGCCCATAATGGGTAGATGATAGCAAGTATAGATCATTTTAGTGGATAATAATCTTGTACGTAATCCACAAACACTCAACAAGAACAAGTGAAACATATGTGTATGATAAAACTGACTATACTAAGATAGCTAGCAATATGTAATATCTAACTAGTATTATAAATGTAAACATAAAAATGCATACAATCTATAAATTTGTGTTTTCTAAGTAATATTTAAATCTCTTCTTATTTTGACATGTTATATCATTTTTTTGTTTTTTAGATATAAGTTATGTACAAACAAATGAAAATTAATTATGTAAGGAGTGAGAGAGAGAATGAAGTATGTACAATAGTAAGAACTAATAACCAATGAGTCTCATGGGAGACTCACTATCACTATGGTTTGTGTCAAAAATAGGAATAGTAATATCTCATGTGTGATTAATATGTTGTAGTTGAATGTTGTTGCAGTGGTAATCTGAGTATTATTACTCATCATAATCATAATATTATTCAACATTAGAATCATGATAACCTAGAATGCTAGAGGGAATCACTTCATACTATGGATTTTACCATTATAAATTTTTAATTGGAATATTGATTGTGATTTTTACTTTTAAACTATGTTTATCATAGACATATAGTGTTGTCAAGGTTCTTTTTCTAGAAATCCTTGTTTGGGAATGCTTGTTGGTTGAGCATGATTTTGACTTTGTAACTAAATTTATTTCTCTTTTTGCAACATTTCCTATGTATCTAGATGTTTTATCTTGATAAACTATATTTTTGATTGATGTGCCTTAGGATTTTCAATGAATCATAAACCCTATTGACCAATGTTAACAACTACTAGAATATGAGATGTGATGCCTTGGGCCTGCTTGCCCAATCCTTGACCATGATAATTGATATTTTGTATATATATTTGACCAAAATTATACCATATTGAAATTTTAGACTCATTTTATAGAGGTAGGGCTTTATTTACTTGTGCTTGTCATACTATTTGTTCATCTAATTATTATTTTTGAACCTTGTGTTGTTATGAGTTATGCTTTGGTAACCATTTTTGTACTATTTCTAAGTTTTACCATTTTTAAATTAGTATATGGTCCATTGTATATTATGTGTATGAAGTGTAATTTTTTGATTCATACGTATCCATTATCATTTATATTTTCCTTTTTAATTCTAAACATGAATTAGTGTGGTGCCCATGCATTCTATGATATACATAAAAATTATGGATCTCCTCATTGGGTGGAGAGGGAGTAGGTTTATCAACTTATCTTTAATAATTTAACTTAGCACCTCACTTGAAATCTTATTTTAACTTTGAATTATTTTTGAATCACTAGTTGTAGATGTACTTTTTTGTGATTTATGATTTGGATATGTAACATTGTTTTCCATAAATTGACTAGGTGAAGATTCATATACAATATTTACACTATTATGCCCTGGAGGCTTTTGTATTGTAAAATGTTTGTCTAATGTTGTAATATTTTCATGTAATGCTTGATTATAAACTTATAAACCTGAAATTATCTTTATCATGCTAATAATTTGATCACATAGAGTCTCACAAGTGCAAATCCTAGCTGTTTTTAATTGAACATCTAGACACAGACCCTATAGGGAAGAGATGTCAATAGGATGAGTATGGGGATTAGTGACATTAGTATAGGATGATTTTATATGTACCTAGGGATATAATATATTAATGTATATGGGTTGATGGAGATGTTTACATGTGTCACACATCCCCTTAGTTAGTCATATGGGTCCAATATATTAGGATAATGGAGTAACTTGTGCAATGAGTGCATTGGGTAATGGTTAGCCTACATTAGGATTAGGAGGCTACACATCCATTAGAGGTATATATAAAGGATATCATTATAACTTTAAATGTATAAATTAAGCATTGATTCTTCTATTGTAAGAAGATATTGGAGGTTGTCCCCTCGAAGAGACATTGTGGAGTTATTCCTTCCTAAAGGAGTATTTTATGGTGTTGCCCTACCTTAAGGGTATTCTATTTCTGCATATATTGACTATTTGGACATCTTGGTCCATAAATATCTATTTTTTTATTGATATACATATATTTTACATTATTTCTAAATATTATAAGTGTGGATCATAACAAGTGGTATCATAACATTGATTTGGGCAATTTTTGTGGATCGAAACCCTAATTTTTTGGAATCATCAATATATTTCAATACATTGTGAATTTTTGCACAATTTCTTACTAGATATGAAAAATATTTAAATGAAGACTCGATAAAAGAATTGATACCTTTTGATCATTTTTTATGGATTTCTTCATATTTTAGGGTTTGTATTCATTTCATCATATCCTCCAAAATATATGAAAAAATTTTCTAAATTTTTTCCTAATGCCGTATCATAATATAAGAAGTCTATAGACAAAATTTCATATTTTTTTTATATTTTTGGATTGAGTTATTATAATTTTAGTTTTTTTAATATATTCTCTCTATAGACCAAAACTTTTGGAATTTTTTCACAAAATTTTCCCTAGAGTTACACTGCAATAATCCAAAGTTATAATCAAAATTTGGGACTTTTTTGATCAATTTTTAATGATTTATTAACATTTTAGGGTTTCATGAATCATAGTTTTTTTATGGATCATGAAGTTACAAGTATTTTTAGGGAAGGATGATATTGATGCTATAGAATGGTGGGTATTTTTAAAAAAGAATAAAATTCAAATAATTTTTTGGAAAAAATAATTGTCTCTTTCTTTGTCTGGGCCTACACAACATTGGTTTAATTAGTTGAGCTTCATACAAAAGTATTCTTCATGGGAAAAAATAGAATAGATCTTCCTAGATCGATGGGATATTAAAAAAAAAAGAGGATCATACCAAGTGGTATCAAAGCCAAGATCAATTGATCTTCTCATGGAGGAAACATATCATAAAACTTGATTAGAGGTAAAGTAGATATCACCCTCATGGAGATGATGAAAATAAGGATATTCTTTCCTATGCATAAGATATGACATTGAAACTTAAAACATAGTTGTTAGTTAACATGCTAAATCCTCTATGTGTGTATGGGTTTGTTTGTTAATGGAATTTCATGTAGGAGAAATATAACATTCTATGAGATATGACATATATTTCAATTGATATAAATCATCATCTATAAATGTGTTTATATCTGTTCTGAGTTCATTCTAAATTAAAGAGAATAAACATGTAAATGAAAGTATTAAACTTTGTAACAAAAAGTGATTGATTTATTTTATCATTATGATCATGATTATATGAATTAGAAGATATATGAATCTTAAATATAATTTTTGGAAATAAAATCTGAGTATGAATAGAAATGGATGCAAACCCTAAGTGTGTCTAGGGTTAGGATTTTAATAGTTTAGGGTTTCTTTGGAATAAATTGAAATCATATTAAAATAAATTGAAACCCTAATATGAAATTAATTTAATTAACTAGGTTGTCTAAGAAAATTATAAAATTAGAAGTATGCATCCCTAATTTATTGCACAAAAAATTAGATTAATGCAAACTAGGGTTTTAAGAAATATTTGAATTAAGTCAATTTCACGAAATGATTTAACCTTTTAGGGTTTTACATAATTAATTTATATGTTTAGTTAAATAGATGAGATGTCTGAATTAGTCAAATAATATGCAATAATTCATCACTCATTTTTTTATGGCTTTTGACCTTATTTTTAATTTTTAAAAATAATAGGAATAAATATAAACTTATGTAGAAAGACTATTTTAGATGATCTAGATTTTGAAAGTTGAGTTCTAGATAGTTCTAAGTGTAATTAATAGGATTTTGGGATCTATTTGCTCACTAGATAATAGATCCCCACCTAGACAATATCACCATGCTGGTGTAGTGTCCTTAAAGTGGCACTAGTGTGTTATTTATGGGACTTTTCCTATTTTTTAGGAGTGCCTCTGATTTTGTTTTTAGGTCCTCTTCCTACATACATGAAACCTAGATATATTTTTTTTGCCTAGGAACCTTGATTTAGTGTGAAAAATCTAATCCTCCTTGTAATTATGTCATGAGAAATAATTGTGTGTTCATTAGTAGGATAGGTTTGACATACTCAATACCATGTTATGAACATATTTTCCTACATACCAATACTCCAAAGAGGGATCAATCTTGATGTAGTCTATATCCCACCTAGTGATTGATGCAAGTGCAAGTGAATGCTAGAATGAGAGTGGAATTAGATGCCTTGAATGTGCTTGAGATTTTAAATCTTTTAAATCTAGGTATAGGGATATTGTATATGGTATTATTTATAAGTAGAGAAATATAGGGATCAAATACCTTAATATTTCTCAACTTATCTTATGTTTGAATAAATTTTTGCATTTATTTTCCATCTAGTGAATAAAGGTCAAATAAAGTTGTATTTATTGAGATATATAGCTTATGTGATTATTAAAATGTGATTAGGATTACCTTAGGAGGGGTACACATTTAAAAAAATATTCCTTCGAGAGATTTAGGGCTAAGAACAATAACACCTAGTTTGAAACACTAGCACCATGTGGCTATAGTGTCCCAAATGTGGTGCTAATGTACACCTGGTAGACTATAGGTAAAATTGCATTATGATATGAGAAAGATGTCTTAGAATTTTGTTTTGGATAAATGTATATGTATATGGACTACACAATGATTGAAAAGGTGTGGAAAATGTTCTAGGATAGGTTTAGGGCTAAGATAGGAATCAAATAACTTAAGCGACACTCTTAGCATCCAAATAACACTTTTGGGTGATTATAGATAGCAATATTTGAGTGAAGATATTATTTAATTCATTATCTACCATATAGTTTTTGATATTTTCTATCATGGTTTTTTACCACATAACAATATTCATTAGTTGGCTCATTTGACCCTAAATTGAGTTTTGAAATTTATGCATAAAATATAGTTTCATCAATGTTGATATAATAATGTGATAAATACTTATTTTCTAAGGGTTTAAATAATCTAAATAATTAGAGAGGAAGATCATAAAACCATCACATATCATAATCTTTAAGGCTTCTTAGAAATATCTTGGTAAGTAATTTGTCATTGTAAGCATAGTCCAAAAATGCTACATGGAATAATTTAAGATGTTGCTTAAGATTACCTTTACCTTCATAGAGTAACATCTTAAGATTTAAAAATCATGTTGGTAGTGGCTAATACTATGTTTTTTGAAAAGGATTATTAAGTATAGTATATGTTGGAAACACAATAAATGAGAGGGGGGTGAATCAGTCTCTTAAAAAATTCTTCCACATGTACTTTAACATTACTTAAATCATAAAAGTAATACAAAGATATAACAATTCATAAAGAGTCACTCACATGAGCATAAGATAAGAAATCATAGATATGAGTGAGATACCATCAAGGGGAATAATACCCACCAATCCTTGAAAATGGACTACAGTCCTATAACTCAAAAGATCATAATTTAGAGAAGCACCAACTCCACATGGAACACTAACCCCAACTAGCTAAGAACAAACCCATCTATGCTTTAGCAAGCACCAACTTACAAGGAGGCACCAACCCCACAGATGACTCAACACCAACTCAACCATATAATTTCTTAGATCCCCTTAAGAACACCTTATTTCTCAACCAATTGATGATGACCACCTCTTCAACTCTTCACACTCTTATGCCTCTCAAACTACCTATTAGGCCTCTTCAATTAATTAGGTCTCTTCAGGATAGATTAGGTAATATGACCTTGGAATTAATATATAATATTCTTATTATATCTTTATAATAGTTTCTCTACCTCCCTATGATGGTATATAGGACATCCTTCTACTTTTTAATGTGTTAAACCCTTAACATTTTCTCACTTATTCTCTAACCAGTCAATTAGGCCTATTAGGCCTTATTATTATACAACCCTCTAACATAGACACACACATATTGGTTAGTTAAACACACTTGAAAAATTATGTTACCCTTAAAACATGTCTTATAACACATTTTATACATGATTCAATCATTACAATATGTTGCACATTTCATAAACATTGATAATCATCTTCTCACTTCTACTTGGATTTCTCACTATTTACACCATTAGGCCTATTAGCAACTGGTTGAGTTGGATAATAGGTTCATAATAGTTGAGGGATATATTTTGTCCATAAAACTTCATGGATATTAAACTTGAGTCTCAAGCTTCATATTCCAATCATTTTCATACTTTGACTTGGTTAACTTTGACTGTTATAGAATATCTTTAAGAAATTAGCACTTTATTATAGGGTATACACACACTCCTGACAACTCAATCACACTTGGAGGTTCCTAAGAGAGTTGAGTAAAACATCCAATAGATTATTTGATCATATCAATCAATTTTGGGCACTTTTGATCAACACCTTCAACATCAAGTCCTTTTTAGGATTCTAAGAGGGTTAAAACTTGTTTCCATTCTTAACAATCATTCCTAAAACAAAGCCCCTAAATCCAAAAAAAATGCCTATAATTTTGATCTATGACCCTTCCCCATCTGCCATGAATACCTTGGGTTTCTGTGTATATGTTTGATGAGCTAATGAGCATAAGAAATCCTTCTTAGACTAAAAACCTTTCATTTTATGCACTCAAGAGACCTAAAAACCACTTTTCATGCCTTGTACTTCAAACTATGACATTAAAATATATGAGAAAACTTGAAACAATATACCTTAAATCTATTAATTCTTACATCAGATCAAACACATTGAAATCTGATTATGACCCCTCATTAGGCTACTCTCTGTCTTTGATCTCTAGACCTTATCCTATAAACACATACAAGGATTTAGAACTAACATTCATTCCTCTTTCCATTTTCTCTCCACTCACATAATAAAAAAACATATCTCATTCTCATTCTTATACATATACATATATCCTTCACATGCCTTGACAACAGACCATTATACCTCATTAGGCTAGATAGGGTTTATAAATGGTCTAGTTACAAATTTGATCTGTAGGTCCTACCCATATAGGCTCACCTTGAGACTCACATGAGTGATCCAATGCCTCATATACATGCTAAAAAAACCTCATACAACCTATCATGCCTATGTTAATTCATATCATCAAACCATCATGGCCCTTTATGCACAAGACTAGACATCCTATGCACATAGCTTCACAAGACACTAAGCTCAAGCATTTGATAACTTTGAAAACAAGGATATTCCATGATGACATTAACATAAATCATGTAGTCATAAAAAATATACTAATAATTTATTATAATCTCATAATCATTTTAACATTGATCAATTTTCTCTCTCATAGCTACATTCTTCAGTGACCTCATGAAGACCTTTCTCAAGAACCTTTGACATCAATGGCAATGTCAATGACAAACCTCAAAAATATGAATAATTCTCAATAATCTCCCCATTTTTCATTGATGTAAAAACACAATGCATACTAACCATTCTTCCCCTTTGACAAAATGACAAAGTGATGTCTACAACTCCTTGGATCACACTCCTTACAACCAAAATAATTAATATAAAGGAGTATGATTTTATGATACATAATGTAAACATGCTCCCCCTATCTTCATGTATACCTTCTTGGAATAACTCACATATTCTTGGAGCTAATGAACATGATTATCTCTCCTTAAGTACTTGTCTTCTTTAACGATTGCTAGGGGCAAGAATTACACCTAATTCTTGTCTTAAGTGTTTATATGTTACCTTTGGAAGTGATTTGGTCAAAATGTCTATAATCTGATCCTATATATAAACATATTCAAGTATGACACTTTGTCCACTTACCTAATCTATTATAAAATGATACCTAATGGGAATGTGCTTGGTCTTTGAGTGTATAATAGGGTTATTTGAGATGCTTATAACATTTTTATTGTCACAATATATAGGGTTAAGACCATCATACTCTACCTTGTAGTATTTTAGGGTATGTCTCATCCATAATACCTAAGTGAAACATGAAGCTAATATAATTTACTCATCCTCACAAGTGGATAACACTATTGATGGTTGCTTCTTGCTTATCCATGAAACTAGGCACCCATGTAAGAAGAAATATCCTCCACTAGTACTCTTCGTATCATCTAGACTTCCTATCTAGGTTATATATGTATAGGATATCAAATTGAACTCCTTGATTTTTGGATACCATAACCCATACTCCATAGTCCCCTTGAAATACCTAAGTACCATTTTCATTTATTTTAAATGACTCTCATTTGGATATGCTTGAAACCTTCCCACGAGACCTACCACTTACATGATGTTAGGTATAGAGGTAGTGGTGTATAACAAACTTCCAATCATTAACCTATATGATTTATGATTTACATTTAGAGACTGATCATCTTTTCTCAACTTACATCCTATGATCATGTGTGCACTAACATCCTTGCAATCTTCCATCTCAAACTTCTTTAGCATCTCTCTTATGTACTTAGCTTGTGAGATGAATATACCTTTTTTAGATTGAGTGATTTATAACCCAAGAAATAATGATAGTTCTACTATAATGGACATCTTAAACTCTTTCTTAATCACCTATGCAAATGCCTTGGTCATTTTATTATTATTTTCACTAAAGATGATGTCATCGATATAGAAAACTACTATTAGTTGATGGTCATATTATGTGTTTATGTATATATTACTATCTATAACTCCTCTTTTGAATCCTTTATCCAATAGATACCTATCTAACCTAACATACCAAGCTCTAAGATCTTGATTTAGACCATATATAACCTTTTTCAATCTATAAACATAGTCCTCATCATCTAATAGTGAGATCCCCTCAGGTTTCTTAATTTACACTTCCTCTTCCAAATTCATATTAAAAAATGAATATGAATCTTGCATATACTAGAAACAATCTGATGGCCTCCAATCTTTCTATTGGTGCAAAGGTCTCCTCAAATTCTACCCCTTCAACTTGTGCATATCCCTTACATACTAATCTATCCTTAATCCTAGTGACTTTTCCATCTTCATTCAACTTGTTTTTAAACACCCACTTTATGCCAATGACATTCTTGTATTTATGCCTAGGAGCTAGCTCCCAAGTCTCATTCTTATCTATTTAGTCTAACTCCTCATTCATATAGTATATCCAAAAATTTTATTTGCTTTCTTATATAATATTTTAGGTTCAATATTAGATAAAAAATCAACATTCTCTTTGTTTAGATTAATTACTAGTCTTCTCCTTGTTTGAATTCCTACATTCTTGTCACTAATGATTTGAGATTCTGGGTGATCTCTTTAAATCTACCTTGAGGTTCCTTTTGAGTTATATCTCTCCTCAACTTCTTATTGTTAATCATTAACCTCTATGATTTTTTATTCATTATTGATGTCTATATTCTCTAAAGTATCCTTTTATTGTGAGTGTGATCTCCTTGTCTCTTAAATCTTCATATTGGTGCTTTCCACTATCTTCATAACCTCTTGTTATAACATATATAGGCTAAGCTCATTAATTAGTATCCTAATAATATACCTTCATTAGATCTATAATTAAACTTTCTTAAGTATTCATCATCTTTTTTGATAAAATATTTGCTCCCAAACACTTTAAAGTGTTCCACATTAGCAAGTCTACCCTTCCATAGTTCATAAGGAGTCTTATTACCGTTAATCCTTATCTATCCTCTATTAAAAATGTAGAATATAGTTCTTACTACCTCTCATCAATATTCATTAGATAATATAGACTAATTTAGCATAGTTCTATCCATCTCTTGAATTGTCATATTCTTTCTTTCCACTACCGTATTCTCTTGACATGTCCTAGTAATTGAGAATTGTCTTCTTATTCCATGAAACTCACACTAGTAATCAAAATAATTGAACCAAAAATCTCCTCCTCTATTAGATCTTATTCAGTTTATCTTCACAATCTTTTTCATTCTCAATAAGAGCCTTGAAAGCCTTGAACTTGTTAAGAGCTTCTAATTTTCTTTCAATAATGTAAACCAAGTCATTCTTGTGTAGTCACTATGAGTAACATGAAGTAGCTATCTCCTTGAATGATCTAAATTCCTATATGCCCATTGAGATCAGTTTGTATTAATCCTAGGGTTTTGTAGTAGATTACTCTTTGGACTTGAACCTTTTTCAAAACTGCTTACTATGTTGACAAGCCTTACAATGTATGTTTATAGGTTTTATGATCTTAAAAATATTCTTCATAAAATTATTGGTGCTTATCTTAACTAGATTATCAAATTTTAGGTAACCTAACCTTCTGTTCCATAGCCAACTTTCATCCATCTTATTCATGAATCATCTCTCCTTCTTGATCTCATTTAAGACATATAGATTGTTCTCAATCCTCTTAGCATTGGAAATTAGCCTTCATGATTTGGCTCTCATTATCTTACACCCTATGTCATGAAAGGTTAGTGTGTGTACTTGATTACAATTTTGACTTAAATTAAGTAGGATATGTTTCAAACCTTCCACACACAACACATTTTTTATCTTGGTCTTCCCATTGTTCAAACTCAAGACACCCTTGACAACTATATTGGTATTTGTGTTATATCTAAATCTCATTGTTCTTACAATATTCTTCCTCAATGAGACAAACTTATTTATATCCCCTATCTTATGGCTTGATCAACCCTTATCTATATACCATTTCATTTCTTCATCTTGAATGTGAAAGTTATTATGAGATATCATAGAGTATTCTTTACCAAATAGTCCATCTTGACTCTTGAGCTCAATATGATCAGTCCTAACTTGATTTGGTTTCCATACCATTTGACCCATTTCATGCACTCTAGGAGATTCATATGTCTTTTTGAATATTGAAGGCCTTCTAACTCTATTAAAACATAATCTTGCAATGTGCCCCATATTATGAAAGATATAACAAGCAACATTTATTTACTTACCTCTTGATTGATTAATTATTTTCCTAGTATCCCATGATAACTTGTCCTTTATTTCATTGGGTTGATTTATTAGTCTTTTCATGTTGGTCCTCTTGACTTGATCTGACTTCTCTTGCTCTCTCTCAAACTTGCTCATCTTGTCTATGAGTTGCTCATGCTCAACCTTTAAAAAATGTAGCTTTGTCTTTAACTAATCATATGCAACTTACTTTGATCTAAACCTTTTATTGAAACATTCTAATTGATTCATAATATCATCTTCAAGGTCTAATTTAACTTCTCATTTTTCACTATCATAGTAAACTTCTTTATCATACATGTTGTCTTCTTCTTTTTGATCACTAGACATATTGTGCTTCTTAGGATCACCTTCAAAAAGATAGACTTCCTTCAAAGGACCAAGATTTGATACCAATTATAGAAAACATAATTAATAAGAGGGGTGGGTGAATCAATCTCTTAAAACTTTATTCTATGTGTACTTTAACATTCCTTGAATCATCAAATAAATACAAAGATATAATAATGCATAAAGTGTCATTAACATGAGCATAACACCAAAAATCACAAATATAAGTGGGAAAAACTCAAGGGGATGAAAACCCACTGATATCTAAAAATGGAATACAATAATATAATACAAAAGATTCTAATTTATTGAAGCACCAATTCCACATGGAGTACCAACCCCAACTAGATAAGCACCAACCGAGCTAGGCATTAGAAAGCACCAACTTGCAAGGAGGCACTGACCCCATAAATGACTTAACACCAACTTATCCACCTAATTCACTATATAACCTTCAAAAAAAATTATTTCTAAACCAATTTATGATGACTAGTGCTTTGTATCTTGACACTTTTATCCATCTAAAACTACCTAATAGACCTTTTTGCTCAATTAGGTCTCTTCGAGACACATTAGGTCATATGACCTTGACATTCATCTATATTACCCCTATTATATCTTAATGATAATTTTTATACCTACTTATTATGGTATAAAATATCTCCTACTCTTCAATGTGTTATCCCCTTTGCTTTTTCTCTCTTATTCTCTAACCAATCAATTAGACTTATTAGGCCTTGTTCTTATACAATCCTATAACACACACACACTTATTATTAAGTAAAACACACTTGAACACTTGGATTAAACATAAAATAGGCCTTAAAATACAATTCATACATGAATAAATCATTACAATAGGTTTTCTTTAACTTAAAATACTAAAATCTCTTTTAGGCCTCAAGGAGACCTAATTCAATTAGGCCTTCATTAGTACACATTACCCTTTGATCTTCTTGAAAAAATTTAAAAATCCACACATAAAAATAAAAATTAATATTCCAATAAAATAAACCCCCAATAATCTTGTATTATTTACATGACACTTTATAGTTCCAACCACCAATTGAATCACACCATTAGTACTATTCACAATTAGGCATGTGAACCTACATAAAGTCTACCAAACAAAACTTAAGCATGTGCACAATTTAGTCACACAATAATGATAATAAATAATATAAAAATAAACTAAAATACATTAAAAAAACTTCATAAATTGAATTATACTTCATTACATAGTGCAAAAGGTCTCGAAAACACTACTGTAACTTGCTCACTCAGAACTGCTAGTTTTCCTCAAAGACTAGTCATGGTGACTTAGACCCCTAACACATGTATAGACATATTAAATGAATTATGATGAGTTTATATGATTATATTATATAATTATACAATTATTTTACATAAATATAATATTTTAATATTTAAATATAGGTCTTGTAGACCAATCTCATAACCTTATATTTCACTATCTCATATGAACCAAACATGTCAACTTGTGAGCAAATTTTAACTATAATCACTAACCTCAAAAAATTATATAAAATATTAATATGTATCAATTTTTTTTAAAAAAATATACATGAATTGTTTTTCATCCCTATATCATTATAACATATCCCTAACAATTTTCTCACTTCTACTTAGGTTTCTCATTGTTTACACCATTAGGCATGTTACTAACTAGTTGACTTGGATGACCATTTAAAAAAAATTTAGGGGTATATTATGTCTATAAACATTCATATAAATGAAACATTAGTCTCAAGGTTCATCCTCTAATCATTTTCATAATTTTACATGGTCAAATTTGACTGATACAATGTATACTTGAGAAATTAGCACTTTCATGTATGATATACTCACACTCTTGACAACTCAATCACACTTGGAGTTGAATAAGAGAGTTTAAGAAAAAACTAAATAGTTTAAAAAATAATATAAATCCATTTTAGTCACTTTTTATCAACATCTTCAACATCAGGTCCTTTTTAGGTTCTAAGAGTGTTAAAAGTTATTTCCATTCTTAACAATCATTCATAAAGCATAACCCATCAATCCAAAAAAAATTCCTATAAGTTTCATATATGAAAATTACCCATATTAAATTAATATATTATTTTCCCATTCATATTTTTTATTATCTAATGATCATAACAAAATCCTTCTTCGGTCGAAACCCCTTCATTTTATGCACTCGAGAGACCTAAAAACCACTTTTCATGTCTTGTCCTTTAAAATATGACATTAAAATATATAAACACACTTTAAAAAACATAAATTACCTATTTAAATGTTTATAATATATAAAACACCTTGAAATATTATTATGACCCCTCATTAGTCCATTCTCTCTTTCTTTGCTCTCTAGACCTTGTCTTGTAAACCAAATCAGGTCTTAGAACTGACCTCCATACCTCTTTCCATGTACTCTCCACTTCACTCACATATTAAATAAACATATATAATTATTATAAATATCCATAAATCCTTCAAATACATTTAAAATATACCATTATACCTCATTAGGTTAGGTAGGGTCTAAAAGTGGTCTAGTTATAGATTTGATTTGTAGGTCCTACCCATATAGGCTCACCTCAAGACTCACATGAATGAGTTGATTCCTCATATAAATTATCTATAAACCTCATAAAACCTATAATTATTATTTTAATTCATATTATTAAGCCATCATTACCTTTAATGCATAAGACTAGGCATCCTATACACATACCTTCACAAGACACTTACTAGGCTCAAGTACTTGACAACTCTAACAACAATGACCTTCCATGATGATCTTAACATCAATAATTAAATAATAATAACATATAAAAATCATGTTTTACACTCTCATAATCACTAAAACACTAATCAATATTCTCTCTCTTAGTTACATTCTTCAATGGCCTCATGAAGACCTTTCTCAAGAACCCTTGACATCAATGACAACATCAATGCCAGACCTCAACAATAGGAAAAATGCTCAATAGTATAATAATACATAGAGTTAACATCTTTATAAAAAAAATTATATACTTTCAATACTTTTAAATTCAAGTCCATGATGATTTTATTAAGAAATTATGCATTAGGTGAAGTGGAAGTGGACCTTGTTTAGCAATAAAAGGTGTATATGATGCCCTTGTAAAAATAGCCATTTTAATTTGTTTTAAACCCTATGATGTCACCATACCTATGGATTATGGTACATATATAACTAAAAGGTTTGATATAGGAATATAAAAATATAATATAAATTTGAAATCCTAAAATTAGAGGATTAACAAGTTTGAAAGACAACTTTTATTGTTGTGTTGGAGATGATATATTTTTTTACTGATTTGTAGTCTTGTATGGTAGGATTATTTGGAAGAAATTATACACTTTGTGGGGAAATTATTAAATTCCTTGATTAAAATAAGAGAACTCTTTGAATTGTTAAGGATAAACACCATTGATCTTATTGGGATCAATTTTATCCTAGCTTTAAGGATTATCTTACATGTTTTTAATATCTTGATTATCATGTTCATCATTAATGTCATCTTCAATATGGACATATTTTTGGAGAATTTCATTATCATATTGATCAATGAGTTATCTATATTATCTATTTTATAAGAGGTCAAATGAATTCTAATATGCTCAATAAGATTTATAATTAACCTCTCACTATGCCTTAAATTAATAGAGTATGTAAGTTTCTTGAGTGGCATGTAAAATTGTAAAAAAATAGTAAATGGGCATAGCTAGAAAAGGTGTGTTTACTTTGTAGGTTATTAGATATAATATTTATATTCATACATGGTGGACATAATACACAAGATTATAATGCTCCCATAATGACACTATCCCATCTCTATGGTACATTGATAGTAACTTACATAAGCTAACTACTTACTGGTGTACTATAAGAACAAATGGTCGAAGGTTTCTTATGGTTAAAAATAAAACATATATATTTTTTATATATTATGAGGTACATTAAAACTAAAATAATTATATAGTGTTGTCTAATGGATTTAGTATAGGGGTATTGACCCTCACACCATGACTCAATAAAAATTAAAGATACATTTTCCCATAAAAATAGTTCATATGAGTTTGAAAGTTGTTGGGACATAGTTTCTAGGGAAATCAAAGAAATGAGATTGAAAACCAAATTTAAAAAAAGGGATCGAAAAAAAAAATTTGGTTTCACAAATATGTTTTACCCTATTTTTTATAAAAATAAATGAATGTTTAATGTTCTTATATAGGTGTAAAAATAGATAATATAATAATATTAAACATGTAAAATATTCAAAAATTATGATTTTGACAAATTTATAAATGTGTAAAATGACTATTTTGAGAAAACACTAAGAAGAGATATACTTAACTTGCACATAGATTTTTGTTAATTGTTTAATATGTATTACTATGAAAATTAGTGAGAGATAAATTTTTACATATTTAGGATCAAGAACATAATAAAATACTATTTATAAATAGGTTTATTGTATGTGGATTGCAATGCAAGCCAATCCCATCTATTGGCTATGGAATCATCGTAATTGATTGTGATCACTAATGGATAGGAAAATTCAAAAAACACATTTATGTAAATTTTAGATCAAAGGTAGAATTAAATAATATTACTAGATAGGAACATTATATGTGGATAATAGTGCAGTCCACTTTATTCCACTAACCATAAAATTATCCCTATTGATAGTGACATAACTATATTCATACATGGTGGACATAATACATAAGATTATAATGCTCCCATAATGACACTATCCCATCTCTATGTTACATTGATAGTAACTTAAATAATCTAACTACTTACTGGTGTACTATAAGAATAAATGATTGAAGGTTTCTTATGGTTAAAAGTAAAACATATATATTTTTTTATATATTATGAGGTACATTAAAACTAAAATACTTATATAGTGTTGTCTAATGGATTTAGTATAGGGGTATCGACCCTCACACCATGACTCAATAAAAATTAAAGACACATTTCCCATAAAAATATGATTTTGAAAGTTGTTGGGACATAGTTTCTAGGGAAATCAAAGCAATGAGATTGAAAACCAAATTAAAAAAAAAAAAAAGGATCGAAAACAATTTTTTGGGTTCACAAATATGTTTTACCCTATTTTGTATAAAAATAAATGAATTTTTAATGTGCTTATATAGGTGTAAAAATAGATAATATAATAATATTAAACATGTAAAATATTCAAAAATTATGATTTTGACAAATTTATAAATGTGTAAAATGACTATTTTGAGAAAACACTAAGAAGAGATATGCTTAACTTGCACATAGATTTTTGTTAATTGTTTAATATGTATTACTATGAAAATTAGTGAGAGATAATTTTTTACATATTAAGGATCAAGAACATAATAAAATACTATTTATAAATAGGTTTATTTTAAGTGGATTGCAATGCAAGCCAATCCCATCTATTGGCTATGGAATCATCGTAATTGATTGTGATCACTGATTGATAGGAAAATTCAAAAAACACATTTATGTAAATTTTAGATCAAAGGTATAATTAAATAATATTACTAGATAGGAATATCGTATGTGGATGATAGTGTAGTCCACTTTATTCCACTAACCATAAAATTATCCCTATTGATAGTGACATAATTATATTCATACATGGTGGACATAATACACACGATTATAATCCTCCCATAATGACACTATCCCATCTCTATGTTACATTGATAGTAACTTACATAATCTAACTACTTACTGGTGTACTATAAGAACAAATAGTTGAAGGTTTCTTATGGTTAAAAATAAAACATATATATTTTTTATATATTATGAGGTACATTAAAACTAAAATACTTATATAGTGTTGTCTAATGGATTTAGTATAGGGTATCAACCCTCACACCATGACTCAATAAAAATTAAAGACACATTTTTCCATAAAAATATGAGTTTGAAAGTTTTTAGGACATAGTTTCTATGGAAATCAAAGAAATGAGATTGAAAACCAAATTAAAAAAAAAAGGATCAAAAACAATTTTTTGGGTTCACAAATATGTTTTACCCTATTTTTTACAAAAATAAATGAATGTTTAATGTGCTTATATAAGTGTAAAAATAGATAATATAATAATATTAAACATGTAAAATATTCAAAAAATATGATTTTGACAAATTTATAAATGTGTAAAATGACTATTTTGAGAAAACACTAAGAAGATATATACTTATCTTGCACATAGATTTTTGTTAATTGTTTAATATGTATTACTATGAAAATTAGTGAGAGATAAATTTGTACATATTTAGGATCAAGAACATAATAAAATACTATTTATAAATATGTTTATTGTAAGTGGATTGTAATGCAAGCCAATCCCATCTATTGGCTATGGAATCATCGTAATTGATTGTGATCACCGATTGATAGGAAAATTAAGAAAACACATTTATGTAAATTTTAGATCAAAGTTAGAATTAAATAATATTACTAGATAGGAATATTATATGTAGATAATAGTGCAGTCCACTTTATTCCACTAACCATAAAATTATCCCTATTGATAGTGACATAAAGCTAATTGTTTTGACTTCTACACTTATGTTCACTAAAAAAATATGAGATGTCATGATTTAGATTATGCCATGAAAAATTCATTGTTTTTATTATCTTGTATTTTATTCCCCAAGTAAACTTTTATAGCTTGAAAAATTACAAAAAATGAGAGACTGTAATGGGTTGAGATGACCTCAATTTCCCCTTGATGATTGATCATTGCTTACATATCCAACACACCAAGTAGGAAAATCAATCCCACATAGTTCTCCCATATAGAGTGTTTTTTTATTTGTTCTCCTTGATTATGTGCATACAAATAAAAATATCACATTGATGCTTGAAAATGATATCTCTTTACTTACTTTGGAATTATCTTAACTTGGTTTATGGTTTCTCCTTGTGAGTGATCTTGAATTTGTAAAATATAATATATTTTATTAATATGAAATAGTGTGCAAGCTTGAGATAAGTGAATACTAAGTGGTGAAAATGAATGAACTTTTATGTGTATTTAGAGGTGATGCTTTTGAAAATTTCCTTTACTTGGCCATGTGAAATGTGCAAGAAGACTCAAAATAATGATTTTAATTTTGGAAACTAGTTGTTATTTAAAACAAGACATAATCAAACCTAAATAGACAAGAGAACAATAGTTCTCATTTATTTTTTGGGAAAACTTGTCCCAAAATATTAGGGAAACATGTTCTAAGATGGAGATAGTCTAAGGGTCATTTTAAGCAACTTAAACATTTGACTTTGATAGTTATTTGTAATAATGATGATAATTAAATGGTCAATGCTACATGTAGATCAATGGATTAAAGGAATGGTGAATGAGATTCTATCATGCCTATAATATTTATGTCAAAAACCCTAGTATAGTATCGTAAACAAATTATTAATTTCAATGATGCTTAATTGTTTAATTATTATTTCTTAGTTATTTTTGTCATTTTTTCAATAGTGCAACAAAAGTGTGTCACACAAAGTTATTCAAGGATTTATTTAGTTGTAATTTAATTTATACAAGGCTTTTCAAGGAAGTAGAATACAAAACAGATTTAGTAGAGGGTTATGGTCAATATTTGTTTCTAAAATTATTAACTTAGCATCCTTATTAATGAAAAAATACAAGTTGTATTAATATGATGTCCTAAATAGGTGGTCCATCTTAATTTTATTTTCTTGAAATCTTTATTTTAAGATGGTGACCTAAACATCATATTATGATAACAAAAACAAAAGAAAAATGAAACAAAATCTAATTTAAACAATAATTAATTTTAATAGGGTTATGACCATAAGTATTTTTAGGGAAGAAGTCCATACAATCCTATTACTCAAAATCTTCTTCCTAAGGCATAAAAAATAAGGAATTTTTCAATATAATATTCATTTCAAGGTAGTTAAATTCAATGCAAATAAATATTGATATATATGGATTAAAAATAATCAAACATATGTTAATATCAAATTTTATTTAATTATTATTATAAATATATTTAGTCCAAAAATAATGTATAATACTAATATGAGTGACAATGACAGGAAACCCCTAACTTAGCCTATGACACAGACCCGATTCCGCCCATAACTTGTGTTGATTTGTCCTTCAACATAAATGACTAAAAAACTATGGTTAAGGTGTTCTTAACACACCTACCCTTCCTAAAATGAGAGAAACAATAAGATATCCACTCCCCAAGGTATCTTTTATCTAGTCTAGGTGAAATTATCTTTACTCAATGGTTTATTATGACCATTCCATTTCAAGGGGCCTTTACTGGTTGTTAGAGTATTTTAGACAATTCAATATGCATTTAAATTAAGAGCTAATGTGTAAAGAAACAACATAGTGGTTTATCTATGAATATATAATCTATTTAAATATATACATTTATTACATGTATTCATCAATGTATATGTAGAGATAGACAAGATCATGTAATAAACATAAACATTACATTTAGGTTACAACTCAAAAGCTAAACTAATATAATCTAACATATTGATTAAAAAAGAAAAGGAAGGGTATGGATAAAGAGAAATAAGATCCTACTTTCTAATGTAGACCAACCTGATTCTATTAAGAAGAAAAATTCATGGATAAACTAGTCTTTATTTGAGATAGACCTAGCACAAATCTAACTAAGGATGATGCAAGAGTCTATGGGATGAAGTAGTATATCCAATGAAGAAAACAAGGTCACCATATACATGCACAAACTAATTGTATCAAATGACAAAGATGTCAGATAATTTTTTTCTATTAAAAGGATCAATTGGGATTCATCAAATACTCATGTGAGTTATACAAATGTCTTAAAAATAAAATTAACTAAGTAAACTAATCTAGAAAATATGAACATACATGAAATCAAATGAGTGATTTGCTTAATTATGGGGAACCAACTAGTTTGGTCCACTAATATATTACATTTTAATGGAGACAAGCCTTATTAAAATTTAATAGCTACTCTTATATAGGTGCAAAGGCCTAAGGAGTTCAAATTCAAATTTGCACACTAATGGGGTAGATATAGAAATCATCAATGCAGTTGGGATATGTAGTTGAGGAGGTAACTTGAGGTCTCTAATAAATTGGTGGCATGCATAGGATTTGAGGAATTAAAACCATGCCTTTTTAAGGAATATATTTGCCTTTTATGTTATACACTTAATCCCAATGTGCATGTCATATCCTAATAAATGATTCTACCTATATTTTCATATAATTCCACCATTTATGATCACTTGATAGTTGGAAATTGATCACAAATTGATTTTGCCAATCAAATTAGGTTCATAGTCTATTCTTGGATTTTGACAACTAGATAAGCCATCAATTTTGAGTTTGTTTCATGTTTCTACTAGTTAGTTGAGGCTTTATGTATGTTGACTATCTTTCATTATGATGTAGTGAGGTTGTGCTATGCAGTGCAATCTCATTCACCTAGAGCTTTGATGGGATTCAAAGTTGCACAAACCACCATGGACTTGTAGATTAGAGAGATGTTTCCATATGGTAGCATCCCACTAACCCACTTACCCAAAGGATCTGATATTGTATGAACATATTTGGGATAGGGGTTATCAAAATAGTTCAATTTGGTAGCATCCCACTAACCTACTTTCCTAAAGGTTTTGCATTATTTCTAGGATATTGACACTTATTAAGATCCCATTGATATACTCACCTAGAGATTTGATTGCATGGAGGACCATTAGAGGTATTATTAAAAATAAACTAAGTTCTGAAAGCTTTTTCAAATGTGCTTAGGTCACTAAGAGACAAACTTTTTCCATGTGGTTCTAAGATGAGTTCAAGCACTTATGGGGAAAAAACTAAAAATTCACAATCATAAAATTTAAATTAAAAGCCAATGGTTACAAAATTTAAAATTAAATGACTAAGTTACCTTAAAATAAAATAAAGGGGTATAGAAACCCAGTAAAACAACTTCATTTTAAAGTAACTTTCATCCATTTTAATGAAATTGACTAAGGTAAAATGTAAGTAAAAGTAAACTTGTAGTCAATTTAGGTCAATTTAAAGAAAACATGGACTAAATTGATAATGAAAATTAGCATAAAAATTTTAAATGGTTAGTTAATTTTCACAAAACCTAGGTAAAATAGTCTAATATGAAGTTTTATGTGTTTTAAAACACAAGCATAAAATAAATTAAAATTAATACATTTATGAAAATTTAAATAGTTTAAACTAATGTATCCCTAGATGTGATTTCTATGCCAAGTACTTATGATTCAAGATTAATATTATTTAGGATTGGATAAAATTGTGAAGCACATTCAAATTTAAATCTTCACATCTATAAAAACTTGGACTTTAAATAAGGCTGATTTAACAAGTAACCATAAAAAATCCTTAAGGTATAAGAATAAACTCTAGAGTGAAAATATGGTACCCATTTTTAATTTAAAAAAGGATAATGTTTTTCAATAAATAATAGATGGCAACCCCTACTAGGAAATACTCCTAAGTATTTTGAGAATCTGGAATTTGTGATTACACAAGAATAAAAGTATTACATGTAAGCAGTCACCTAGAAAAAAATATAATTCAAAGGTACTAAAGTCTATAGGAACAAGTGAAATAATAAGATAAAAATCCATCAAAAGACCATCCATGTGTGTGAGTAAGTGATTAATTCATTTTCTTTGCATTCACATGCAATAATTCAAATTTTCATAATACCAAAACTACTGAACCAAAAAATATTTTACATTTTAGCTGGGGGGAAGTGGTGTGGGAATTAGTTTATTACCACCCAAGAATTTATAACCTTAATACATATGCCTATGGTTCCTTCTAAAGGTCTTGATCCATTTCTAACTAGGTTAAAAATCCTATGGTAGAGACTACCAAGATTACCCTTTTGAGGAAAAAGTTTAGATTTCACATTTTAGCTCAAAAATTTTGAAAGGAGATTTTACATTTTCATCCATTGAGGGTTAGGGACCAACCCACAAGTAAAAGGAAATAATTAAGTTCATTACAACAAAAAAAAAACTTAAATTTAATAAATGTTGAATTTTTATTAGAAATTAAGTGTATTAGATGGTTTTGAACAAGATAATAACTTTTATAAATTCTAGTTCTGTTATGAATCATAAACCTTTGAAATTTAGGAAATTAACAAAGCAATCATAATAGTTTACATTAGATTTTTAATAAAAATTATAATTAGGATCTTTGAGTGAAATAATATTTGTTTTCATTACTTTGATTAACAAAGGAACCATAGCAAAAAATATTTGGGACAACCCCAACATTGAAAGAAAAAAACAAATAAAATCAAACATAGGCTAACAACAAGGGATAGGGAGGAAATAAAAAGAAAACAAAACAAGAATGAATAATTAAGTTATTCGCAAGGGTTTTCAAGAAAATGTATACTTTAATTAGTTAGACACGTGATTATTTAGTATTATAAGAAGGAAAAAAGAAAACATATACTTGCATTTATGTTGTCCTTTAAATTAAAATACACTATCCCAAAGAGTTTTCTCTATGTTTTTTCTAGGAAAATTAAGAAAATTAAGATTGTGAAATTAAATAAAATATTTGTAGTTAATTTTTAGAAATCTATTGGGATACGATGAATAAAATACCTTAACTCATATTATTTTTAAATAAGGAATAGGTATTGGTTTTCATACATACCAGACTAATTAGAAGATCTAACCTAAAAGTGGCATGTTCTTTATGAAAAATGGATTCTTGTATAACATCTTCTTGGTTACCATTATCATCCAAAAGGCATGGAACTAGATCAAATTCTTCTCATAGTAGAGACCTTGTGTTTTTTCATCAGTGGCTTAAGTATGTGGAGAGCTAGGTTAGATTAGATCATTCTCATCTCACATCTTTGATGATTTCAGTTATCTATTTAGACCAATATGCTTATGATATTTTATTTGTATCTTGACCATCTCTATTACACTAAATGTGGAACATTTTTGTGTTGTAAAATTATGGTGTTATTAAATGAACTCATTATCTCCTTATTTTCTTTAAACACAGGCTTATCGAGGAACTTCTCTTTATTTGATCTTGAATGTTATTAAGTTCCCATTTTGAGCTTGATTTCTTCTAGTACTAGGAGGAACACCTGAGTGATATTAACAAACTTGAAGGTAAGGTTAAATGAAGGAGAGGGATTATTAATTTTTAACTCTTCTAACTTGTTCTCCTCAAAGGGACAACCCCATTATTCTTGGTTTTTTCTTCTATTTCATTCCCTTCTAACAGTGTAGGGAAGGTCTCATCACTACCACATATATGCTCATCATATTGGAATAAATATTCAAATACATGAGTGGGATAATATGAGAAGGATGTTTCAGTTGCATAATAGGCATCTTCCTCCTCTAGATACTCTAGTTATTTTAATGATTCCTCTAGTTGAGTATACAAAATTTTATATTGTTCATTTTGTGTGGGTAGCTCTTCCTCAATTTTCCTTTTGAATAGTATGCCACCTTATAAAAATATTACTTCATCATATTTATATTCATCATCGCCATTGTTTTAAACTTCAAATAATGGATCAATTTTGTGAAATGGTATGTTCTCATAATGCATGATCAGCTTAACATTAGTATCACAACTAGGTTCATAGAGTCCACATGGTGCACTAGGGCATGTGACCTCATAGCTTAGATTTTGCATTGTCTATTAATTGTACCATACAAAAAATGGTATTTTATTAACAATAACACCCAAAGATATTAAATCACTAAAATAATAATTATTATCCTACTAATTATACACATAATTAGTTGATTCAAATTCATTAAAAGAGTAATTAGGGCTATCATTTATCATAAGAAGGCTTGGTTGGATGAAGTATTAGGGAAATGATTCATTGTAAAGCACATAATGATCCATGGAATGAGTATAAGTCATGTAACTCAAATTATTTTTGGCATAAATATCCTGGATGTTCCAAATAATAGGAAGGGTCAACACTAAATCCTTTAGACATTAATTGTTGCTCTACATTGATAACCTTTTCATAGACCAATGTTAATAATGTGAGATAAAATGGGTTCATATCAATAAACATTACAGTTAGAGGATCCAATGCATTGAGATGTACTCCCATAGTTTCATCCTCTATTTGTAAAAATATGGTCATTTAACCTAGAGTATACTTGATGGAATCTATGAAAATGCACTTATTGGTTCATTGGTCACTTTACAAGTTTTAGTAAATTGGTAAGACAATACACAAGTGTTAATGGTCACACTATTTTTTTTAAGGAATCAATTAACAAATATGTCCCATTATGTGATACACCCTTCTAATAGATCAAGGTACCAATAATAGGCCATTTGATCTAGAGATAAGGGGAATAGGTAACAATCCACATCCTTGTGTTGAATATGCCTTCTAATAATGGATTATTTAAAATACTAGATGTGTTCTTCAATAATATTGATCCCACAATAAATATAATTTACATATAATCTATGGGGGTTTTTGGGCAAGTCATGGTAAGGTCCTAAAATTCTAACATGATAGCTATGTCCTACTAGCCATGCAAGGCCCATTATTAGACTCAATTAAATAGTTTTTATAGTCTAAGAACATTGAAAAAAACTAGGGAACTTATTAAAATGAAATAATAAGTTTGAGATAATCTTGTTTAGACCCTCCTTCTAGCACCAGTTTGTTGATTGGTCCTTTGACACAATGATCAAACAACTATGGATGAGATGTTTATGATTCACTTTCCCCTCATGAAAGGAGGTAAATATTGATATTTAAACTCCCCAAGGTCTCTTATACCTAGTTTAGGCACCCTAATCTTCACTCAGTGGCTCATTATGACCATTTCATTTCAATGTGCCTTTGTTGGTTGTTGGAGTATTATAGATAGTTCAATATGAATTTCAATTAAGAGATAATTCTTATAAAATCAACAAATTAATTTATCTATGAACAAAAATTTGACTAAAAAATATAGGTCTATTTCATGGATTCAAAAGTGTATAAGTAGAAATAAATAAGAGCTTAAAATTAAGATAAAGATTAGATTCAAGTTACAATTCATAAGCTAAAATATTCTAATCTAATAGACTGATAAAAAAGAGAAAAAGAGGGAAAGGCATGGAGAAAGAGAAATAAGAACCCACTTTATAATGTAGACCATCTCAATTATATTAATCAAATAAATCATTGGATAAACCAATTCTTAATTGAGCTAGACCTAGTACAACTCTAATTAAAGACAATGTAAGAGTCTATGGCATGAAGTAGAAGAGCTAATGAGGAAAACAAGGTCACCATATACATGAATAAACCAAGTCTATCAAATGATAAATCTATTAGATAAATATGTTTCTATTAAAAGGATCAATTGGGATTCATTAAACACTCGTGTGAGTTTTAGACATGGCTTCTAAATAGCCTCAACAAAGGAAATTGATATATAAAATAGGAATACACATGAAATTAAATGATTGATCTACTTAACTATGAAGAGATAGCTAGTCTAGTCCACTAATTTATCATATTCTAATGGAACTAACCCTAAGTATATTTTAATAGTTGATCTTATATATGTGTGTAAGCCTAAGGAATTCAAATTTAAATTCACCTACTAATAGGGAAATTACATAAATCATTAATACAATTAGGAGATGTAATTGAGGTGGTAACTTAAAATCTTTGATAGATGAATGGCATGTCAAGGCTTTATGTAGTTGAAACCATGCCTCTTTAAGGCATACATTTATCTTTTATGTTATACACTTGATCCCAATGTGCATGCCATATCCTTATTATTGCATCTACCCATATTTGCATTTAATTTTGTCATTTTTAAACACTTATTGGTAGGAAACCAATTGAAAATTAATTCTAAAAATTATATTAGATGCTTAGTAGATTCTTTTATTTTGAATATTTTGGTAGCCAAATAGGCCATTAGTTTTGACTATGTGTTCTATTGATGTCATCACTAGCATGTCCTTATTTGGTAGGGTCTTTTCCAAGTGGATTATCTTCCTTCTATTACTCAATTAAGGTTTTATGTATCTTTATTATTATTTCATCATGATGTAGTGAGATCATGCCATAATATGCAATCTTGCTCACCCAGAGCTTTGATGGGCTTCAAAGTTACATGGACCATCGATGCTTGTTGATTATTGAAATGTTTCTATATGGAAGTATCCTACTAACCCACTTTCTTGGAGACTATGAGATTATATGGATATCTCAAAGATAGTGGGTAATTTTGATGGTACTACATGGCACCATTCTACTAACTCACATTTTGAGAGGCTTTATACTATATGGTTTCAAATAGGATCAATGGGTCAGTGGGATATTAATACTTGGTAGCATCTCACTGATCCACTCACCTAGATCTTTGCTAATGTTTTGGCCCATCAAGAAAATTATTTAAAATTGAATAAGTTTCAAAAGCCTTTTTAAATAGACTTGAGTCACTGATAGATGTGAAAAGTCACCATGTACCACTGGGATGAGTTCAAGCACATGTAAGAAAAAAATGAAAAATCTAGAGTCCATAAATTTAAATTAAAAGCCAATAGTTATAAAATTTCAAACTTCAGTGGTTAATTTCATGTAAAATAAAGCAAAGGGGCATATAAACTTTGAAAAATCTATTTAAAATTAAATTTCATCCAATTTAATGAAATTGACTAAGGTAAAAGATAAACAAAAGTAAAATTTTAATTGATTTAGGTTAATTTACAGAAAACATGGACTATATTTCTAAGGAAAATTAGTATAAAACTTTTAAATAGTTTGAAAATTTTCACAAAACCAAGACAAAATAGTCTAAAAGGAAGATTTATATGTGTATCAATACACAAGCATAAAATATACTAATACTTAATAAATTCATGCAATTTTCAATATTTTAAAACTAATGCAACACTAGATGTGATTTCTATGCCAAGTATTTATGATGCAATATTATTACTATTCAAGCTTGGATAAAATAGTAAAACACATTTAGATTTAAATATTCACATCTATAAAAACATGTACTTCTAAGAAGGCTTATTTAAAAAGCATCCATCAAAACTCCTTAAGGTATAATATTAAACTCTAAAGCAAAAACAGGGTCCTTATTTTCAGTTTAAAAATGGGTATGTTTTACAAGCAATAAAAACTTGGGTAACACACATATCCGCTCCTCATAATTTAGGTCTAATGTATTTCTACTTAAACTTGTGATCGGTGTGCTCAACAAGGCACCATCACCTAAGGGGTTGGTACTATAACACAAATCAAGTGAGATTTAGTAATATGTAGATGTCAAACACAATATGAATTCATATAATCAACAATTTTTTTAAAAAATACCATAAAAACTTAAGGTGTATATTCTTATCCAAAATCACTAGCATGCAAGAGTGCACATTAAAATTAAAAGTTGAGATAAAATACTCACCTTAATTTGACTCAACAGGATTAGAAGTCTCAAATATCCTTGTATTTCATTCCTTGGATAAGTTCCATCTCATGAGAGTGTTTCTATAAATGACCAAGGTCAAGATAAAAGAACATATATTGCATACTAGAGTATAACAAACTCACTACCCAATAACTAACTATAGTCACCACAACTATACAACCAAACATAGTATGAATTTAGTAATATAAGGATAAAAATATTCAAATAAGGACACCCTAAGAATTTACATTATGGATAAGTTCTCTAAAGGTTAATTTTCAATGTATAAATTATAAGAACACTCAACAAGTTAGTTATTATTACCCACACTAGGAGTGCATCCTAAGGGTTAGTTACCTATGAACACACCCATTACCCAGGTAACCTACACACACACACACACACATATGACCACCCTCATACACATTATCATTTTTGGTTTTAGTTCACCTATTACTAAAATTATTTTTAATTATAATTTCAAATCATCTCTCCTTCATCATCCCATATATATTAAGTGTAATGAATCTAATTTTATGGCTAACTCCATGACCACTAGTTGGGCCACATTCATCTAGGAACTACCAAGATATTAAAATAAGTATCCAAATATATAGGAATAAGCTCATCTGTACTTATAAATTATAGTAAATAACTAAACCAAGGTCACACTTTACTATTAATGGAACACCTTCTTTATATCTAATCATAGGGAAACTAAGGCCTTGTGTGTGTGTGTGTGTGTGTGTGTGTGTGTGTGTGTGTGTGTGTGTGTGTGTGTGTGTGTGTGTGTGTGTGTGTGTGTGTGTGTGTGCACGTGCGTGTGTGCATGTGCGTGCCCATGCATGCACGTGTGTGCATGCGCGTGCGCGCGTTTGTGTGTGTGTGTGTGTGTGTGTGTGTGTGTGTGTGTGTGTGTGTGTGTGTGTGTGTGTGTGTGTGTGTGTGTGTGTGTGTGTGTGTGTGTGTGTGTGTGTGTGTGTGTGTGTGTGTGAGTGTGTGTGTGTGATTGTGTTTAAAGTGTGAAGCTCAAACTAAGGTAATACATATGTATCAAATGTTAATATAGTTTAGGATAGTCACAACTAATTTATATAGGAAATAATTAACTTAAACAAACACTAAAATAAGAGACATTCCTAAACGATACCAAACACATCAATCTTTAAGATGATAATTCAGGTGTAAAATTACCCTTAGTATTAATCCACAAGGAGATAAATTGTTAAAAATATTAGCAAAAGATTTATAATATGAAGGAAACACATTTTTAGAATTTTAGTATATTTATTTATAATAAAATCATATTTTTACTAAGTATTATGAACTAAATTTAACATGATAAAAAGTTCCTTACAAAATTCTCCACAAAACAAGTTTCAAAATTACCTCGTTAAAAAATAGCAAAAACCTATAATAAATTTATTTAATTAAATGCATGATAATATAAGATATCCAAATTTAGTTACAAATTTTAAATTACAATATTTATTTTCTTTAATTTTTACTTTCATCAATTCAAATCAACTTTGGAGGCAAGAAAAGTTAGTGCAAACTTGCTCCCACAAACATCTTCCAGAATTGGTAAAAAATAATAGCTTATAATGGGATTAAAATTATCTAGTCATTTTTTGTATATTTTAGATTCTAATAAAATTAGTTCTAATTCTTAGTTTCATTAAATATTTATTTTAGGTATTTAATTTACACCAGTTCCAAATCAACTTTTAAGAGCTAAAATGGTATGAGAAAACCACTTGTAAAAACATGGTTTGAAAACTAATTAATTTTGTTTGAAGTTGGTGGTAAAATTTGTATTTGACCAAAAAAATAGTAAGTATTGGATATTCTAAAAACATTAAAAAATTTAGTTTTTAAGGTTTTCAATTATATATATATATATATATTTTTATTTAGTTTCAAAGGGGTTTAATAATGTTGATATGGGTAGCCAGTCATAAAACTATGTTTATTTGAATCAAATGAAATTTAGGTCACAACACCTAGGGTTAACATTTGAAATACTTAATTAATTTGGATTTTAGGTCTTGTAACTAGATTACCCATTTGCATGAAATGCTACCCTCTTTATTAATCATTATATAAATTTCCTTTACGAGGGGTTAAATAAACACCATTTTATTAATATGGCTAGGAGGAAAGTATTATTTTTTTTGAATTTATTCATAATTTATTTAGTTAATTAAAAGGTATGAGGGAATCCAAGATATTAATTTATTTATTAACATAATAAAAATAATATAAAAGTTCCACTTAACCTACCTAGTGGTGGGTCAAATCTCTACCATTTTACTGGGTGGATTTCTTCCACTAAATATAGGTTTTATAAAATTTACATTAAATTTTACCTCTAGGTAAATAAAAATTTAGTTTCTTATTTTGTCTTCATTTTTTATCTTTCATTTTTGTTGAAACTTGAAGAAGGGTTTGGAATGGAACATAATAAAAAATGCACATATGCTTTGAAATCGAAGCTTTCTTGGGCTATATACACATTATATATATAAAATATTTTATTTAATTTTTTTGAATAAATTTTTACTTAGCTAATAATAAAAACACTCATAAAATTATATACATTCTATATATACATACAACCATATGTATATATGTTCATTATATATGAGGCTTTTAAAATAATATAAATATAAATATTTTATTTATTTAAATTTATTTGTGCCATAAAAAAATCTATGCATTTTAGTGGAAAAGAAGATATCAAGGAGTTAACCATTTATATGAGAAGACTTGAGGAAAGGGTTGTAAGCTTAGGATATGATACCATATCTATTAAGAAGAATTTGGAAGTGTTACTTGGCTACAACAAAGTTAAAATTTGAAGTTATTTATCTAGTATAGAAGGGTTGATCCAATGATTTAATAAGAGTAGATGATATTTTACGATTATGTAGCAACTCAATATTGTACACTTGGTAAACTTATACCTCGGATGTTTTTCTTAGTTCTACACATGCCTTACTTCAAAGCCCTACATCTACTCTATTTTGTGCCCCTTAACCTATCTCTTCAATTGACTAGCCTTATATTGATGACACAGACATCTCATTTTTCCCAAAATGATTAAAATATACTTATCTTTCACCTATCTAAGTTTGGATCTTGTGCCTCCTCTCTTTCTCCCTAGATACTAGTGTTTGAGATAGATAGTAGCATTAACATTACTAGCCTACATGACACAAGTTTACGTTGCCCTAAAGTCATCCAATTTATAAATGAAACATATTAAATTGGTTATCCCAAGTGACTTAATGTTAGTTATTGATTTATAGGATTGGTATTAAAAAAATATCAACCCTCATTCATTCCTCATCTAGCAATCAAACCAAAAGAGCATTTAAAAAGCACTTAGGTTATCAAAATATTTCCTATTATACCCTATTTTGATATCAATCAAAGGAACATCATAGTTACAAGTATAAATTACTAAAGGAGTAATCAAAATGTCTTACTTTAAATTTTACAAGTTAGGTCACTATTGTATTTGCTTTACACACATTACATGATTCACACACAAACTAACACGTAGAGGAGAAATACACTGAATCCCTCTTCTATAGTATTAGATATTTAGGTAGTTCCTTTGATATTAGGGTCATTACAAGTCAAATCAACATGATGTTCCTACTAACCCATTTTTTACCAAGGTCACATTAAAGATGGAAAGGTAAGGTTTTTCTATTTCACTAGGAGTGAAAATCCATGACCTAGATTTGAATGCACTAGAATAAAGATGAAGCCAAACCTAGAAGCAACTAGGGGATAATTGTATGTTATCAAAAATTTATCATGTCTATAAATCAATCTTGGCTAAGAGAAGATAGAGTATACTTACACTTTTGATTAGGGATACACTTGTTAAGCAGGAGCATGACCAATATGAGGATATACTAAACTTGATTAGGGGATCATTTGTCACAAAATATCATGATAAGAAGTGTTCTAAAGCCTACATTATAAAAAAATCACAAAACAATTCTAATGGAGTTCTAAGGTTTAAAACATTCACCTATTATAATGACAAGAAAATAAATCTAATCTAGTTCACACCAAAGCTTGTGGCATTAAGTGGGGGTTAAAAAAAATATAAAAATATGTATAGGGAACCTCCATTAAAATAAGTATTATTAACACCCTAATACATAAAATATGGAAGAAAATATTATTCAAACCAGAAATTATGCTACTTATATCTACTAAAAGAGAGGAGAACAAAGTTAGAATATACTTACCTGAATGTGAACCCATCGAGATGCAATCTCTCCCTTAGAAAAAGGGGCTTCACAAGAGGTTGGTTTGGTTTTTAAGGATAACTAAGAAAGGTCAAAGCATACAAGACATATTCACAAGACTAGATTCTCCAAATAAGAAACCTAAGCTAAGTCTCCTCAATAGAATAATGGAAGAGTAGATTGTGAATTAGTGTGAGAGAATAATAAATCTTGATTTCACTTATGAAATAATGATGAAATGATCTTATATATATAGGTATATCTTTCCCTAAATCATTCTAGAAACATTGGTTGTATAGGGTTGATCTAGTTGACCCAATGTGTTTTCAAGGATAATTCACTAGGTCTAAGCTAAGTCAGTTGAAAGGCTAACATGCTAATAAAGTGAACAATACCCCTAAACTATATTGGGTTGACCTAGTTAACTTAGTATATCTAATTAAACAAAAGGGGTTTAAGATAAGAAAAGGAAGAATGGAAAAAGGAAAATACTATAGGAATATTCAAGGGAAGAAAAATATCTTAGGGAATGGTTTTAGAAGCTGGTTGGATTGGTAATAATATGTAAAATGGGACAATTATACTAAAAAGCACTAAAGGTTTGCCTACCCCTTTTTTAGTGCACCCCTTAGGGCATGCACTTAGATAGATTGAGTCTTGATGGGTTCCTACAAGATGTAAAGCATCAATATTTGATAAAAGTTTGAAAATATTATGTGTATACATATGTCCCACTTGAAGCTCATCACATGTCACTAAGGTGTAATAGGGGATGGTGCTTCAAGAAAGAACATAGTAACACACAACATTGATGCTAAAGAAAATTAAATTATTTTAAAGAAAAAACAACTAAAGTGAAATGATTGAAAGGGAAACTAATCTAAAATGTAAATGATAGAAAATTAAATAACTAAAAAGTAAATGTAATGAGTACCTTGATTTACCTTTATTACTAGATGGTTGTCTATTATGTTAGTTTTGATTGTGTAGGGCATAGAGACTTCTTTCAATGAAGCTAAGAATATAAAACTAAAGAGCAAAAATAAACAAATGCAAGAAAAGCTAAGATAACAAGTGTTATGAGGACAAAACATACTTGGGAAATTTGGTGAGTTGGGGTGACAGGTGCTATGTTAGACCCAATGACCTAGTCAAAAACAAATAAGAGTAACTTGGGTAACCAAAAATCCAAGGCTACTAAAGATTTAAAAAAATCAAACAATCTATCCTTAATTAAGAAAGGCAAACTCATCAATACAAAACAAGGATACATTTTAAATACGATGGCAATAAAATAAATCAAATGGTAAAAGATGAAACAAAATAGTAAAATAACATTTATGAGTGAGTATTAACAATTCACATCTCACATAACAATGGAAAAAGGTGCATAAAATGGGAAACACCATTGACGAGTGAGAAACAAAAAGGCAACCTCACTCAATAATGGAAAAATGGGTATGAACTCAAGTGTTCTTAATAGCAGGAAACTAAAACTATGAAAAATGATAAAAATAAAGTGAATTAAGTGTATAAATGTAAAATCATGGTATAAAGAAAGAAACAATCCATAGGTGACCAAACATGTTGTTTCACTCTAAGGATATGTAAAATTGAAAAAAGTAGTGCTAGCATGTTATTAAGAGATGAATAAGAAGGAATTAAAGAAGAGGGAAAATAGATTTGGAATCAAAATTTGTCTATCAAGGTGGGGAAATGAAATGGGTGGAGGGGAGGATGAAGGAAAAACAAAGGTAGAGGAACTCTTTATCAAAGTCATTACACTCAAATTAGGTCTATCAAAATAAGAGGAATGTTTACCTTAAGGACTTTGAAAAACTTCTATTAGCTACACAAGTCTTAGGTTAGAAAATGGAGTATATAGGTCATCCCATGAGAGCCTACCTTCCCGTGATGTGTTACCCATTATTTAAGACCCCTTATAGAGTTGTCAGTCTACTAAAAAGATTGGGTACTTGCATGAGAAATTAGTTAGTATCATAGAGATATTTTTGAAATCCCCTATTCCAATCTAATATCCTACCAAACCCTAAAGGACCTTAGATCCATGTAAGGCCAACTATGGATTTTGAGCTTTGATTAGAGATAGGAAATGTACTTGAAATGATGTCTTTTGGTTTGAATTTAATTTGTGAGATTTTTATGTTGCCTTTTAGATATCATTGCTTTTTGTTTCAAATGATTTATCTTTTAACTTTCTTGATGGATTTTATAAGATTCCTCTTTCATACATATTTGGAAAACCAAACATGGGTACTAAAGATGAATTTCATTTGAATACTTAGGACAAGGTTGCTAAGAGAGAGAAACTTCAAAGAGCATGGGGTCTAAGAGTCTCATAAATCTAAGTGAAATAAAAGTGTTATCTTCACTTTGACCTCATTTTATCCAATATGAAGTGAAAAAATGGGAAATCAAGAGGAATGACACAAAATAATTTGAATTGATTCAAATCACAAAAAATGTGAAATATGGTAAAAATGGATAAAGTGTGATTCTTTATCATAAGAATGAGGGAAATGGAGGAAAACATGCTAACATAGATTGTTTATGTAGATTCCATCTAACAAAAGAAGCAAAAGCTAATGTTTGAGAATAAGGACCATAAAAATATGAAAATATGGTAATTTAATGAGGAAGGTGAAGTCCTATCCATTGTCTTACAAAGCTACTAATAAAATAAAAACCCATGAGGGTGCTAACAAGAAAGTGAAAAATAAAGTGAGGTAAGCAAAGAGCTGGTAGTTTTGTAAGGAATGTTGGGTCCTATCTATGGTCTTACAAAGAAAATACAAAAAGGGAAACCCTAAAGATGACAAAATAATATTGTCAACAATAGAAAAAATGATTAAAATATGTTGGTTTTGTGAGGAATGTTGGGTCTTATCCACGGTATTACAAAGCAACTCACAAAAGAAAAACCCAAGGGGTGTAAAAAACAAGAGAAAATGCAAGAAAATAAAGAAGACTATGGTACATCAAAAAACCAAAATACCAAAAGGGAGGACTAAAGGTTTGTGAAAATGAGGGAAATACTATAGATTGAGATACCCATGCTTAAGTAACCTACAAAAAGTGTTAGATAGATACAATTAAAAAGTATGAAAAGAAGGAAATGTTTAGGCAAAGTAATTTTTAAGGAATTAAGCATTGGTGGACTCTTTGAAAACATGACCTTTATTTTTTTGAAGGTGGTAAGCACTTAGACCAAGAATATATTTGACTAAATATGGTCCCCACCATTTTTGGGCATATTTACCTTCTTTATCATGGGTGTAGTCTAGTTTAAGGACAAGATCACCAACATTAAAAGTGCAGATTTTAACACATTTATTATGTTCTCTGGAAATTTGGGCCTTATATTGGTAGTTATGTTGTAAACCAAAAATATTACATTAATAAAGGACATAAATGGAATGAATTCAAGCTTCACATAATTATTCATTAGTAATAATACCATGAAGAGATATATGAAGAGAGGGAAGCTCAACTTCTAAAGGAAGAAATGACTCAGAACCATAGACTAATGAGAATGGAGTTACCGTAGTGGTAGTACATATGATATTTTGATAGGACATAAGTGAAGGGTAAAGATGAGTGTGCTAATCTATGTGGGTTTCATGAATTATCTTTTGAATAATTTTATTGAGAAATTTATTGGTGGCCTTAGCTTGACCATTATATTGAGGATGATAAGGCATGGAAAATTTGTGATTGATTTTAAATCAATTGCAAAGTTGTTTAATATGTTTATTTTTGAAATTACCACCATTTTATGAAATGATGGTATGGGTAATGCCAAAATATCATATGATTTGGTTAAGAATAAATTTTGAAATGGTAGGATCAGTGACATTAACAAGGGGCATGGCTGCTACCCACTAAGTAAAGTATTCAGTAGCAGTAATGATAAAGACATATCCATCTTGGGAGTGAGGAAGTTTACCAATGAGATAAAATCCCCATATATAAAATGGCCAAGGATATTTGATAGTTTGAATCTTGAAAGGAAGTGAATGGATCAGATCATCATGAAGCTGATAAGGAGTACAATTTTTAGAATATTTGATTAGATCCTTTTCAAGAGTAGGCCAAAATTAACCCATACATAAGCATTTATGTGTTGCAGTATGTCCACTATAGTGACCACTATAAATACCCCCATGTTCTTGTTTAATAAGAGGAGGGACCTCATCTTTCATAACATAATAAAACAAGGTACCTTCAGTGTTGAGATATTAAAGGATGTTGTGTCTAAATACATACTTCAAATCTTCTTTAAAAATATGTGTCTCTTCATGAGATTTTAAATTAGGAGTATAATTTTGATGTTTTAAGAACTAAATGATGTCTTGGTACCAGGTGATTTGTCAAATGGTAACAACCTCAATATGATAGATAAGTGAATCTAGTGGTTGAGTATAGAATGGAGATTTTTTGATTTGTATAAGAAAAGTAGGATCAGAAATAAATTGAAGTGGATGAAATAGTGATGTTGAAGAGGCAAGAGAATCAACAATGGAATTTTAATCTCTAGGAATAGGCTCAATAGTGAAAGAGATAAAATCCTTAGCAAGAGTGGTTGAAATTTGATGATAGGTAATAAGGTTTTCACTTTTAAATTGATAATCACACCTAACTTGGTAGAGAATATGTTGATAATCAAATAAAGCATTAAGGTATTTACTATCTAAATTAAGGGTAGCTCTCATGCCTAAGACAAGAGCTTCCTACTCAGCCATATTATTGGTGATATCAAAGGTGAGGAAACAATCTAAAGGAGTGATTTTATTGAGAGGACTTGTGAGAATGCAACCTAACCCAAATCCTTGAAGGCATTTAACACTCTCAAATTGAAGGGTCCAAGTATCCTCATACAAGTCAACATTGATCTCAGGAAGCTCTTTAATAACTACCTTTGGTTTAGTAGTACCAGAGGGAGTGGAAGATCCCTCAAAATTATTGGCTTCAAGATCAAAAATAAAGCTATGAAAGTAATATTTGAGAGAAATATCTTGATCAATTACTTCAATGTAAAGGATAATATTATATATAAGGTATCTTGAAGATAAAAAGTGGCTATAATGGGAGTTGTATCAATCTAGTTAGCTATGACTCACCCCTTGATATATTTTTGAGTGACAATGCATCAATCAAATTCCATACATAAGACCATCCATTTGTTGATTCTATCTCTAGGAAGAAAGGATTTAGAGAAGAAATGATAAAGGGGGTCAAAATCAATAATTACATAAGTAGTTTGGTAAATTATGTAGTGATGAAGCTTTTTAGTTTAAAAAAAATGGTGAAGCAATCATGTTCAATTTTGGTATAATGTGTTTCATAATTGATGAGGCCTTAGATAATATAGCAGATAGCATACTCTCTTCCCATATCATATTGTTGGGAAAGCATTATCCCAACTTAAATAGGTGTGGAAAAAGTATATAAAGTCAAAGGTTTATCATTGGAAGGAAGATAAAGTGTAGGTGGATGAAGCAATGACTCTTTCATGTTGTCAAAAGATTTTTGACATGCATATGTCCATTCTAAAGCATTACCTTTCTTGAGAAGGGAATTGATGGAGTGAATTTGATATGATATTTTAGGGATACATCATTTAATTACCCTAAGCTTGCCTAAATAAGTAAAAATGTCAAGAATAAAATAAGGAATGAGCATGTTGATGATATCACTAATTTTGGTAGGGTTAACATTAATGTTATGAAGAGAGACTAAGAATCCTAAGAATTTTATAGATGTGACTCAAAAGATACATTTTTAAGGATTAATTCTAACTATATATTTAAGGAGATGGTTAAAGATGATAAAAAGATCATATAAATGATTTTTACAATGTTTAGATTTAGTAATAAGATCATCCACGTAGGTTTTAAAATTTTTATGAATGAGATCATGAAAGACATGAGTCATTTCTTGTTGGTAATTAGCTCTAGATTTATTTAGGCTGAAGGGAATTTTGACATAGAAATAGGTAACCCTTTCTATGGTGAAAGTAGTTTTATGTTGGTCCTTGAGAGTAATATGAATTTGATTGTATCATGAGAAGCCATCCATAAGAGAACTTTTTGTAGCTAGATATAGAATCAATGATGGAATATATTTAAGGCAAAGGGAAGTTGTCTTTAGGATAAGAAAGATTAAGATTTCAGAAATAAATACAAATTGAAATGACCATAGTGAATTTCTTTTGAATGGAAATAATGTTAGAAACCCATTTAGAATAATTCACTAGTTTGATAAATTTAACATCAAGTAATTTAATGATTTCTTTATGTCACAAAGTTGAAACTTCAGGTGGGATTTTTTTTATGTATAGGCTTGGCATCAATATATGTAATGATATTATGCACCACAATGCTAGGGTTAATGCTATGCATGCCATCAAAGGACCAAGCAAAAGCCTCAATATATTTGTCAAATAAAAATCTAAAGTTATCATGTTCAATAGGTGAAAGCTCTCAAAAAATGATAATTAGTTGAGGAGAAGGTATATTACCATATTTGATGTAAGTGGTTTCTTTGATAAGTATGTCATTTCCATCTTGAAAGTGGTATGGTGCATTAGGTAAGGCTGAAACTAAATTTGTTTAAGGATCAGTGCTAGCAATGAAGTTATTGAAGCAAAGATTTTTAGTCTCTAAATTTCCAAGTGTATGATGCTTCTTAGGAAGTTGAGGTTCCTAGGCATGAAGTAACTTAAGAATAACTTCATCACTAGGTAAGGTAGGAAGAAGACCATAATACTCAACATCTACTTCAAGATCTAAAATTTGATTGCCATGGTTATCATATTCAGAATGAATCTGATGAAAATCAGTTGCCTTAGCATCTAGTGTAATTTTAGGAGTAGAAGAAGTGGATGGATTAGAAGGAATTAGAGTGTCATTGGATTCAATGTTGGGAGAAGGATTGGATGTAATGAATAGATCCAAAGGTGTAGGAAAGTTTGGAGATTTAGAAGGCACAATTTTCTCTACCACCCAATGAGTATCAATAAGAGGAGGATTGAGAGGAGGCACATGACCCTCAAGATATAATTTACTATCCATATAAATGGTATTCAAATCTTGATTAAAATCATGGATTTGGTTGAAAGTTTTTTAGTAATGCTAGACATCCAAATCTCTAGATTGAGCTTGGGTGATGATATAGTTGTCATCATATGTTGGAGAAATTATACATGATTGAGAATCAGGGGGAATTTTAGAAGGTGAAATACAAATATTGTTGAATGTACAAGGAGAAATGATTAGAGGATATTGAAAAAATTTAGTCACTCTAAAATTATTACAATAGAAGGCATCTTATGGTAAAAAAGGCTCTTGAGCATTGCATGGAGGGGGAAAGTTGGTGATCTGGAATGGTATGGTCCCTTAGTAATAGATAAGAAGGAATACATTACAAAACATATGGAGTTAATTTGGTAGTATTTCAAGTATGTTGTAACTCATTGGACTTATCATCATAAAAATATATAAGAGTATCTTGTAAATTAGGATTCATGTTGATGAACTCAGGTAATGGATCACTATTAATATTAGGATTTGTAGGAATACAATATTGAAGTTTAGGATTAGGAAGTTGTATTCTCCATGGATTGGGATCAGCTTCATACATGTACCATTTCCCATTATGTAAGAATCTAATACTTTGACTACCAGAAGAAGTAATGGCCTTCATTCGATGAGTCTATAGATGATAAAGAAGGATATTATAAGATAAATGGAGATTAAGTACCATAAGCTTGGTTCAAATGGTCATAGATATTATGTTTAATGGAATACAAATACAAATAAGTGGTTTTTTATTAGTCTTGTGAAAACCATGGCAAGTGAGATGGGTTTTCTTGAGATGATCCTTGTTATAACAAAGTTTTGAATAAGCCACAAGGATGTCACATTAATACCAAAGCCTTCAACTAAGACTTTATGGATAAGAGTGGTATTAATCAATACTTTAATAAAGAGTGGAAGATCATCATCATGAAAAATAATTCATTGTTAATCATGTCTTCTTCAAGAAATTAAATGGAAGGTTTGGAAGAGGGACACATAGTTTCAATGGTATTGACATTAGTAGATTGAGAATCAATATAAGGTGGTTCTTCAGCTATAGAGGATGGATCTTCAATTTATTTAATTTTTTTCAAAAGGAATTTACAATGATAGGGTGAAGTATGAACCAAGTCCATAATAAGAATCTTGCAAGGCATATAGTTGAATTCTTCAAGAAAGTTCCAATGTGATTTAGAAGAGCCATCATGAGGTTTGGGAGGTAGATTAGATTTTTGAGGAATAGATGTGGTTGGAGGATATAAAGGAGTAATTTGTTCCTCAAGTGTTTTAAAATTAGAATTAGTGGTGGTAGTATCTTTAAGAATTTGTTCTTCTAAAGATTACTTTTTAAGCTTGGTAATAGGATCTTTGTGAGCCAGTTTACGATGATAATTGACCTTGGTAGTAGTAAAATATCAAAAGTTATTATAATATTGATCATAATCAAAATCTATATCACAAACATCCTTGAAATTTTGTTGATTATTAAAAGAATATTTTTGGTTATTAGAGATAGAATCTTCAAAATTTTGTCTTTTTTGAGAAGAAACAATGTATTCTTGACAACGAAGATTGATCATAGCTTCATGATTGAATGAATCACCAAGTATATAGGAGAAAACAAATTTATTGAGTCCTCTACAAGATTCATGATAATTCCCAATGTCAACATGGAACTGACAAAATATATTGGTGTCATACCACTTAGAAGGAGCATTGAGATAGATGAAAGGTTTTAAGGGAGTTAAAATTGTTTCATTTGTTGAATAGAAAGAGGCATGTGAGATGGTGAAGGAATTTTAGTTTTGGTAACTCCTTGCTTGGTTTATAGAGAATTACTAGTGATAGCATTATATTTTTTGAAAAATCCTTTAAGAAGTTTAGGATTAGGTTTGAATTTCTTCATGATAAATTCTTGATGTTTAGCTTGATCAAGATCTTAATTATGTGCTTGGGGAGCAAAGATTTGAACCTTATATTGAAGAGAGGGAATTAAATCCATGATAAAGAGATTAAATATATTATCATTATTCATGTTATGGTTAGATTTATGAGCTAAATATTTCCATGTTTTGATAAATTCATGAGCTAATTCATTCAGAGACTGCTTAGCATTGATGAAGTGGCTAAGACAATTTTCAAGAAGATCATTGTGTTGAAACTCTTAACTAAAGGATTAAACAAATATTAAAGTTACCAAATAGAATGTTGGGGAATTTGATTAAAAAATTCTAATACATCACTAGCTAGAGTTTTAACTAGGATTTTAGTAGTGGTGAAGGTATTAGTTTGGATCCACTCTTTGTAAAGGTTGTCAAAAGCTTTAATAAATGAGGCAGGGTCCTTAGTCCCATATCATTTGATAGTTGGAGATATGTTACCAATATCAATGGATACAATAAAAGGGTCTAAAAGCTTATTTTCAATATTATGAAGCATTTTTAATTATTATGGGTTGAGGAATAACGTTACCTGAGGGCTATCTAAAAAGTGGAGGAATATAGTTAGGATTAGCTTGAGGATGAATAGTTGGAGGTTTATTAGCCACATTAATTAAGTGTTCTTGAAGTTTCATCATTTGGTTGGTATTAGCTTTTTCTCATAATGTTCAATTTTTAAATAACTTGGGATAAATGTTGAGTTGTATTAGGAGGTGGGTTGGTTTTGTTATGGGTACTCCTTAAATTAGTGTTAGGGGTAGAGTTTTTATAAGGAGTACTAGTGGGATTGCTAAGCAAACTTGTATCAATCACTCCCACAATAGTTTGAATATTTTGAAGATGAGAAGTTTTTTGGTGAGTATAGAAAGGATAAGATCTATCCACTTTATCTTGAGGTGTTATTTTTACCATATTATAGTTCATGGATGAAAGAGGAGAAGAAGTGCCCCAAGAGTGATGGTTCTCTTGGGAGTAAAAAAGAGGAATAAATGAACATCCCATATAGTAGCTAAATGGATTCAAGATATCCATGAAGATTCTAATAGAATACTTTATTGTAACTAAAGAGAGATGAACAAAATGCAAAATTAGAGAAATAAGAAACTAGATTGATGAACTAAGAAGGCATAAAATAGTATAGGGTTGACTGGGTTGATTCGGTATAGTAAATAGGGCCTAAAAATAATACAAGATCAACTGGGTTAATCTAGTATAGTAAATAGAGGTAAGAAAAAGAGGTAAAAGGAACTATAGATAGTACATGGTTGATTAGGTTGATCATGTATAGTACATATGGGATAAAAATATACAAGGTTGATTGGGTTAACCTAACACAATGGACAGGGAAGGAACAAAGGTTGATAACAAGTTATGAGCTAAAACAAGATTATTTTTACAACTAATCTAAGAAAATAAGAGCTGAAGGGAAACAAATAGCCAATTATATCAATGATTACCAATCCAATTAAGTCACACAAAAAAAAAAACATTGCACTAACATTTTCTAATGCATGTTTTTGTACACATAATTAAGTAAACAAAAAGCAATCCACTTGAAAAGTAAAGAGATAACTAGTTGGTTATCCTAAGATGCTTTTATTAGATTATTAAGATATGATTTTTAATGTGAATGGAATTTGTATATAAGAAAGGTACTAGATAGCAATCTATGGATGGTTTCAAGTAGTTTGGGTTGAAAGGGAATGTAGTGGCAATGATACATGCTTGGTATTGGGGCCTAACCCCTCACTTCACACACTTCAGTGATAAGGGTGTTGGGTGGTTAGCCATAATATACCATTAAC